>OX439005.1:53760301-54360301 GCA_949316495.1 Amphiduros pacificus | reverse complement strand
TATATATACACATATTCATGAGACAATTAAAGTATTTTCCGCATATTTTCCTCATATTGGAGGGGAAAAAATAAAAATGTGATGAATATGTGAAAAATTGTGGAAAGGTATGAGCTATCCAGTGAGGAAATCCATGTAGGTCTACGTCTTATGTATGTGTTATGAGATATTCAATATTTCTGTTGCAAATGTTATGCATTTGATTAGACATTTTCTGATATTATGTGAGTTTGTTATCAATTTTGTCACGATTAAAGCAGCTAGTAAAGGTGATATTTTATGAAAATACACATATATTTGATATTGGGATTGTATGGACTCAAAAAGGTTCATTACTATTTGTCTTTTGTAAACCACGCTTAAGCTATTTTGAATCAAATTTGCCTTCTCAATACATTTGGACATTAACAGAAATTAATTTCATTTTTGGTTAGTATAAAAGTTTTCGTAAAACTGTATAATACAAACTTTCCTAAATTAGCCACTGATTAGCTGTTATTACAGACATTATTTCAAAATAAAAATTGATCCAATCTCTACCAATTGCCCTTATATTGTTCATAATAAATGGATCTTGGTGAAGGTAACCTCTATTAGCTCAGAGGTGAGTGAATATCAAAATTTATAATAAAATCCGCGGAAATAGGAGTTTCATTTTCAATGTCATTTGAATGTCACTTCAAGGTCACTGGCAATATTTTACAAAAACAGCCGACAAAGGTTGACATTCAGTAATGTATCATTTGTAAATGTATCTTCACACTGTTAAAACGTTGCAGGCCTCCAGGTATGTCATTTCTATTCATCTATTCCCTCACGTCGTGTACATTTCATGGCAGAGAAACGTACTTTGTTTCCCTTGTAATTGATGATTTTATCTGCATTTATTTTCTTCATAGTTTAGCTATTTTTTATTTGTAACAAAATAATTGATTATTGAGGAAAATTATCTATGAATGTGAAAAAGAGACGGACCCTTGCAAAAACATAGGCAATTCTCATGCCATAAAATATCATAAAAATCAGATTCTATCCAACATTATATCAGATGGCAATTGTCCATGGGAAAAACTCATCTAATGTCATTAACATGCGTGCCAAAATCAGACACTTTTAACATGACACGAAATGCCTTTGTTACCCACCCCCCTCTTCTGGCATATTTTTGAGTGCTATGATATCAAATATAAAGAAAGCTCTTTGTGTATTTTTTTGGCTTGGAAGATTATATATTGATATATCAGTACCTAATGTCACCAATATATCATCTCTAGAGTATATATATATATATATATATATATATATATATATATATATATATATATATATATATATATATATATATATATATATATATATATATATATATATATATATATATATATATATATATATATATATATATATATATATATATATATATGTATGTATGTATGTATGTGTGTGTGTGTGTATGTGTGTGCGTACATATGTGTGTGTGCATGTGTGTCTATGTGTGTGTCTATGTGTGTGTGTGTCTATGTGTGTGTGTGTCTATGTGTGTGTGTCTATGTGTGTGTGTCTATGTGTGTGTGTGTCTATGTGTGTGTGTCTATGTATGTGTGTGCGTGCATGTGTGTGTGTATTTGTGTGTGTATTTGTGTGTGTATTTGTGTGTGTGTGTGTGTGTGTCAGAGTTGCTTTCCTATCAGCGTCCCCACCCATCAATGTATTGAGATGAGCATTAGTAGATGACATTGAAAATTGAAATGTGGCCGACCAAAAAGGCTATCACATGATTTACTTTAAAATTCTAAATCTGAGGGTTTGTTGATTGTAAAGGGGGTGTTCTTGGGTATATATCAGCACAGGGCGGTGTTGTGTGCTGCAAATAGCGGGGGTTGGGATAGGATTGGCCGTAGATATACATCACTTTTATATATGTATACATTACTTTTTATATATGTATACATTACTTTTTATATATGTATACATCACTTTTTATATATGTATACATCACTTTTATATATGTATACATCACTTTTATATATGTATACATCACTTTTATATATGTATACATCACTTTTATATATGTATACATTACTTTTATATTTGTATACATCACTTTTTATATATGTATACATCACTTTTATATATGTATACATCACTTTTTATATATGTATACATCACTTTTTATATATGTATACATCACTTTTATATATGTATACATCACTTTTTATATATGTATACATCACTTTTTATATATGTATACATCACTTTTTATATATGTATACATCACTTTTTATATATGTATACATTACTTTTATATATGTATACATCACTTTTATATATGTATACATCACTTTTATATATGTATACATCACTTTTTATATATGTATACATCACTTTTATATATGTATACATCACTTTTATATATGTATACATCACTTTTATATATGTATACATCACTTTTATATATGTATACATCACTTTTATATATGTATACATCACTTTTTATATATGTATACATCACTTTTTATATATGCATACATTACTTTTATATTTGTATACATTACTTTTATATATGTATACATTACTTTTTATATATGTATACATTACTTTTTATATATGTATACATCACTTTTTATATATGTATACATCACTTTTATATATGTATACATCACTTTTATATATGTATACATCACTTTTATATATGTATACATCACTTTTATATATGTATACATCACTTTTTATATATGTATACATCACTTTTTATATATGTATACATCACTTTTATATATGTATACATCACTTTTATATATGTATACATCACTTTTTATATATGTATACATCACTTTTTATATATGTATACATCACTTTTATATATGTATACATCACTTTTATATATGTATACATCACTTTTTATATATGTATACATCACTTTTTATATATGTATACATCACTTTTATATATGTATACATCACTTTTATATATGTATACATCACTTTTTATATATGTATACATCACTTTTATATATGTATACATCACTTTTATATATGTATACATCACTTTTTATATATGTATACATCACTTTTATATATGTATACATCACTTTTATATATGTATACATCACTTTTTATATATGTATACATCACTTTTTATATATGTATACATCACTTTTATATATGTATACATCACTTTTATATATGTATACATCACTTTTTATATATGTATACATCACTTTTATATATGTATACATCACTTTTATATATGTATACATCACTTTTATATATGTATACATCACTTTTATATATGTATACATCACTTTTTATATATGTATACATCACTTTTATATATGTATACATCACTTTTTATATATGTATACATCACTTTTATATATGTATACATCACTTTTTATATATGTATACATTACTTTTTATATATGTATACATCACTTTTTATATATGTATACATCACTTTTTATATATGTATACATCACTTTTATATATGCATACATCACTTTTATATATGCATACATCACTTTTATATATGTATACATTACTTTTTATATATGTATACATCACTTTTTATATATGTATACATTACTTTTTATATATGTATACATCACTTTTATATATGTATACATCACTTTTATATATGCATACATCACTTTTATATATGTATACATTACTTTTTATATATGTATGTATGGTCACATCAATACACACAAGGTTTGTGGGTGGTAAGAACGTCCATATCATCAGTATCTATATCAGCAGATGTCCAAGTTAGAGCACAGAAATCCATCGTGTTCGGGAACGAGATTAAAATGATGCAGTGCAGATTAACTGATAACAGGAGTGATTATTGACTTCATTTAATCTTGCAGATAATATTTTAATTTAGAATAATCCTGGTAACTACTTACCAACCAGGACTGAATACTTTAATGAAAAGATAAGTTCAATTTGAATGATTTAAATTCCTGATTGTAAATCAAAATTATTAATCGGATAATTTGTATCATGTTTCAATGCAACTCTTCCTCAATAGAGATCAGCCTAGTGATAGATTCACTTACATCGTGTATCATGCTTGTCAGTTATATCTAGTTGTTTTTGTGAATTGTTTTTTTTTTGTGGAGTCATAATATCATAAATATTGAATGTAAACAATTAAAATGCTCCATTAGATGTGTATTAGGACTGTACCAAAGTAGGAATCTTTCCTCGTGCTCATTCTCCATCCTGAATGTATAGCAGGTCTGCCGAGAAACAGAAGCCACATCTATCCCCACGCCCAGCCATCGTAGGGAACATGAGTAGAAACTTGGCAGATATTCTGGCGAAGTGCTTGAGCATATGTAGCACGTGTAGGGAGCCCAAGCTGGTCTGACTTAGCGGAACCGGAACATGGCCAACGTGAATTACTTTGAGATTATATTGGGATGGATGAGTATGGTTAAATAAAAAAAATGAAGAATTTGGTTTGGTTATAAAAGGGCGATGCAGTCCTTCTGAAATGGGTCCGTTCCACAACTTATCCCAAGTCTCCAATGGATATGAGTAGCTCGAGCTACACGCCATTTGTTGGCAAAGATTCAGGTACCCAGTTGCATGATTTAGGTCTACGTACATCAGTTAGAGTGGATGCCGATTATATGAGTATAATCGCCATAAAGTGTACAATAATTTCCTCGGTCCTATATTTATCACATAGTGCAGTTATAACGTAAATATCCCCGTCAGCTCTCTCCGTCCAATAAAGAGAAGGGACAAAGATATGTAAACATAAGCAGTAGTTACAAGGTTCATACCTTTTCCTTCTTGAAGGACGATTCCTGTCCACGCGAAAACATCATTCACCCGTTAAGAGTATACATGAACACTGCGCCTTTTCCCTCTCGGAATGATCCCAGTAGTGGGAGGCCGTAGTTTGCCGCCTGCCGCGCCAGTGTGGATGTTAGTGAAGGCGGTGGGGCTGGAGAGAGACGGGGGTAGCATCCCACCAAGCGGGGCTCGTACTCTGAGCTACTCCACATCCCACCACTCTCTGCCCTACTTGTCTGCTAGCGGCTCCAGGGCCGGATGACACACAGCTGCTCATCACTCGTCTTCAGCATGAGGATGTAGCAGCTTATCAAGGGGGTTAAGACCGGGAGCTTATCAAGGGGGTTAAGACCGGGAGCTTATCAAGGGGGTTAAGACCGGGAGCTTGTCGAGGGGGTTAAGACCGCTATCTGCTTGCTTTGGAGGGTGAAGTTATCAGAGCTGGTTAAGGGGTTAAACAAACCCCTTAACATCATTTACGGGGGTCACTTTAAATATTTAATAGCAGCCTTTTTGACTGCATGCGATTCAAAGTGTGTAAGATAAGATAAGATAGATAAGATAAGAAGTGTATTTATTGCAATCTAATGATTGAAGAATTACACAACAGTTTGAATAGGGAAAGGCTTCACACGAGTACACGTTTATTAGACAGTGAATCCTGTTATGATATATATATATATACTTCAACCCTTGCGCTGCATACGCATCATGTACCACAGACACTGCTCTGACCTGACCATATACTGGACACGCCACTAGAGGGCGGGGCGGGGCGGGGGGGGGGGGTGGTGGGGGGTGGTGCTGAGGCTGGGTGTTGTATGGGTTTAGATACCCCCCCCCCCCCGAGTCATGCCGACAGTAATATCAAGTGTGGAAACAAACATTTCAGATTTCCCCCCAAATATTTACCCCGTGGCGCATATCAGGTTTTCCTTGATATGTGTACATTTGCCGGGAACAGTTTTATACACAAAATATGTTGATTGAAAGAAAGAAAGAAAGAAAGAAAGAAAGAAAGAAAGAAAGAAAGAAAGAAAGAAAGAAAGAAAGAAAGAAAGAAAGAAAGAAAGAAAGAAAGAAAGAAAGAAAGAAAGAAAGAAAGAAAGAAAGAAAGAAAGAAAGAAAGAAAGAAAGAAAGAAAGAAAGAAAAGAGTCATTATGCATCTCTGAACACGGCGTTGACAGCATTTGAGGTATGTGTGCTCGGGGTAGTCTGTACAAATGTGCATTGTTTAAAACTAATCAAGCGTGCACGCGGCATCTCCTTAATGCGACAATAAACTATGTTTATGCACAAAGTTACCTCAGGTGACATGTATCTTTGTATGAATATATTCGAGAGTTTTAATTTACAGGCGTGCGGTGAAAAAATGGCAACTCTACAAACGTGCATGATATTGTTTCTTGACTGACTGTCGGCTTTGAAGATCGCGCAGCACAATACTTGACCATTCTTAAGACAATAGGCGCGACGCGCGCAACCTATTGTGCGTGACGTCAGTCTTAGCAACGGCGTTTCCAAGTAATGCAGAGAACAATAAGAACGACACGAACGTATCTATTCCAAGATTCTCCCTTCGTAACCTCTCTGAAAAGGATAGATATTAAAAAGGAGCATATCATAATACAGCCTCAGATCCATAAAAAGACAAAGATAAAGATACAAAGGTTATGACTCTAGCACAGCGCAGGGCGGAGGCGGAGTTTGAAGGCCAAGTCCCGGGGTGTGTGCGCTGGAGCCCGGGGCAAGTTGCGGACTGGATAGAAGAGTTAGGATTACCACAGTATCGGGTAAGTCTCAGGCCATGCTCACCCATTCTCTTTGCGTCATGGCAGCTATATATATAAATTTATACACACTTTTAATTTTGTCAATATGATATAGACTTGCATGTTTACAGGAGTGCTTCACGGTGAATGCTATTTCCGGCCGCAAGCTGATCTTCCTTGACATGTCCTCACTGCCCAAAATAGGCATCACAGACCACGCACACCTCAAGGTATACTCATCTCAAAAGTAGGCCTATTTCGGTGACCAAAGATAGGCAAAAGATATAATCAACAATCACAAATCTGAAACTAAATGTCAATGTATATATGAGCATGGGCTCCCAAAATAAGTAAATCGCTAAGAAGTAAAACATAATTTCCATTCATTCACCAATAAAAAAAATAAAATATGATTTATGGCCGTAGAAATGACAAAGTTATGATATAAGATGGGTATGACGGGCGTTGCTTTGTGTTGGGTCAGGTTATCACAGGAGCCCTGCAGGAGATGCTGGGTCAGGACAAGCCGGACTACAGTCGCAGTATCGCCCGCCCTTCTCACAACACCATGGGGCTCTACCTGCTCGCCAAGTCCCCCTCCGGCCGCAAGGCAGACAACCTCACCTTAACCAGGTAGGCCTCTATCAATGGGCTCTCCTTTACTTATCCATTGGCAATGTGGTTCCTCACTTTAACCAGGTAGGGATCTATCAATGTGCTCTCCTTTACTTATCCATTGGCAATGCGGTTCCTCACCTTAACCAGGTAGGGATCTATCAATGTGCTCTCCTTTACTTATCCATTGTCAATGTGGTTCCTCACCTTAACCAGGTAGGGATCTATCATTGTGCTCTCCTTTACTTATCCATTGGCAATGTGGTTCCTCACCTTAACCAAGTAGGGATCTATCATTGTGCTCTCCTTTACTTATCCGTTGCCAATGTGGTTCCTTACCTTAACCAGGTAGGCCTCTATCATTGTGCTCTCCTTTACTTATCCATTGCCAATGTGGTTCCTCAGCTTAACCAGGTAGGGATCTATCAATGTGCTCTCCTTTACTTATCCATTGTCAATGTGGTTCCTCACCTTAACCAGGTAGGGATCTATCAATGTGCTCTCCTTTACTTATCCATTGGCAATGTGGTTCCTCACCTTAACCAAGTAGGGATCTATCATTGTGCTCTCCTTTACTTATCCGTTGCCAATGTGGTTCCTTACCTTAACCAGGTAGGCCTCTATCATTGTGCTCTCCTTTACTTATCCATTGGCAATGTGGTTCCACACTTTAACCAGGTAGGGATCTATCAATGTGCTCTCCTTTACTTATCCATTGGCAATATGGTTCCTCAACTTAACCAAGTAGGGATCTATCATTGTGCTCTCCTTTACTTATCCATTGGCAATGTGGTTCCTCACCTTAACCAGGTAGGGATCTATCAATGTGCTCTCCTTCACTTATCCATTGGCAATGTGGTTCCTCACCTTAACCAGGTAGGGATCTATCAATGTGCTCTCCTTTACTTATCCATTGCCAATGCGGTTCCTCACCTTAACCAGGTAGGGATCTATCAATGTGCTCTCCTTTACTTATCCATTGTCAATGTGGTTCCTCACCTTAACCAGGTAGGGATCTATCATTGTGCTCTCCTTTACTTATCCATTGGCAATGTGGTTCCTCACCTTAACCAAGTAGGGATCTATCATTGTGCTCTCCTTTACTTATCCGTTGCCAATGTGGTTCCTCAGCTTAACCAGGTAGGGATCTATCAATGTGCTCTCCTTTACTTATCCATTGTCAATGTGGTTCCTCACCTTAACCAGGTAGGGATCTATCAATGTGCTCTCCTTTACTTATCCATTGGCAATGTGGTTCCTCACCTTAACCAAGTAGGGATCTATCATTGTGCTCTCCTTTACTTATCCGTTGCCAATGTGGTTCCTTACCTTAACCAGGTAGGCCTCTATCATTGTGCTCTCCTTTACTTATCCATTGGCAATGTGGTTCCACACTTTAACCAGGTAGGGATCTATCAATGTGCTCTCCTTTACTTATCCATTGGCAATGTGGTTCCTCACCTTAACCAAGTAGGGATCTATCATTGTGCTCTCCTTTACTTATCCATTGGCAATGTGGTTCCTCACCTTAACCAGGTAGGGATCTATCAATGTGCTCTCCTTCACTTATCCATTGGCAATGTGGTTCCTCACCTTAACCAGGTAGGGATCTATCAATGTGCTCTCCTTTACTTATCCATTGCCAATGCGGTTCCTCACCTTAACCAAGTAGGGATCTATCAATGTGCTCTTCTTCACTTATCCATTGGCAATGTGGTTCCTCACTTTAACCAGGTAGGGATCTATCAATGTGCTCTCCTTTACTTATCCATTGGCAATGTGGTTCCTCACCTTAACCAAGTAGGGATCTATCATTGTGCTCTCCTTTACTTATCCATTGGCAATGTGGTTCCTCACCTTAACCAGGTAGGGATCTATCAATGTGCTCTTCTTTACTTATCCATTGCCAATGTGGTTCCTCACCTTAACCAAGTAGGGATCTATCATTGTGCTCTCCTTTACTTATACATTGCCAATGTGGTTCCTCACTTTAACCAAGTAGGGATCTATCAATGTGCTCTTCTTTACTCATAATGTCATTATAAGCATCTTTTAGCTTGTGGAAGCTGTATTTATAAAAATTCCACCAAAGTTCAAGCATACAAAATGTTTTAAACAAATAACTTTGACATCAATAGTACACATGTGGAACTCTCTTACAAGTACATTGCCTTTTCCATGTAATTTACAACATTGCCTGTATATATCTTTATCATCTCGGAAATCATCGTGAGGCAATGGCCTATAGCTAGATACTTTACATTTTTAAATACTTTCAACTGTTCACCATTCAAATAATATTCAGGAAGATTCAAATGCTTATCTTCCTGAGATCTAATTATCATCAAAGCACTCTTCTTAGAATTGTATCTGATATCATGTTCTATCCCATATTGAGAGCATATATTCAATATCAAGCAGTCTGCATAACGACGGTTATATCAAGCAGTCTGTATAACGATGGTTATATCAAGCAGTCTGTATAACGACGGTTATATCAAGCAGTCTGTATAACGATGGTTATATCAAGCAGTCTGTATAACAACGGTTATATCAAGCAGCCTGTATAACGACGGTTATATCAAGCAGTCTGTATAACAACGGTTATATAAAGGAGTCTGTATAACGACGGTTATATCAAGCAGTCTGTATAACGACGGTTATATCAAGCAGTCTGTATAACGATGGTTATATCAAGCAGTCTGTATAACGATGGTTATATCAAGCAGCCTGTATAACGACGGTTATATCAAGGAGTCTGTATAACGACGGTTATATCAAGCAGTCTGTATAACGACGGTTATATCAAGCAGTCTGTATAACGACGGTTATATCAAGGAGTCCGTGTAATGAAGATTATTCCCCTAATAAAGTATTCGTCTCATAGAAATTGGAGAAAAAATTGAATGATTCAACACATGTAACATGAGACTTTTATATGCATGGTTACCATGGTTACTATTTATCCTTATAAATACGCTGTCTTCCTTACAGATTCCTGCGGGGAAATGGCCGATATCTGGACAACTGGCACTAGGACTTCAAGACAGAAGAGGAATTTTATACTTGACTACAATACAGCGCTCTTAATGCTGAATAAAAAATAATATAAAAATGACAGTAAAGTGCGAAACTTCATGTGATATAAAGATACGATTTGCAACACAGAACGATTGTTGTATCTTGAAAACACAATAAAATATATAAGTGAGAATTGTTGACTGTTTATTTTGTGTGTGAATTTTCCCGGTATCTTGTTTTTATAAATATATCTGGTTTTGGTTATTATTTATGACTTGTTCTTAAGCTTGTGATTAGAAATAACAGTTCTAGTCGTTTTCTCTGGGTTATAATGTGTATGAATACAGAGGCTTTTTATTATTTCTGTCCATTTACAAAGTCAATTTTAGGAGAAAATATTTTATCAATAATTAATGTGAATGGAATAAGAAACCATCCTAGTAGGATAGCCTTAATCATTGCCCGATCACTGCACATTTATTAGGTAAAGATTTCTGTTGTAATTAAATATAAAAAGCTTACATAAAAAATAGCTACTCTATTAATATCTACAGGGACATTATATAGCGATCATCTTGGTTGATTTTTTAAAATCACTTTCTGAACACTTCATGACAACTTCGCTTCTAATGGGATTATTTTAAATTTCATATGTAGATTAACATTTTGTAAAATGATACAGAGCTTGTGTTTGATTTGTATATTTCAGCACCAAAACTACCTCTTATCCATACGATACTAGCAAGAAATAAGTGTATGTATTTTTGTTATTTTTACAAAGCTAGGTGAAAAATGAATAAAATGAATAAATGTAAATATTTGAAAGCGTAAAGCTGATGCACATGATTTTATTTGAAAAAGGAGCGACTCGCATCCCTAAACACCAATTTAGTTCTAAAAAGATGAGAGGCAGAACATATAAATACTATAAGATTATTATAGAAACTAGAACAATTAGCCATTGATGTGTGAAACATAAAGTTATAATATTAGAGACGCAGGAAGCAATGATAAGAATGTGAAAAAAGACTTAATCATAGGCCCTATTTGATAGAAGCCAGTTCAATAAAAATAATACATTTATCAACACAAGAAAGTGTTCAAATCGAACACCCAACAAAAAATAGTATATTATGCTTTGCTCTGTTTATTTATAATATTTCTCCTGTAATATTTAAGTTTAATCTGTGCTTACCTTTCAATGGTGGAAAATGAATAAAATGCGGACATGTCAGCCAAAACTCAGTCGCCAGAAGCGGGAGAAGCGGCAATGTTCCCCACCAGGTGGCGTGTTATAAACTGTCCACCAGGGAATATTGGTTGTGGGCCTCCTGACTATTCACCCTGCGATATACTTGTTGTTGACTGTTTCCATCCCTGTGAAGTATGGACCTGTTCCATGTAGAGGAGAACCAAGCAGCGCTTCCACGAAGGAGGAGAATGAAGCTCAGTTAAGACTTGAAAACTAAGATAGTACGTTTCAGCCAAAATAGCAAGTTATAGTTGCAAATGAACATTTCAATTAACCCAACATATAAGAATATAAAGGATATGACTTTGGGTTGATAAAACGTCTTGTTTCCTTTATTTGAAAATAAATCAGTCTGGAAGAAATGGACTTCCTTCGTTTTAACTTGAACTCAAAATAATATGCGTCAGTTTGTAATTAACAAATCCGGAGACAGCGATGGGTAATCCATTCCGAAACATGAAGAAAAGTTAATTCACAGATGTTTAGTCCACAATGTGGATCAATTATTTTAGACATGAGGAACCTTGGTATTTTCACTGTTAATCATTGGCTGTTTTTTGTTCAAATCTTAATTCAAATCTTAATGACCTGTGTCCCGCCGGCGCTGGCCTTAAGACCCGCGGGTCAGCTGACACTGAGCTGAGCACTGGTGACACGACCCCTATATGTTCCATCGCTCTAACCTCGGTTAACTTTATTTAACCTCTCCTAATAGACCACCGACGCCAGCTCCACCTGTCGACAAAATTGAAGTGGACTTCCTTGACCAGCAAGTATGCCTGCAAATAATTTTAATATTTCTGTAAATCGATTATGCATTACAATTATGTTTATGTTTAACAGAAGAAATATATATTATTTTTTAACATTTGCAATTTAATCAATGATATCGTTTTTTATTTTATGATTTTTTGTTTGTTTAATTGATGGCAATCTTAGTGTAGGAAACGAAATGCGTCCTGACTGCATTCTGACAGATTACTGGAATTTGTGATGATTTGTGCATCATGTACTGATGGATGTATCCTGGTGGACGATTATGAACACGACACCTGGTGGACGATTATGAACACGACACCTGGGCAGCATTGTATCAACAGGGTCCGGGTCCAAATAGGGGGTACAAATCGGGGTTGAACCTCCAAATGGACCCCAGTGTATTGTATCAACAAGGTTAACACCAAAATTGGTGTTCACAGATTTTGGGGTTGGACCCAGAAATGCAACACCAAAATTTAGGGGGTTCAAATCGGCCGTAAAAATAGACTAACTTTACCAAATAAAAAATATAGTTTATCTTTTTCCAATCGATGTAAAAATTAGCAAATATTTGGATACAACCCTTTTGCATATTGTGTACAAATTTCAAAAGAATCGATGCAAGGCTTCTATTTTTTAACAGCTCCAAAGTTGTGCCAAAAATCGGATCCAAACATTAATATGAACAATACAAAAGCTCCCTTGTGGCCTCATGACGTTATATAAATGCCTGTCTGGGCCCCTCAATAATTAGGTCACAGTGTCATCATGAAAGTGTCAACAAAGTCAGTGTTTTTTACGATTTGAGTTGCATTTTGCTGTCTTTCTGACTGAAATCGGCTTGTTTTCCATAAAAAACTGATAAAAAATTCAAGAACTGTGACCTGAAAGAAGGTAAAGATGACAAATATTTCAATAATAAATATGAATCGATGGAAATTTTGGGGGTCCATATTGGGGTTCAAGAACCCCGACCCTGAAATCGTTCTTTTGGAGGTGGAACTTGTTCATACAATACTTTGGTGTCCAACACCGATTTCTAGGTTTTTGAACACCGATTTGGACCCCTGATTTGGAACCTGTTAATACAATCCAACCCTGGGCTGTATTGTATCAACAGGTTCACAATTGCACCAATATTGGGTTCAAAATCGGGTTCAAATGAACCAAATAATTGGTTCAAAATATCTTTGAGCCAAAAGTATTGTATCAAGCAGTTCCTGGTCCATGAACCCGATTTCAGGTTCTGGTTCATTTGAACCCAAAATCAGGTTCATTTTGAACCTAAAGTTTCCTGCACTTCTGTTTTATGTTGTTGATTTATACAATTTTTACATCATTTAACATTCAATTTTAAATTCCAATGTAACTTTTTCAGAAGATGTACAATATTTGGGAAGTTATGTTTTCATTTTTGCCTCCAATCACTGAATTACAAGTTTGTTTACATTACTCCGATATTTGACCCTTTTGAACTCATTGCAGTGGGCATCTGACGGGATTTACTTTGTAACGTCATGAGGCCACAAGGAGCACTTTGTAACCTTTTATCAGTGTTCTTGGCACTCATGTGACGTCACATATTTTCACATTGTGATGCATTTGACAGACAATAAAGCATTTTTGCAGCCGTTGTTATGAAAATATCCAATGCAAAATTTAAGCAAGAAAAAAATTGCATCCAAACAAGCTACAGACCTTGCTTGAGATCTAAGCACAAGCTTGTGATGTAAGTAAAATATTTTTTTATTGAAATTGTTCTTGAAAAACGGATTTGGGCATGATTTGACTCTTGAAATATAAGCACACACTTGAAATCTAAGAAAAAGCCCTGGTTTGAACCCAAGCCCTGGGCTGTATTGTATCAACAGGTTCAAAATCATGAACCCAATATTTTGGGCTCAAAATCGGTGTTCAACACCAAATTTGAACCAAAAGTATTGTATGAACAAGTTCAACACCAATATCGGGTTCCAAAACCAATTTCGGGTTCACGTTTTTGAGCCCATTATGCAACACCAATATTTCAGGGTCAAAATCTGTGTTCAACTCCAATATTGGGCTCAAACCAGGGCTTTTTGCTTATACCCAAAGACATCGGCAAAATAGACTTGAAATCCACTGTTTCTAGAAACACCATGCACTGCCCACCATATTGAAGTTTCCCTACTAAATGAACTCGACCTCCGGCGATTGACTGTTGCTGTTCTGATCCCTGTCATTATCGTTCCCAGTCATAATGTCTATAAATACAAATCCGTGTGAATTCTGTAGCATTTTTTCTCCAGTTCTTTACCCGATATCAAACTTGACAACGCGAAATGGAATTTAGGAGAGTCCAAGTGATGACGTCATGGAAAAGCAAAGGGAGAATCTTCATATGACGTCAGAAGGACCACAATGTTGTGGAGTTTCCTGATCACTGCTGTCACTCCCGTGAATAAACTGACCCACTTTCATCTGATTGCGCAAACTCGTAAACAATGGCGAAACGATGCTGAGATCAAGAAAAAACTAAGAAATATTTTCAAACAGGGCTGACATCTTAAGTTGATTTAAACAGTACATAATTATTTGATTGTTAGTCGCCGGAAGTCGAGTTCTTACAGAGTCGGGACTTGAATTGGATGGCCAGTGCGTGATGTTTCTGGAAACAGTGGATTTCAAGTCTTTTATGACGATGTCTTTGGGTATAGATTTCAAGTGTGTGCTTATATTTCAAGAGTTAAATCAAGCCCAAATCCGCTTTTCAGGAACAATTTCAATCAAAAATATTTTACTTACACAAGTGCCTTCGGCTGGGAAGTGACGCTGTCCCTCACTGTTGTAGCTATCCCTCACTTGTGCAGCTGTCTCTCAATTGTGCAGCTATCTCTCACCTATGCAGCCACCCCTCACCTATACAGCTATCTCTCACATGTGCAGCTGTCTCTCACTTGTGCAGCTATCTCTCCCCATGTGCAGCTATCTCTCCCCATGTGCAGCTATCTCTCACCATGTGCAGCTATCTCTCACCATGTGCAGCTATCTCTCACATGTGCAGCTGTCTCTCACTTGTGCAAATACCACGTGTGCAGCTGTCATTCAGTTGTGCAGTTGTCTCTCACTGTTGTAACTATCTCTCACCATGTGCAGCTATCTCTCCCCATGTGCAGCTATATCTCACCATGTGCAGCTATCTCTCACCATGTGTAGCTATCTCTCAAATTGTGCAGCTATCTCTCCCCATGTGCAGCTATCTCTCAAACTATGCAGCTATCTCTCACCATGTGCAGCTATCTCTCACCATGTGCAGCTATCCTCACCATGTGCAGCTATCTCTCACCATGTGCAGCTGTCTCCCAACATGTGCAGCTGTCTCCCAACCTGTGCAGGTACAGGTATTTCTCAATGTGTGCAGCTGATAGTGTTGTTCGCATTTGACCCATGTTGGCCGCTTTGTATAAAACCTCTCATTGATTCAATAACTAGGTCAAGAATTAGGTCAAATTCCAGATGGTTAAAAACAAAGCTCTAATACAGAAATAAGGGCAATTTGTGGGTAAAATTTCATATGTGACATTATTCTGACAAAAAATAAGTGAAGTCTACTCGATTCCAAATAGACATATTAGGCAAAACATCTCATAAACTTGCAAAATAAAACTGAAGTGTAGACTTGTCTAGCGTCCACCAGAGGGCAACGTAAAAACGCAACATCGAGATCACACGCTCTTATCAGTGGCAAATTTTACTGCAGCAAATACTTCACACAGCAACTTTTTTTTTTTTTATAAATCTCGCCACACTTCCTCTCTGATCACGTTCACGTTTTAATATATATGTAACAAGTGCCTTCGGCTGGGAAAGGATGCTGTCTCTCTCTGTTGTGGCTATCTCTTACTGCTATAACTGTCTCTCACTGTTGTAATTATCTCTCACTTATGCAGCTGTCTCTCCCTTATACAGCTATCTCACTGATGCAGCTGTCTCTTACATGTGCAGCTATCTCACACTTATGCAGCTGTTTCTCACTTGTGCAGCTATCTATCTCTGCTGTAACTACCCCTCACTTGCGCAGCTATTTCTCACTGTTGTAACTATCTCTTACTTTGCAGTTATCTCACTTATGCAGCTGTCTCTCACTTGTTCAGTTATCTATCTGTGTTATAACTGTCTCACTTTTGTAACTCTCTCTCACCTATGCAGCTGTCTCTCCCTTGTACAACTATCTCTCACTGATACAGCTGTCTCTCACTTATGCAGCTGTCTCTCACTTGTGCAGCTATCTATCTCTGCTGTAACTGTCTCTCACTGTTGTAATTATCTTTCACTTATGCAGCTGTCTCTCCCTTGTACAGCTGTCTCACTGATGCAGGTGTCTCTTACTTGTGCAGCTATCTCTCACTTATGCAGCTGTTTCTCATTTATGCAGCTATCTATCTCTGCTGTAACTACCCCTCACTTGTGCAGCTATTTCTCACTGTTGTAACTATCCCTCACTTTGCAGTTATCTCACTTATACAGCTGTCTCTCACTTGTTCAGTTATCTATCTGTGTTATAACTGTCTCACTTTTGTAACTATCTCTCACCTATGCAGCTGTCTCTCCCTGGTACAACTATCTCTCACTGATGCAGCTGTCTCACATATATGCAGCTATCTCTCACTTATGCAGCTGTCCCTCACTTGTGCAGCTATCTATCTCTGCTGTAACTGTCTCTCACTGTTGTTATTATCTCTCACCTATGCAGCTGTCTCTCCCTTGCACAGCTATCTCACTGATGCAGCTGTCTCTTACATGTGCAGGTATCTCACTTATGTAACTCTCTCATTTGTGCAGCTATCTCTCACTGCTGTAACTATCTCTCACTGCTGTAACTATCTCTCACTTTGCAGTCATCTCACTTATGTAGCTGTCTCTCATTTATGCAGCTATCTCTCCCTGTTGTAACCGTATCACTATTGCAGCTATCTCTTAATATTGCAACTATTGTAACTATTTCTCACTTGTTGTAACTATCTCTCACTTTTTCATGTCTCAATGCAGCTATCTCTCAATTATGCAGCTATCTCTTATTTATGCAGCTGTCTCTTATTTATGCAGCTATCTCTTATTTATGCAGTTATCTTTTATTTATTCAGTTATCTTTTATTCATGCAGCTATCTCTTATTTATGCAGCTATCTCTTATTTATGCAGCTATCTCTTATTTATGCAGCTATCTGTTATGTATGCAGCTATCTCTTGCTGTTGTAGCAGTCTATCACTTGCTATCTCTCACTTGTGCAGCTATCTCTCAATCGTGGTGGCTAAAAATATCTGCATTTCACCCATATAGACCCCTTTGTACAAAACCTAGCAGGGCCTCAATTAGTAGGTCAATAATTAGGTCAATTTACCTATGGTTGAAAACAAAGCTCTGATACAATACTTTTGGCTTAAAAATATATTAAACCAATTATTTGGTTCATTTGAACCCGATTTTGAACCCAATATTGGTGCAATTGTGAACCTGTTGATACAATACAGTGAACACAACACCTGGGCTGCATTGTATCAACAGGTTCAAAATGTCACCAAAATCGGGTTTAAAATCGGGTTCAAATGAATCAAATAATTGGTTCAAAATATTTTTGAGCCAAAAGTATTGTATCAAGCAGTTCCAGGTCCGTGAACCCAAAATCAGTTTCATTTTGAACCAAAAATCTCTTGCATGTCAGTTTTATATTGTTGGTTTTTACGATTTTTGCATAATTTAGCATTCAATTTTAAGTCTTATGCATTTTTTTCATAAAACAAACAATATTTTGGCAGCTATGTTCTTACATTTGCTCCGATCACTGAATTGCAAGTTTGTTTACATTACTCCGATATTTGACCTTTCTGAACTTGTTACACTGGGGTTCTGACGGGATTTACTTTGCTATGTCATGAGGCCACAATGGGCATTTTGTAACATTTGTCCGATGTTCTTGGCGCTCATGTGACTGACGTCACGTTTTTTGCATTGTGATACATTTCACAGGCAATACAGCATTTCTGCAGCCGTTGTTATTAAAATGTTCAATGAAAAATTTAAGCAAGAAAAAAATTGCATCCAAACAAGCTACGGACCTTGCTTGTGATCTAAGCACAAATTTTTGATTTAAGTAAAATATTTTTGATTGAAATCGTTCCTGAAAAACAGATTTGGGCATGATTTGACTCTAGAAGTATAAGCACACACTTGAAATCTAAACAAAAACCCTGGTTTGAACCCAATATTGGTGTTGAACACCGATTTTGACCCTGAAATATTGGTGTTGCATAATGGGCTCAAATACACGAACCTGAAATTGGTGTTTGAACCCGATATTGGTGGTGAACTTGTTCATACAATACTTTTGATTCAAATTTGGTGTTTAACACCGATTTGGAACCCAAAATATTGGGTTCATAATTTTGAACCTGTTGATACAATAAAGCCCTGGTGGACGATTATTAACACGACACCTGGTGGACAATTATTCACAGGACACCTGGTTGAGGAAATATAGTGAACTTTGATATACACGAGTGATACTACAGCCACAGAGTGTCACCAATCTTGGTCATCTTTACCTTGCTCTCTATTTATCATTGCTCTCAGTCTTTACACAGATTAATAGACAATCACACAAACAAGGTAAATGTTGATAAAAATGGCTCGTTAAGTTTAATACAGTAGAACTTATCTAAACATTTGGGATGGCCAGTGTTATGATTGTTTGATTTTCCACTGTATTGTGATTGTAGTGAAGGAAGGGTAGAGAGGCTGTCAATGGAGAGGAATTATAGGTCATTGACCGGAAGTAGCTATTTGAGCTGTATAGGAATCCCTAATATGAAATATTTTTGTAAGGGGCGGACCATTATTCATTCCGGGGTGGGGTGGAGGAAAGTTGAGAAAAAAAATATCGGTGAGACCACTTGATGGAGAAAAAAATAGTGAGAATGCCAACCTTAAGAAAAAATAGAGACTCACACATCTGCAGAAAAAATGGAGACTCACACATCTGCAGAAAAAATGGAGACTCACACATCTGCAGAAAAAATGGAGACTCACACATCTGCAGAAAAAATGGAGACTCACACATCTGCAGAAAAAATGGAGACTCACACATCTGCAGAAAAAATAGAGACTCACACATCTGCAGAAAAAATGGAGGGGAAAAAATGGAGTTTCAACCTTGTAGAGGGGAAAAGGAAACTACAAAAATTGCATCGCTTCCCTCGGCACTACAATAGGTACAATCTACCCAAAATATGTTTAGGGGTTAGTTTTGAGGCATCAGCAACACATACAATTCACAACATAACTTTTAGGGTGACAAACAATCTGAGAGTAATAATGAATGTTATATTGCTCTCAGATACAATCTTTTGAAAATATCTTTTTATAGATTACATTAACAAGACGTTCAGCTTGATTACGTTTCTTAAGATTCATTACTGGGCAAAACATAGACTTTCAACATCTGGATTTCTTAACTGAACATCGATTATGATATCTTAACAATGTGAAGTGGTTCTCTACCTATCACTAATATTTATATGGGTTTTGGTTGAAGGCAATCAATTTGTACTCTATAACTAAATTATATGTGCTATTTGCATGGAACAATCAAGATCAGTCTTATGATTTCAGCATAACTAGGATATAGTTATTGTAACAAACAAAAACATGGCAACATGGTAACAATAACATTTGTGCATAGGTCAAGTTCTTTTTGATAAGATGCCAAATATGAAAATGATAGTTGAAAGTGATTCTGTATAATGAATCACACTGATTCCCCCACAGCAGGTGGTCACAATGTGATAAAAATAGAATAGTTGAAATAAGTCAAAATGGGCATCTCATCAAAACAAATGATCTAACTTAAATGTCATACCAAAAGGTTATATTCCATCAGCATACTAAAAGGTCATATCTGATCATCATGCCAAAAGACCATCCAAGAATCTTGTGCCAAAAGGCTACTTATATCAAATTGGTGAAAAGTCACTTATACAGTTTATTTGTGCATAGCTCAGGAAGAATGTGTACCTGTGAATTGTGGTGATTCGAGGTCGATTCACGGCGATTTGGTGCTGAAGTGGGAGGTGATAGATAGACGGCGGATGCCATGGAGAAGAAATGGCTAAACGTAGTTATATGAAACTTAGGAATATGAACTGACCAC
The DNA here is from genome assembly GCA_949316495.1 of Amphiduros pacificus. Classification (NCBI taxonomy): domain Eukaryota; kingdom Metazoa; phylum Annelida; class Polychaeta; order Phyllodocida; family Hesionidae; genus Amphiduros; species Amphiduros pacificus. Next base: position 54,339,888 of record OX439005.1, on the reverse strand, counting down.
GAATATCGCAGTTGCAAGGTATTTATATAAAAAAATGAGCCTCAAGGGTCAAAATAGACACGGCAGGTCGAAATAAGTTGAGAAAATGAAAGGTGTGAGTCGAAATTCAACCTGCGGGTCAAATCAACCCCAAAAACTCTCTTATGATATAAGACATTGCGAGACCAAAACAAGATGGTGGCTGGGCGAAAGATGACTGTTTTGCATAGCTCAAGGTAAAACATTAAAATATAAACATGCAATACGATGAAATAAATATTACAAAGCTGAAACGCATCTGAGGGGCGAGATCGCTATAAAAATATGGACTCAATACATGCACGCAATCGTAAATAAAAGAGGTAGAAAGATTTCAGTTGCACCACAAATGCCATTTGCTTAATAACACATATTCAACAGTTATATTATAATTTTAGGTATTGAATGTAGGTTTTAAACAATTCATATGTCTGAAAAACGTGTGAATTGGGCAGTTTTAATGCCAAATCTTTTTGGTAACCAGGCAGAGAACATGCTTTGAAGAATCATAACTATTTATTGATAATTTTAAGCTCCCCGAGTGATGTATGGGGCCATAGTATCGGGCTCTGTCTGCATGGGGACGTGGGTCTGTCTGTCAACAAAAAGTTTGACATTTTGCCATCTGATAAGTGATCTAAGATACAGGATTCACATTTTTACCCCAAATGCATCCCATGAAGGCCTCAGCTATGACCTTGACTTGGTCATAGGCTTTAAATTGTTACCAAGATCTTATATTGTAACACGTGTACGTATATGAATACATTTATATAACATGTAAACAAGGAAAAAGAAGTGTATGGTGTAAACATAGCAGAACTTCAAACTTCAAAATAATCCATGGTAATGCACCAACATATTTGGAAGATATTTTACCTAATCGTGTAAGCGATCGAACACCATATCCTTTACGTAATGCAGACGACATTGACAATGACCCATTTAAATCTAGAACAGTTACACTTAAAAATCATTTTTTCTGGCAACAGTTAGGGAATGGAATTTACTTGATCCATCTTTCCATTGTTGATTTTGATCAATTTAAGACCGCTTATTGTCAAAGTGACCCCAAGCCACTCAAATGTTATCTTGGTAAGCCTAGATATAATGTAATTCTAGCTAGGATAAGAATGAAATGTAATCTCCTTGGTGCTCACCTATATGCTCATGGTTTGATTAATTCACCAAAATGTACATGCGGGCATTCCTGTGAAGATGCTTTGCATTATTTTATGACCTGACCAAACTTTGATACTCAGAGGGCTGTCCTTCATGGTAAAGTAATAATTCGTGCACCATTTACTTTGTACACCATTTTACATGGTACTAAAAATGAATCTCTTCACAAAATAGCTGTTGGTGCAGTTCATTAGTTCATAGAGGGAACAAACAGATTTATAAGATAATTTAGTTTGTATTTTGATATTATTATTTCCTGTGCTATATGCTGCAATACCATCAGTATGCTTCTAATATTCATCATCATTTCTACATTAACTTGGTTCTCTGTCAAAAATCCTTATGTCAATGTTAATATGCAAAAGAACTTTATATAGCTTTAAAGCTGTTGTTCAATTGCGAATATAAAATATGTTTAAACCAACTTCGATATCATCATGTTCACACATTATTGCCTAAAATTATCATCTTAAATTGCTTGGAAATGCTTCCCAATCAATAGAACAAGGAATTTTAAGTACATTTAGTTCAAATTTGGTGCCTGGGCAATATTAGAGGAACTTACATAATCAAGCTTGAAAAGCCACAGCTTTGCATACGGTTGTGCTAAAATATTCTTTCATATATCAAATTAAATGTTTTTAAAAGATAAACAAAGATAATTTTCCCATCATTCTCAATGGTTGTTTCATTATGCATTTATTTATTTATTTTATTTTTTTTCTGTTTATTTAAATTTTTGTATTGTTTGTTGTAATTTGTGTTTTGTTTTTTAATTTTTATCCCATTCGTGTGAAGCACCATTTTATCTTGTTTACAAAAGAAATTGACGTAAAACACAAGGCAAACCTTTTTTTATTAACGGCTTCTGCTCCAATACCTACAATAAACAGGAAGGACTCTTGTGACTCTTGCGTAGAGAGCTCATAAGTAAAATACATGCTTGTGTCATATGCTTTAAAAAACGATGACGTCAAATCTTTTAGAATTCACCCGTTACATGAATAAATAAAGCAATTTATACATTTTTGTCCCCCTATATATTGGAAAAAGCCTTACTTTAATTTTGATATTCAAATTTTGTTTCTATTTTAATTTTTCCCTATTCAGGAAATTAATTCAATATATCTATATGTCTACATCCAGAAAACAGATGTGTTGAATATACACAATATACACAATATATACCGAATATGTCAGCTTTAAAGTATTTTATAACACATTTTCATCCCAAAACACCTGATGAGCAGAAAAATGTGGTCTTTTTTGGATCGTTGCTAAATAGGTCAATTCAAATGTGCACAGTCTAAAATGGAGTGCTCTGATTGGTTGATTTAATTTAGTTTTGCTTTTAAAAAATGTACGTATTTCAGTGTAGAAATATGTTAATATATTTTTAAGCCCTTATTTTTTATAAATCATATATGCATATGGTAAATAAAAAAATCTCTTTTTGTTACAATACAAGGATATACTGGGTCAGGTCAATCTGGGATCCAGAGGTCATGGAAGCATTATCCAATCAAATCACTTTATTTCATTTACCCCTATTTTGACCTATATAACGATTCAAAAGTGACAACAGGAGGTCAGAAAACTGGCCCAGTGAGGATAAATAAGTCAATAAGTACATGAAACAAATATTTGTTAACATTAAGAGGATGATTAATCGAGAATAAATATATCAAGCTAAGTTTAACATGTGAATGAACAGACAGAGTTCATTTGAAGTAAGATATATGACATGTGGAAATTGGGCAAGACTTGAAATCAGCCTTTGATCATTTCTTATCCAACAATGCAAAATGTGAGGGATACGGGCAGACTTCAGCAGGGAAACAGGAAGCAGTCAACGATGACAGGTTCCCAGCTGACCGCTGCCACTGAGCCTACCTTACGTAATGGGTGGGAATTTGGCAGACAACAGCATGGTCGCTCAAACCGAGGTGGCCAGGCTAGCCGACGTGGGCCACAGAGTGGGATGAGCAACACAGCCCAGCGTGTCCCTCCAGGCGGTCGTGGCCACTTGGATAGTGAAGGGTACATGCTGCAGCGCCCCCAGAGGAGGAGCAACATTCGGAAGGCCAACCAGGAGGAAGATCGTAGGATCTTCATTGGGAATGTGGACAGAGTCCATCATGTGGAAAGGGTCTATAGCCACCTTTCCCAGTTAGGTGTAACAGTGAGAGGTCTTTTCCAACGCTCTCACCCCAGTGCAACACGAAAGGCTTTTGTCTGTATTATTAGTGCTAAAGACAGAAGCAGAGTGCTGAACCTTGACAATTGGCCAGAGGGCATTGAGGTTAGAGATTATGAGTCTAAAGTTGATTACTAGTATGAACTCAACATATCCCTTTCAACATGGAAAACAAACTGAAAGTAACCTCTTTTAATTGTAAAAACTTTAACAGTAGCTTAACTCTGAAATTCACTGCTGATATTTTTAAAGACTGTGATTTTTTATGTATTCAGGAGCATCATATGTATGTTGAGGAGTTTGATAAATTTAATGATATTGATAAGTCAAGAACTGTGATGCGAGAAGGCACCAGCGCCATGGACCCAGCTGTGGTACAGCGAGGAAGAAAGCATGGTGGAACAGTGATTCTATGGAAGGGTGACATTACATGGAAAGTGACCCCAATTCCAACAGTTTCCAAACGAATTAGTTGTGTGCAGATTTCTATATCTGACAATGTGGATATATTGCTTTTTTGTGTCTATATGCCGTGTGACGAGCATGGTCATGGTGAGAACTATGAGGTGTACAGAGATGTTTTAACTGAAATTGCTTTTATTTGTCAATCTAGAGATGCTATGTTCATTCAGATTGCTGGTGATTTAAACACAGACCTTAGTCGGAACACGCCTCAAACTGAGGAGCTTAAACTGTTTTGTGATAATGAGAACTTACTGTCTTTATGTAACACTGACAAGTCATCTGTGGAGTATACGTATGAAAGTGTTTCCAATGGCTGTAAATCATTAATTGATCATATTCTAGTCAGCAAGAACCTTGAACAGTTTGTAAGTAAATATTTCACTGTTGATTGTATTGATAATGATTCTGATCATATGCCAGTTGTAGCTGAATTTGATATTTCATGTGAATATCTGAGAACCACAAGAGCACCTGCAGGCCAACGAGTGGCATGGTACAAGGCTAATGTGCAGAATATAGATAAGTACAAAGAATGTTTGAACAATCATTTGCATGATCTTGAGTTGTGTGGTGCTATTGACTGTTGTGATGTTAAATGTACTGATGTTGAACACATTTCTCAGTTGGAAAGATTGCATGATGATGTGATTGATATATGTTTAAAGGCTTCTGTAGAGGCAGTGCCTTCTGCGGGGCAGAGTGCCCCAGACAGTCTTGATGTTGATGTACCTACTCAAAACTCTACACCTCTACCCGGTTATGGTGACTATGTGAAAGAGAGTAAGGAAATATCACTATTCTGGCACTGGGTATGGAAGGATTTTGGCAAGCCAAGACATGGATACTATGCTGAGATGAGGCGCAGATCACGTGCTCAGTATCATTATGCTGTTAGGATGGTAAAAAAGCATGAAGATGCATTAAGGTCTGAAAAAATGGCTGAAGCTATAGCTACTGGTAATCATAGAAACCTGTGGCGTGAAAGCAGACGCATGAAGGGTAAAGGCAATCGGATACCTAAGGTTGTGGATGGAATATCTGATGATAAAGGTATCTCCCAGAGGTTTGCAGACAAGTTTGATGCATTGTATAATTCTGTTAGATTTGATCCTGATGATATGAATGAGGTTGAATGTGATGTAAATGATCTTATTTTGAGTCAGAGTAATGCAGATGTTGCCGATAGTTTATTTACATTGGATGATTTTAAAAATGCTCTTAAGTTTATAAAGTGCAACAAGAGTGATGGATATTTGGGTCTGTATTCTGACCATATTCTTAATGGCACTGACCAACTGTATGGCATTCTAGTTAAGTTGTATAATGGTATGTTAATGCATGGATGTTGTCCCAAGGATATGCTGATTGGGACTCTTATACCCATACCAAAGAATAAACGAGTCAACATTAATGTTTCTGACAACTTCAGAGCAATTTGTTTACAAAGTGTCCTGTGTAAGCTAATGGATATAGTAATTCTATGTAAAGAAGCAGATAGTTTAAGTACATGCAATATGCAGTTTGGTTTCAAGCAGGGGCATTCGGCAGCTTTAGCCACCTCAGTGTTGCTTGAAACTACTGACTATTATGTTCGGAAAGGTGGCAATGTATATGCATTGGCATTAGATGCGTCTAAAGCATTTGATCGTGTACAATATGATAAGATGTTTAGATTACTTGTCAATCGCAAGGTAAATCCCTTGTACATTCGCTTGTTGATGAATATGTATGTAAATCAAAAGTTACGAGTGGCTTTTAATGGTAATAGTTCTGAATGGTTTAGTGTCGGTAATGGAGTTAAACAAGGAGGGGTTCTGAGTCCTACATTATTTGGCATATATGTTGATGGCCTGCTTGTTAAACTTAAAGACTCAGGGCTAGGCTGCTACATTGGCGACACTTTCTGTGGAGGCATAGGGTATGCTGATGATTTGTATGTACTTGTACCCACCGTCTCCTCCCTAAGAATAATGATAGGGATTTGTGAAATGTATGCCGCTGAGTTCAATATTAAGTTCAATGGTGCTAAAAGTCAGCTAATGATGTTTGGTAAGGGCAAGCTGAAATTGGACATATTTGTGTGTAGAGACAAAGTTGAGGTTGTCAAAGAGATGAAGCACCTCGGCCATGTTGTCACCGATGATGTGAATGACAGCCTTGTTGGCCCTGTGATTAATGATTTTAATGTAAAGGTCAATACTTTCTTAGCATATTTTAATAATGTTAGATCTGATGTAAAAGATTTGCTATTTAAACAGTATTGTACCAGTTTTTATGGCTTCCAGAATTGTGCTATGTATCATAAGGATTTTGAAAAGCTGTGTATTTCATGGCGCCAGTCAATTAGAAGAGTATGGAAGGTGCCTCGTCAGACTCATAACAGATTGTTGCCACATCTGTCTGACCATTTACCAGGTGATGTGATGTTTGCTAAAAGATTTGTAAAACATTTCTATAATGGTTGTACAAGCAAGAATGAACTAGTGAGAACTGTTTTTAGGTCATCATGTTTTAATATCTCTCGCCTTGGTAATAATGTTAGATATGTTTGTAATAAGTTTGGATTCAATGTGTGGGATTTTTTAAACATGGATAAATGTGATTTTGATGTAAGAATTTTTTCTAAGTGGTATGATGGCATAGATCTTGAGAATGAAAGAATTGGTTTGCAAATCAGAGAACTGTGTTTGCAGCGTGACAATTACAAGCCATGGATTTTAGAGAGAATGGATGTTTGTGATATCATCCGATTCCTCTGTGTTTCGTAATATGATGCTTTTTATTGTAAACTGCTATTTATTTTAATTTCTTATGTTCATGTAAATATTGTATATTATAGCTATAAGAATGGATGTTTAGTCCGAAATAAATATAAATAAATAAATATAATGTATAAATGAGGTCACCAGAGGGAAACGGAAAAAATCATACAAATTGATCTTGGAGACATCACTTGCTCTTGCTCTGTCTGTGATTATACTGCCAGATGGGCATACAAATTGATCTTGGAGACATCACGTGCTCTTGCTCTGTCTGTGATTATACTGCCAGATGGGCAATCATTAAGCACCAATTTTTGCATAAAAAAACGTTAAAAATTCACATATTGGTGATAAATGTATTTGTTTTTCATGTCTATAACATGTAAACATAAAAATGCATTATGTGGTGATTTGGGGAATGCGCATGCGTCGGTAATGGCGGTTTAGTTTCTTATCGGCCCAGGTTTTCTGTTTCTTATAACGGTTTTCTCTGAGTCGCTCATATCTTTCCTGCAACTAAAACCGATTCATTGTGCACTATACACCTCGGCGAGGATTTTTAGAAAAAATCTAGGAACGATTGCGCCGATTCTAGCCACAAACTGACAGGTTTTCTGAGCGGTACTGCCGTGTGATCTGGATCGTTGGATTGTGTATGTTTCTTCAGAGACACAGACTACGCGGCATTCCCGCCGGACTCTTGTCTTTTTGAGGAGGTATACCTAAACCCTGCATATTGTTTCCCTTGTTTCCCTGGTGAATCTCTTCCCAGGTGACGATCGTTCTCCCTACTACCTCCAATCTACATTCTTAGATTGGCCGATATATATATAGATTTTTTCTGGTGACTTACTTCCCAGGAATGTTCGTCTTCGTCTTATATCAACAATCTACTTTCATAGATTGTGTGCTGATTATTATATTGACAATCTACTTTCTGAGATTGTATGCCTGTTGTTTTCTACCCACAATCTACAATCTTAGATTCTTTCTCTATCTACCTCTCAAATCTATCTCAAAGACTACGCCGACCCGAAAACTTGGGCCGTGAAGTTTTTTTCGCTCTAAATTGCAACTACCTCATTTTGCACCTACTCCTATTATCTACTACAAAAATATTTTTCAAGTAATATATTTATTTTTTCTCCTAAAGGTCTCTTACAACACTGACAAACATCCTTTTATTTTTTCATACGCTCCCTCAATCCGATCATATATCTCCACTTTTAACAAGGATTATACAATATTTACTGGCTGAGTGAGCTCCTGAACTCTTGACCTGTAAAGCTGTGAAAAGTCACAAGTATCACAAGACTATCCTCGCACCCCTACTGATTAGTTTGCCCGTTTCCACCCCTCCTATCATTATTCGATTGACCTAACTGGTCAGTTGATCCTGTTTGACCAATCCTATAACGGAATTTTTTCTGGTCACCTAACTTCTAATACTTTAAGTTGCTGCAAAAGCCCTCTCACTCTCTCTGACAGCTACTGCTGATCTACACTGACCTACACTGATCAGACCTCTCCTGTTCTCGGCGTGTACGAATACCATACCTACTATTGGAAGCTACTATTGGAATCCACTGCTCTTGTAATACCAAAAGTAAGCACATCACATATCCGATCATATGTTGCTGTTTTTCACTACCATTTAATATTCGTTTATAAAAAAGATAAATTTTTTCACCTGTCCCTGTTCTAACAGTGTGTGACAGGTTCTGTTGCTGTTCTAATTTTGACTAATATTGTGTTCACTTCTACTACTGCAGAATGGCTGAAAAAGATTCTCCCGTACCCATGGTTATCAAGACACTTAAAGGTCAGGCTGACGTGCCCCTACCGCTTGATTTGGACACCCCTAGAGGGGATCCTCCTTTGTCTCCATCTGTCCTCCAGGCGCTCCAGCAAAGCTACGATCGCCTGGAGGTCCTTCATGCAGACGCTTGTAAGGTAAATACAGAACTTGATGATAAGGTTGCTCTTCAAGGAAGGCGAATTGCTTCCCTGACTTCCAAGCTAACTAGATCTCAACTTGAACTGGCGGAGAAAAAACTGATGCTATTAAAATTTCTGCCTACGGCTTCCGAGGCGAGAAGCCCGTTGGCTTCCCCTCTCTTGTGCCTTGAGAAGTCTGTATTGGTATGTGTACCTAAGGAAGGTCAGGAAGTTCAGCTTGCTGAGGGTATGCTCAGGAGTGATTGCAAGCTTCTGACGACTGCCCAGGAATTCCTCGCCAGAAGGTCCGACAGGGTCGGAAACTCGGACCACATTATTATTTTACCTACTACTGCTGGGCTTCTTAAGAAACAAAGAGGTGTCCTAAAGTCCTCACAATCAAGATATTACAAGGAAATAATTCTTGAAAATAAAACAAACCCAAAAAAACTGTTCTCTGTAATCGATAAACTACTCCATAGATCAAAAGAATCTCCTCTACCTGCTACTCCTAACCCGGAAGATCTTGCAAATACCTTTAATAAATTTTTTCTTGGTAAAATAGATAAGATACGCATTTAGAATTAGACAACATGAATAATGTGGGTCCCCCACCGATAGATGTCGCCCTCAACAATGGGAAGAATGAAAATCCACACAATTCCACTTTGGATCATTTCAACCCTTTGTCTGAGACTGAGGTTAATTAATTAGGAAAGCATCAAAAAAATCTTGTGACCTTGACCCTGTTCCAACCTGGCTATTACTTGACCTACTAGATTTGCTCTTAGCTATTATAACTTTGATTATAAATAAGTCACTATTAGATCATACAATGCCGGCTGATATGAAGATTGCCTTAATCACCCCGTTGCTAAAGAAACTTGGGTTAGAACTTATTGAATCTAATTTTAGACCAGTGTCAAACCTGCCTTATATTTCTAAACTGACTGAAAGGGCTGTTGCAAACCAATTGGTTCCTCATTTTGTAAGAAATGGCCTTACTGACAGGTTTCAGTCGGCCTATAAGGAGCATCACAGCACAGAGACTGCATTGATTAGAGTTCACAATGACATACTTCGTGACCTTGATGACAGGAAAACTGTTATTCTTCTCCTTCTTGATTTATCGGCTGCCTTTGACACTATTGACCACACCATTCTTCTCCAGTGCTTAGAGAATAGATTCAGGGTCACTGGGAAGGCACTGCTCTGGATTAGATCCTACCTATCTGATAGATGTCAACATGTTAAAGTTGGGCTGCACAAATCAAGCATGATGAATATCAAGCATGGGGTACCTCAGGGATCAGTCCTGGGTCCAATATTGTTCACAGCCTACATGTCACCTCTCTCTGACATCATTTCCAGTTTTGGTCTGAGATACCACATTTATGCTGATGATACCCAAATATATTTCTACTTTGATCAGAAAAATCCACAGGGTATGACCCTCTCGAAATCAAATATAGAGTCTTGCATCAGCGCCATCAGAAGCTTTCTCATGGTCAACAAAATGAAGTTAAATGATAACAAACTGATATGCTTGTCTGCAATATGGGGAAATGGAACTTATCCCAAAATGGTATTTTTTCGAATGTAAGGATCATTGGGCTTACTGATATTGATCCTGTAGGGAAGGTGAAAAATCTGGGAGTCATCCTTGACTCTAAATTGGATATGAAAGCTCAGATTAGGGAAACCCTGCGAAAAGGGTACTACCACATTAGAAATATTGCATCTATCAGGGGCTGTCTTGACACCAAAATTGCTGAGGTATTAGTCCATTCATTAGTTACATCAACCCTAGACTATGGTAACAGACTTTTAACAGGGCTCCCGCAGGTGGAGATTAAAAAACTTCAGAATCTTCAAAATACTGCTGCTAGACTCGTCAGTATGAAAAGGAAGTATGATCATATATCGGATACTCTTAGAAGCATGCACTGGCTGCCTGTCTCAGCGAGAATTGACTTTAAGGTGTTGCTTTTGACATGGAAGGTGTTAAATGGTAAGGCCCCCCCTTACCTGAGCGACCTAATCACTATTAAGGCAAATCTTCGCAGACTGAGATCCAGTGTCAAATTGGATCTAGAGATACCGACCACTCGATTAAAGACTGTTGGTGATAGAGCTTTCTCTGCTTTTGCTCCACGTCTGTGGAACTCTATACCTAATGATATTAGATATGCACCCACTATTGAAATTTTCAAAAAGCAGCTTAAAACACATTTTTTCACCAAGCACTATGGCAAATTAGCGCCCAGAACAGATCCGTCTGGGGTTGGCGCTTTATAAATTTTTATTATTATTATTATTATTATTGAGGAGTGTCATCATTGAGGAAAGGTAAAATGACGTCATAAAGTATTGCAACATGCTGTTTACCTGTCACGTGCAGCTTATGGCTCGGACAGACCTCAGCTGGGAGTGTAACTCTTATGTCTGATAGAAACTTATTTTATTACTCTATTTTAATTTCAATTTGTCATGATGTTCGTCATGTGGCTAAGCTTTCAATACACACAATTGTAGAATTGATGCTTAATACCTTTAAGAGAAATCAAGCACATTCTTAACCAGCATTCTGCCATCTTGATTTCTGTTATGAGTGAACTCATTGAGTACATATCAACACATTAGCTCCCTGTGAAACTAACATCTTACCGGACTACTTTCCACGTGACTTCTCCAGAAATATATGCATCACTATTCACAAGTTAAATATATAAAATGTGTCTGGGCATTATATGACACACCTTATATTCAATGTATATAATTACATGCTTACCTTATAAACCTACCTACAGAGAATCAACTAAAAATGGTGTCTTAGATTTAAATGAGACATATATTATAGATATCTACCTGAACTATTTGCATTATTTTGATTTTATCTTAGACAAACATATTTTTGGAAAATTTTAGTCTATGAATTTAACTTAGACTGTTGTGTGAAATAATTGAATATCTCCCTTTATAAAACAACTTATGAAGATGACTAATAAAGATGTTGACTATTTGTGTGATTTAGCAGCAAGAAGGACAAATCATACTTTTCAACATGGCTCAGTGGGAAAGACATCTGTCTCCCATACTTAAGGTCTGAGGTTTAAATCCCGGTTATTTTTATTTTTTTGTAACACGGAACTATCTGTGTTATTCTGTGATTGGTATGATCATGGGGAACATGGAGTCATATCCTTCGGGTTTTTCTATGGTTATTATTATTCAAGCAATTTAGGCCACTGTGGAATGTTCATCGTGTGCATGCGACAGACTCCAATTTGCACATGCGTCCCGGCATATGAATACATATCTAAAAGAAGTAAAACAAAAGAAAAGAAGTGCGTGATGTGAACATCACTTGTTTCATTTTGTGTTTTTTATTTATTTTAATTTTTGTTTTGTTTGCTGTAATTCTTGTTTTGTTTATTTTAATTTGTGTTCTGTTTGTTGTCAGTTTTGGTTTGTTTGTTATTTTTTTCTCATCTATGGATCACCACTTTTTCTGGTTTAATGCTGAAGATGAAATCTTGATTTTGAAATTCTATCTTAGCAATATGCATATCACAGCAAATAGAATCTAAATACCTTTTGTATTTGCAAAAAGTATAAAAAATAATGACTTTAAACAAAGGTAAAACCTTCATGTTGGAATTTCTTTTAAGCAATATGAAATAAAATGTCTTTGCACAGAAAACAAAGATGGCATCAACATATTTGGGTTTATTTTGAGTAATGAGACATGAGCCAAGAAACTGTAACTTAATTTCAATTTTTTTCAACTTAATTTCAATTTATACAATACAATGTTGCCATGGGGTGATACGTGGCTCAGTGGTTAAGATGTCTGTCTTCTATGCTAAAGATCCGGGGTTCGAATCAAAGTTGGGAAAAGTACTATTTGCTTGAGTGATATGCACTTCAGAAACATAAATTTAGTTGTTTATTGTAAATATATATACATACATATATATATATATATATATATATATATATATATATATATATATATATATATATATATATATATATATATATATATATATATATATATATATATATATATATATATATATATTTGTTTTTTTGCACACAAGGGAAATATGGATAATAACGGCTTAAAACAGAAAACAAATATGAAAGCTTTATATTGGGGTAATGTTTGAACATAAATAATTGAATGTTTTTTCATATTTGATTTCATTTGAGCTCAGACACGTTTGCAAAGAAACTATAGCATGGAGCCAATTTCAAAATTTTATCATGGATTTTAAACTTTGAATAAGTTGATCATGAGGTCAACCTTGAGCATATATGACAATATCCAGTGCAATGCAATTCTTCCAAATGTTTCAGTATTAGCATGTGCCTCACAAGTCTGATGATATGATTTGACCTTTTCCCATGGTTTAATTGCTCACTCAACAATTTGCCTGGATCCACATTTCAAAACAGACATGACTTTACCTATTCAAGGTGTTATGATAATTCATCAACCCTTGACACATATCTGCAAACAATGCTCTTTCTTATGTACATTCCATCAGATTGGGATATGATTTATTCCAAAACAATATTCAAGATCTACAAAATGTTGAATTGTAAATATTTGACCATGTCAGTCAAAATGGAAGTCAGCAGGTCACATGTCACCTGTATGTGTATTTCTCTGTTTTCCAGTGAGATCAGCCAACAATGCATATACTCATATATGCACAGATCACCTCTTGGAAATGGTGCCAATGCCTCCAAAATAGTTCTCTATTTCTTCTGACATGTCACAGTTGTTCAAACATGATTAACAATATAGAATTAGGATTTTTATATTTAAAATAATTTCAAATATTGTAATCATTATCTTAATTGTCAAATAAAACCACAATTTTAATGAAGAAATATGTGTAGTGATTTGCCCACTATTCCAGACATGTAAAAGTGAACAAACACTCCTTTAATCTAAATGCTAATCTCAGCAAGCAAGTGTTCTCAGCAGGACGCCAGCTCATATTTTTAATCTCTACCGCTGGTACCCTTACCTGAGAATTTCCACTTTTTGTCAGGTATGATGGCTTAAGGGAAAACATGTAATGCATTGCAGATGTTCTGCGATATTTGCAAGCATATTTCAAAAGATGATATTATTTGAAGATGTGTATCTGTAAATCAATATTGTGTCTCATAGTTCTCATATAAAATATACCTTCCCACTAATTTCAAATTTGTAGATCAGTAAGTTATTTATTTGCCCTATCAATTTCATATAAATCAATAAGGCTAACATACATAAGGGTTATCATAAAAATGGCCTTAAGTATTCCCAGTCAAATTTCAGCATGCAAAAATGTCATGACGTAATTTTTATTCAGTAATTTGTTCAATTCGACTTATCAATTCTCAGCGTAGTTTTACATAAAATGTTCACTTCTGTCTTGACTATTACGAAAGCAAGGAATCCAATCTAAAGCAAATACACAGGCTACCACATGAACAAACGACCATATTCACCTGGTATGGTTTGGTTTACGTTTACAGAAAACCTTTGATTCTTTACATCAAAACTCTATTGTAAGAGCACATATTTGTAAATAAAATAATCTCATATATCTCTCTGTATCCAATGTGAACACCAAGACAATTATCTAAAGGCCTTTGTAAGAAAGAAGTCATGGTGACCTCCATTTTATTTGATGTATGATAACTATTTCGCCTAATGTATTTATACGGAGAAAAAAATGAAAAAAAAATCTACTTATATAAGGATCAGGGATCCTTAAGAGTGTTGATAGAGAAGAGGGCGGCTTGGCGGCCTCCTCAGGTTTGTCTTGTAGTCTTACAATGTACTGTACTTGGCCATCCCATGGTGCTGGGGTCATTAAAGTTCGACTCATACAATGTTACAATGAAGCGGGAAGTGTTTTAATTTGTAGTCCAATCTTCTCTTCTGGATCATGGAAGAATCACGCGAAAAAGAATAATAGATGTATCTTGGGTCAGGTATGTGTTACTGATGTGTATTTATGGTCCTCTCGCTCAGTGATTGAACCAAAGGAAAACGAACAAAAACCAAAAGACTGTATTATGTTGCAGACCAGGATTTTAATCATATTAAAAATAATATACAAAATAAATGGCTTCAAGCCATAACATATGAAATCTCAATATCCAAATAAAATTACCAATCATATTCAAATTAAATTTATCACATAAATGACTTCAAATCACAACATATTCAATCTCAATATCCAAATAAATTTTATAATCATATTCAAATAAAATTTATCACATAAATTTCTTCAAATCACAACATATTCAATCTCAATATCCAAATAATTTTTCCAATCAATTTCAGATTAAATTTATCACATAATTTTCTTCAATCACAACATATTCTCTCAATATCAAAATAAATTTTCCAATCATATTCAGATTAAATTTATCACATAAATGACTTCAAATCACAACATTCAATCTCAAGATCCAAATAAATTTTCTAATCATATTCAAATTAAATTTATCACATAAATGGCTTCAAATTACAACATCATCAATCTCAGTATCCAAATACATTTTCTAATCATATTCAAATTAAAATTTTCACATAAATGGCTTCAAATCACAACATATTCAATCTCAATATACAAATAAATTTTCTAATCATATTCAAATTAATTTTATCACATAAATGGCTTCAAATCACAACATCATCAATCTCAATATCCAAATAAATTTGCCAATCATATTCAAATTAAATTTCCCAAATTTTGCTTCCAGTCACAACATATTCAATCTCAATATCCAAACAAATTTTCCAATCATATTCAAATTAACTTTATCACATAAATGGCTTCAAGTCGCAACATTCACTATCAATATCCAAATAAATTTGCCAATTACAAAATTCCCGACCTATTATCCAATAAGTCATTGAACCAAAATTAAGACAAAGCACTCTCAGAAAAACATTTATAATATTTAACCTTATCTGACAACATATTGACAAATTATAATTGTATTATTATATCCAATTGAACTTAATTTGTTATTCACACCTAAATTTTCCTTTAAATTGTTCCCCCAGTTTGGCCCAGTAAGAAACTTAGGTCAAAACACTTTCCTCCGCTGGTGGGAGCTATCCGCCCTCCCATACTGGAGGTGGTGGGGAAGGAGGGGGTTTTTCAAAACGACGTAGTTTTGCCTTCTCTTTCTGGGTTCCCGAGCGACTGACCACGTCTCAATTTCTTTCCTTTATATACCTATTTGAAATCTGATCAGATCTGCCCCGCTGTCATATATTGAGCAGTTTTGAAAGTGAGAACAAGACTCGCACCAAGAAAGAAACTGAAATATACGTCCTTAATCTGCAACAATTTGGTCGCTCGTTTCCCATAAAAGACTTTGTCGCTCGACAAATTCTTATTTATGGTCCTCTCGCTCAGTGATTGAACCAAAGGAAAACGAACAAAAACCAAAAGACTGTATTATGTTGCAGACCAGGATTTTAATCATATTAAAAATAATATACAAAATAAATGGCTTCAAGCCATAACATATGAAATCTCAATATCCAAATAAAATTACCAATCATATTCAAATTAAATTTATCACATAAATGACTTCAAATCACAACATATTCAATCTCAATATCCAAATAAATTTTATAATCATATTCAAATAAAATTTATCACATAAATTTCTTCAAATCACAACATATTCAATCTCAATATCCAAATAATTTTTCCAATCAATTTCAGATTAAATTTATCACATAATTTTCTTCAATCACAACATATTCTCTCAATATCAAAATAAATTTTCCAATCATATTCAGATTAAATTTATCACATAAATGACTTCAAATCACAACATTCAATCTCAAGATCCAAATAAATTTTCTAATCATATTCAAATTAAATTTATCACATAAATGGCTTCAAATTACAACATCATCAATCTCAGTATCCAAATACATTTTCTAATCATATTCAAATTAAAATTTTCACATAAATGGCTTCAAATCACAACATATTCAATCTCAATATACAAATAAATTTTCTAATCATATTCAAATTAATTTTATCACATAAATGGCTTCAAATCACAACATCATCAATCTCAATATCCAAATAAATTTGCCAATCATATTCAAATTAAATTTCCCAAATTTTGCTTCCAGTCACAACATATTCAATCTCAATATCCAAACAAATTTTCCAATCATATTCAAATTAACTTTATCACATAAATGGCTTCAAGTCGCAACATTCACTATCAATATCCAAATAAATTTGCCAATTACAAAATTCCCGACCTATTATCCAATAAGTCATTGAACCAAAATTAAGACAAAGCACTCTCAGAAAAACATTTATAATATTTAACCTTATCTGACAACATATTGACAAATTATAATTGTATTATTATATCCAATTGAACTTAATTTGTTATTCACACCTAAATTTTCCTTTAAATTGTTCCCCCAGTTTGGCCCAGTAAGAAACTTAGGTCAAAACACTTTCCTCCGCTGGTGGGAGCTATCCGCCAAGGCAGGACTGCAAGTTCTGCCCTCCAGAATTGGCACAAATCTGGAGAGCCCCACCAGCGCCCCCCAACCCCCTTAGTATTGGAAGGATTCTTGATTTGGCCTTATATATCTTGGGAATGCATTACTTCTCCATCTACCTAGCGGTCTTAGTTGGACATCTGAAGCTCCTTTTTGGGCTGCTGTGTACCAATCTTCGTGGTCTTAACTTTCTTCTTTACTGTAGGCCTCTACCGTATACCGTAGATATGTTAATCCCATGATAGCAATGTATCTGGGTATAATATAATGTTAGTCCCATGATAACTATGTACCAGGACACAATATTCATATGTACAATATGTACAACATACACACATACATATATATATATATATATATATATATATACATATATATATACATACACACACACATACATACATATACATATCCACATATATATCCTCTGACAATCTGTTATCAAGGTAGAAAGATAATATTGTAATAAGTAAACAGACTATGCAAATTGTATGTAATATAATCCATAATCGTATGAATTTAAGGAAATCCTATAGTAGAACTCTGTAATTATTTCTATTTCTAAAAAAATATAAAACCAGAAATTAAAAAAAACAAAAACCTGAGACCCTTTTGGGATACAAGTAATTTTCATTTTTTAAATATGAATTTTATATATACTTTATAAATTCTTCAGAATTGACTCTTTACGGTCCGGATACCTTTATTTCAACCTGGTCTGGTATTTGGCCTCCGGACCTTTTGAGCCTTGATGACCATCATATTATAGTTAAATCATTTTAATGATCATTCATATATCCATTTTAATAACTAATGAACTTGTTCCAATTTTTGTATTTTATCTGCTTTTTGTAAACATTTTCCATGCATAGTATACTCTTAATTTTCTCATCACTATTCTCACATATCATAATAAAGTAACCATTTCACTTTATATTTTTGTAATAGTAAACTATATATAAATTATACCATAATCTAACGTAAAGTTGTTCCCCTGATCACACCGTGTGTGGGTAGAGAACTATTGTATCCAATATATATTAGTCCCATGATAACAAAGTACCAGGGTAGAAAATATTGCATCAAATATTTGTAAGTCCCATGGTAACCAAGTACCAGGGTATTATAAGTTAGTCCCATGATAACAATGTATCTGGTTATAACATCATGTTAGTCCCATGATAACCATGTACCTGGGTATAACATAATGTTAGTCCCATGATAACTATGTACCAGGGTATTATAAGCTAGTCCCATGATAACTATGTACCAGGGTATTATAAGCTAGTCCCATGATAACTATGTACCAGGGTATTATAATTTAGTCCCATGATATCTATGTACCAGGGTATTATAAGTTAGTCCCATGATAACCATGTACCAGAGTAAAATATTCATATGTACATAATAAAGATATATATCCCATGATTATTTGGTATCAGGGTAGAGAGGTAATATTGTAATAAGTAGACAGACCATGCAAATTATATACAATTTTAGCCATAATCTTGTGAATTTAGGGAAATCCTATAGTAGCATTCTGTGTAATTATTCCTATTTCTAGATAATTATAAACCCAGAAATTATAAAATCCCTTTTAGGATATCAGTAAATTTCTTTTTTAAAATATGATTTTTATATACTTTATAATTTATTAAAATTACTTCTTTTTTTCGTTACACCATTTTACCTGCACGTTTTCTATGTTGAAATTCTGATCTATTCCTTTCTCAATATTCAAATGTCGTCTCAGTCTTGCCATATATGAGTGATCTACTAGCAGAACTTGTCTTTTCAGACATTTTTAACAAGCATGGTCATAGACTCACTCCTGCAAATTCAATTAATATTTAACTTATCTTTCATTATCATGAACTTCAGATAAATATATCAATTAAATGGAATGGTCATATACTCATTCCTGTAAACCCAATAGTATTTAAATTTCGTTTATTTGAATTCAGCTAATTAGCCCAACATTTTTATTCTAGACTCTCTCCTGTAACTTCAAATAATCTTTTAAACTTTTATCATTATCTTAAATTCAGATAAGAATTATACCCAATTAACAGGAATGGTCATAGACTCATCCCTGTCCAATCAGATTTTTTCTGCTTACCATAAATTTTACTTCAGTTCAATTCCTGTTTTGATCTACTTTATGATCAATCAATATTATAAATTCTTTTACCTGCCAACTGTTTCCCCCCCGATGGATGTTCCCCCTTAACCATGTCAACTTGGGAATACCTAATCTAACAGACTGAACTAATTTCCAGTCCTAAGCATTAGTTAACTTTGTATAACCCTGGTTAGACAAGAGACCCGTATTTCCTGGCAAACAACTCACTATTTCCTATTCTTACCTTGTTAATATATATTTCTGATATTTACAGACTTTCTTAGTATCTCCAAACTCTTTTCCAAAACCTCCTTATTTCCCTTTACCTATTTTGTGCTTACTCCACCTTTTAAATTTTGTATACCAAACTTTTAATTTTTTGATTGATACTTAATTTTTCTTATTTTCTACCCTCCCTCGTGGTCGCTCATGTTCCCACCCTCTGAATCCAGAGTTTCAGGCAAATCTTCAAAATTTTTGAATAATCGCTCAAATCAAAACAAATTATTTTTCAGACCCGATACACAGTGCTACCTTCCACGCATACCCGATACCAATCCCAAATAATCCAGGGTCCTGGGGGGGCACCCACCACGCTCATTCACCAAGTTTTAAATGTTCTTAATAATCTAAATTACTTCATGCCATTGTTCCATTCCAAATTTTATATGAGATTACAACTGTGCATAATATAAACTCCTAAATCTTCCAAAATTCAAATATATATACTAGAAACTAACTAGTTTTATATAAAATTGAAAATGTGTAGAATATAAACACCAAATCTTCCCAATTTCCAATGTATATGCTAGAAAATAACCCGTGCATATTATTCAATACAAGCACCAAAGTCTTCCCCATTTCAAGTGTATATGCTAGAAAATAACCGAGCATGTCAAATTTCCTTTCCACTATTGTTCCATTGCAAGTTTTATATAATTGCAAATGTGCATAGTATAAACACCAAAAATGTTCCCCATTTCAAATGTATATGCTAGAAAATAACCGAGCATATTATTTAATATAAACACCAAATTTTCCCACATTCCAATGTATATGCCAGAAGTTAACCGAGCATATCTAATTTCCTTTCCACTTTTGTTCCATTCCAAGTTTTATATGAAATTGAAATTGTGTAGAATATAAACACCAAAATCTTCCAAATTCCAAATGTATATGGCAGAAACTAACTAGTTTTATATGAATTTGAAAATGTGCATAATATAAACACCAAAATTGTTCCCAATTTCAAATGTATATGCTGGAAAATAACCGAGCATATTATTCAATATAAACACCAAAATCTTCCAAATTTCAAATGTATATACTAGAAAATAACAGAGCATATCTAATTTCCTTTCCACTATTGTTCCATTCCAAGTTTTATATGAAATTTCAAATGTGCATAATATAAACACCAAAATCTTCCGAAATTCAAATATATATACTAGAACTAACTAGTTTTATATGAAATTGACAATGCGTATAATATAAACACCAAAATCTTCCCAATTTCAAATGTATATGCTAGAAAATAACCGAGCATGTTATTCAATATAAACACCAAATTCTTCCGAAATTCAAATATATATACTAGAAACTAACTAGTTTTATATGAAACTGACAATGCGTATAATATAAACACCAAAATCTTCCCAATTTCAAATGTATATGCTAGAAAATAACCAAGCATGTCTAATTTCCTTCCAACTATTGTTCCATTCCAAGTTTATATGAAATTTCAAATGTGCATAATATAAACACCAAATTCTTCCGAACTTCAAATATATATGCTAGAAACTAACTAGTTTTATATGAAATTTCAAATGTGTATCATATAAACACAAAAATATTCCCAATATCAAATGTATCTGCTAGAAAATAAACGATCATGTCTAATTTCCTTTCCACTCTTGTTCCATTCAAAGTTTTATATGGAATTGCAAATGTGCCTAATATAAACACCAAAATCTTCAAAATTCAAATATGTATGCTAGAAAATAACTGCTCATATTTAAATTCCTTCCCGGTATTGTTCCATTCAAAGTTTTTTATGGAATTGCAAATGTGCATAATATAAACACCAAAATCTTCAAAATTCAAATATGTATGCTAGAAAATAACTGCTCATATTTAAATTCCTTCCCGGTATTGTTCCATTCCAGGTTTTATATGGAATTGAACTCGTGCATAATATAAACACCAAAATGTTCCCCATTTCAAATGTATATGCTATAAAATAACCGAGCATATTATTCAATATAAAAACCAAAATCTTCCAAATTTCAAATGTATATACTAGAAAATAACCGAGCATATCTGATTTCCTGTCCACTATTGTTCCATTCCAAATTTTATATGAAATTTCAAAAGTGCATAATATAACCACCAAATTCTTCCGAACTTCAAATATATATGCTAGTAACTAACTAATTTTATATGAAATTTCAAATGTGCAAATATAAACACAAAAATATTCCCAATTTCAAAATGTATCTGCTAGAAAATAAACGCTCATGTCTAATTTCCTTTCCACTATTGTTCCATTCAAAGTTTCAAATATTATATGAAATTGAAATTGTGATAATATTAACACCAAAAATCTTCAGAAATTCAAATATATATATACTAGAAACTAACTGAGCACATCTAAATTCCTTCCCGCTATCATTCTGTTCAAATATTATATAAAATTTGAAAAATGATAATATTAAACACCAAAATCTTCCGACATTCAAATATATATATACTAGAAACTAACTGCGCACATCTAAATTCCTTCCCGTTATCATTCTGTTCAACTATTATATGAAATTGTAAATGATAATATTAACACCAAAATATTCCGAAATTCAAATATATATATACGAGAACCTGGGCACATCTAATTTCCTTCCCATTATCATTCTGTTCAAATATTATAAGAAATTGAAAATGTGATAATATTGAACACCAAAATCTTCCGAAATTCAAATATACATGTTAGAAACTAACTGCGCACATCTAAATTCCTTCCCGCTATCGTACCATTCAAGTTTTATATGAAATTTCCAATGTGCATAATATAAACACCAAAATCTTCCGAAATTCAAATATATATGCTAGAAACTAACTAGTTTTATATGAAATTGAAATTGTGTATAATATAAACACCCAAATCTTCCGAAAATCAAATATATATGTTAGAAACTAACTGCGCACATCTAAATTCCTTCCCGTTATCATTCTGTTCAAATATTATAAGAAATTGAAAATTCCCGTTATCATTCTGTTCAAATATTATAAGAAATTGACATTGTGATAATATTAACACCAAAATATTCCGAAATTCAAATATACATGTTAGAAACTGACTGCGCACATCCAAATTCCTTCCCGCTGCCATTCCATTAAAGTTTTATATGAAATTTCAAATGTGAATAATATAAACACCAAAGTCTTCAGAAATTCAAATATATATATACTAGAAACTAACTGCGCACATCTTATTTCCTTCCCGCCATTGTTTTGTTCAAATATTATAAGAAATTGAAAATGTGATAATATTAACACCAAATTATTCCGAAATTCAAATATATATATATCATAGAAACTAAATGCGCACATCTAAATTCCTTCCCGTTATCATTCTGTTCAAATATTATACGAAATTGAAAATGTGATAATATTAAACACCAAAATCTTCTGAAATTCAAATATATATGTTAGAAACTAACTGCGCACATCTAAATTCCTTCCCGTTCTCGTTCTGTTCAAATATTATAATGAAATTGACATTGTGATAATATTAACACCAAAATATTCCGAAATTCAAATATACATGTTAGAAACTAACTGCGCACATCTAAATTCCTTCCCGTTATCATTCTGTTCAAATATTATATGAAATTGAAATTGTGATAATATTAGCACCAAAAATCTTCAGAAATTCAAATATATATACTAGAAACTAACTGCGCACATCTAAATTCCTTCCCGCTATCGTACCATTCAAGTTTTATATGAAATTTCAAATGTGTATAATATAAACACCAACATCTTCCGCAATTCAAATATATATGCTAGAACTCACTGCACACATCTAAATTCCTTCCCGTTATCGTACCATTCAAGTTTTATATGAAATTTCTAATGTGTATAATATAAACACCAAAATCTTCCGAAAATCAATTATATATGCTATAAACTAACTGCGCACATCTAGATTCCTTCCCGTTATCATTCTGTTCAAATATTATATGAAATTGAAAATGTGATAATATTAGCACCAAAAATCTTCAGAAATTCAAATATATATATATACTAGACACTAACTGCGCACATCTTATTTCCTTCCCGCTATTGTTTTGTTCAAATATTATAAGAAATTGAAATAGTGATAATATTAACACCAAAATATTCCGAAATTCAAATATATCCTAGAAACTAACTGCGCACATCTAAATTCCTTCCCGTTATCATTCTGTTCAAATATTATAAGAAATTGAAAATGTGTTAATATTAAAACCCAAAATCTTTCGAAATTCAAATATACATGTCAGAAACTAACTGCGCACATCTAAATTCCTTCCCGCTACCATTCCATTCAAGTTTTATATGAAATTGCAAATGTGTATAATAGAACACCAAAAACCCTGCAAATTCCTAAACTGTTTCTATAAGATGTGAGCGTGGCGGACCCCCTCCCGCCCTAGCCATCGAGACATTATATCATGGTAAATAGTAAGAAAGCACCCACTGTTGCATCCGGCTCTGCAAACGGTCCTAAATGAAATTTTTCAAAACGACGTAGTTTTGCCTTCTCTTTCTGGGTTCCCGAGCGACTGACCACGTCTCAATTTCTTTCCTTTATATACCTATTTGAAATCTGATCAGATCTGCCCCGCTGTCATATATTGAGCAGTTTTGAAAGTGAGAACAAGACTCGCACCAAGAAAGAAACTGAAATATACGTCCTTAATCTGCAACAATTTGGTCGCTCGTTTCCCATAAAAGACTTTGTCGCTCGACAAATTCTTATTTAAACACGCCATTAGCAACAATACATGGGTGTGGTCTGACACGCGATCGCAGGTCCCCGCAGAATAGGAAATCTGGCATTTGTATCTGAAGCAGACACTCATCGCTTGTAATGTGCTCTATCCATCAAATAGATTAAGTTGTAATTATTTTCCATCGTGTTTTTCTCGTTTAAGTTATGTGTTTGGCACTACATATGTAAAGAACACAATAAGCACGATGGGCGAGAGAGAAAATCTTGTGTTTCGGGCAATTGATAAGACTTAGAATGTCTTTTTGTTTAAGTCAATTTGATTATATCTGATAATGAAATCTGCAATAATAGATTATTATAAAATTATATCTAATCACATTCTTTCAATGACGTGTCATTTTCTTGAGAATAATCCACCAAATTTTCAACCTGAACAAAAGCTCCCATTTTAAATCCCGCGGATAGGCCGATGACCCCGGTCAAGCTACTCGAGTCGGGTGTTCGCGGTCAAGCTACTCGAGTCGGGTGTTCCCGGTCAAGCTACTCGAGTCGGGTGTTCCCGGTCAAGCTACTCGAGTCGGGTGTTCCCGGTCAAGCTATTCGAGTCGGGTGTTCCCGGTCAAGCTACTCGAGTCGGGTGTTCCCGGTCAAGCTATTCGAGTCGGGTGTTCCCGGTCAAGCTACTCGAGTCGGGTGTTCCCGGTCAAGCTACTCGAATCGGGTGTTCCCAGTCAAGCTACTCGAGTCGGGTGTTCAAGGTCAAGCTACTCGAGTCGGGTGTTCTTTTCATTTTGCTTAATAATGGTTTTTTTTCAAGATTGTACTGCCATGGAGAAACACATACCATTGTTCATTAATGCTGCGATTTATATTTAAATATTTTTCTGGTGAAGCTAAAGGTAAGGGACTTTTGTAAATCAACATATTTGACTGTAGTACATACATTTGTTGTAAATGAATTTGATCTATGTGTCTGACCTGAAAGAAATGTTAACCACCAGAAAAATATACTGTGAGTTGTATTGCCTTGCGTTTACAAAGATGATTCAGAACCTGTCATCAAATCCTTCTTCAATACAAATATCATCTCATTAATATATCCAACTTCTCGTTTTCCTTAAGTTGTAAGTGCGTCATTAAGGATATGCAGGTTCTGAAACATGACGCAGCGGATGCGTCCTTTCTGCACGCGGTGACATAGATACTTTAGGAGAAGAATGCATGATACGGGAATGTATTTTTATACACATTTTTCAGTACTTATATATCTCTATTGGTGAATCAACATTGGGATATGCATTATGCCCGGAATGAAAACATGCATGTGCCAAGTGATTTGTCAACGTGATCCTGTATCACGCTAAATAACACTCAGGCTTTGTATATTCACACTATTTTCTTTCAATTACCAGCGTGAAAGGGCATGATGCACCTTCAGAAATATTTGCCTTTATTGTGGGACTGCATGCGGACATATAAAAAGACGAGGTCATCAATAGCGGCTCATAAGTTGATGTAAACATTTACATGTCAGCATAAAGTATGACATAAAAGGATAGAATAATCCCTTTGATATTGTGGAGAAATGTAATGAGGATTTGCATCTTGTTGACTTCAACATTAGACTGAATAAGGAGACACGCCGTGTTCAACTCGATGTTACTTTTGGGTTCACGTAGAAACAAAGAATAATGATCTGCTTTTGATAGACGTGAAACACGGAAATCTACCATATCCTGTCCTCAATTATTGACTTTTATCATTGATACACGAACTTCATTACGGACTTTTGTCACCACAACTACTCTTTTAGATATTATTTCTGCCACTGCTATGCTGACGACGTTTAAAAAAATCTTTTTTCAATGTATCATCGCAACACTATAACGTTATGAAATGTTCAGAAGACATTCTATAATTCTATCAAATTAATTGAGATAGTTTGATCCTTGAATAGACCATAAATAAAGAAGATGTAAATAGTTCATTTCGCTTAACAAAGAACCTACAATAACCCAATCCATTAAG
The DNA here is from genome assembly GCA_949316495.1 of Amphiduros pacificus. Lineage (NCBI taxonomy): Eukaryota > Metazoa > Annelida > Polychaeta > Phyllodocida > Hesionidae > Amphiduros > Amphiduros pacificus. Next base: position 54,313,617 of record OX439005.1, on the reverse strand, counting down.
AAGATTAAACCCTAAACCTCCCGACGCAAGCCAGATCTCGTTTCACGTGATCAACAGGAAATAGAGCAAAAGGGCTCCGGGTGCATTCAATGCAGATACAATCCCGTTACTACAGAGTTATTGCATTAACTTCTCCTCTATGATCTATGGCAGAATTATGTTCAAAGATATTATCATACACCGGAATCAATAATCAATCTCCGCATTAACTTGAAGGACAATAATCAGTGGACAATCCATCAGGCGTATTTCAGGTAGAAACTATTAAATGACTATAATAAGAAAACAAGCAATCATTTTCTAATAAACTCATATCGGATAATGACATTGATTAGTATTAGCCTTGACATGAGTGCGGGCAGCATTTGGCGATGTATGGGATGTGAATGCTCAGTAATAGGGAAAACATTCTTAAAGGTAACCACATCCTGTCCCCAATATGCTTGAGTAATCCTGGGATAAAATGTCAAAATTGAACAAATTAAACATTCAATTAGAAATCAATAAAATCAAACACATGAATAGAAAGTGAATCTTGCAAAGATTTGCTCTGACGTCTTTGATCCCAGTATATAGACTAAAGTATACACGGCGCTACGCTGATGGAGGTCAACTGCACTGAGCAGCTGGCGGGTGCTCCATATCATAGCCAAACCCTTATTGTACATTCTCATAAAGGCCAGCGCTGCATGCGGAGAAAATAAAGGGTAATATGTATATAGCATTTACCTTTGTCACTCAGAGTTATCTAGCAAAGATACTTAAATGTTCCCAGATCTTTAAAAGACAAGCGATATATTTGTCCAAATTGCTGTAACTCTGTATCTCAGCTTACCTGACACGGTGTTTGTTAACGATCATTGTTACCTGACACGGTGTTTGTTAACGATCATTGTTACCTGACATGGTGTTTGTTAACGATCATTGTTACCTGACATGGTGTAGGTTAACGATCATTGTTACCTGACATGGTGTTTGTTAACGATCATTGTTACCTGACACAGTGTTTGTTAACGATCATTGTTACCTGACACGGTGTTTGTTAACGATCATTGTTACCTGACACGGTGTTTGTTAACGATCATTGTTACCTGACACGGTGTTTGTTAACGATCATTGTTACCTGACACGGTGTTTGTTAACGATCATTGTTACCTGACACGGTGTTTGTTAACGATCATTGTTACCTGACACGGTGTTTGTTAACGATCATTGTTACCTGACACGGTGTTTGTTAACGATCATTGTTACCTGACATTGTGTTTGTTAATGATCATTGTTACCTGACATGGTGTTTGTTAACGATCATTGTTACCTGACATGGTGTTTGTTAACGATCATTGTTACCTGACACGGTGTTTGTTAACGATCATTGTTACCTGACACGGTGTTTGTTAACGATCATTGTTACCTGACACGGTGTTTGTTAACGATCATTTTTACCTGACACGGTGTTTGTTAACGATCATTGTTACCTGACACGGTGTTTGTTAACGATCATTGTTACCTGACACGGTGTTTGTTAACGATCATTGTTACCTGACACGGTGTTTGTTAACGATCATTGTTACCTGACATGGTGTTTGTTAACGATCATTGTTACCTGACACGGTGTTTGTTAACGATCATTGTTACCTGACACGGTGTTTGTTAACGATCATTGTTACCTGACATGATGTTTGTTAACGATCATTGTTACCTGACATGGTTTTTGTTAACGATCATTGTTATCTGACATGGTGTTTGTTAACGATCATTGTTATCTGACATGGTGTTTGTTACGATCATTGTTATCTGACATGATGTTTGTTAACGATCATTGTTACCTGACATGGTGTTTGTTAACGATCATTGTGAGCGTTTGATCATGATAACAATAGTTAATCGCTTCTAGGTTTAAGACACAAAGCTGAAACCCATGAAGGAAAGCGACCAAGGACTATCTTAATTATCTCAATGCTCCCGTTGGCTGTTTTGTAACAAATTGGCCAATTTGGCCAATTTTGTAATAATCTTTGAGCCATGGGCTGTGGTGCAGTTGGTAAGAGAACAAGTTTGTCCCTATCTACACCAGAACGACGCCAGAACTGCGTCTGCATTGAATATTTGACAAAGCGCAGTATAATCGCATAATGTATGACTGAAAGTGTTAACAAAAATGAAATAGTGAAGTTGATAAGGCATGCACGTCCCTCCCACGGCATTACTATATCATTCTCCCTCCAAGTGAATCTTTACCTTTCTATGGGGTGCTGAGTAACATAGATCACATTAATACACTTTCCAATGGTGAGGATAGGGATAGAGGGATTGTGGTGCACCCATTCCAGGATTCCACCTGCTCACCAGCACTCTGAGGGCATTATTACATATTTAATTGTCCAGATTACTGTTAGCTTCAGGTATAATGAGCTCTCTAGTCTGGGAAACGATACCAGGCCTTAGATGCTATAACAGAGAAAGCTCTATCACAGAGAATTGTTAATTCAGCCTTAAGTACTTTAAGTACTTTAGAGTTACCTGATCTGAGATATGTACCACATTCCCTCTCTGACAACATTTCTGATAAATAAATAGGCGATAAGCCATTTGATGTCTTAACAGTGAGCAAACTAATTTTTGACAGATTTCTGAATTCAACAGATAACCATTCATACTTTCTCAGTTTAGTTGATATATGACCATATTTACTTATCTCAGACGTTCATCCAATATGACCTCAAAGTTCGTGACCTCTTTATTAGGAGAGATGGCATCTTCACCTTCGATGGCACCTTCACCTTTGATGGCACCTTCATCTTTGATGGCACATTCACCTTTGATGGCACCTCCACCGTTGATGGCACCTTAACCTTTGATGACATCTCCAGTTTGATGACACCTTCACCTTTGATGGCACCTTCACCTTTGATGACACCTTCACCTTTGATGACACCTTCACCTTTGATGGCACCTTCACCTTTGATGACACCTTCACCTTTGATGGCACCTTCACCTTTGATGACACCTTCACCTTTGATGGCACCTTCACCTTTGATGGCACCTTCACCTTTGATGGCACCTTCACCTTTGATGGCACCTCCACCTTTAATGGCACCTTCACCTTTGATGACACCTCCAGTTTGATGGCACTTTCACCTTTGATGGCACCTTCACCTTTGATGGCATCTTCACCTTTGATGGCACCTCAACCTTTGATGGCACCTTCACCTTTGATGAAACCTCCAGTTTGATGGCACATTCACCTTTGATGGCACCTTCACCTTTGATGACACCTTCACCTTCGATGGCACCTTTGATGGCACCTTCACCTTTGATGGCACCTTCACCTTTGATGGCACCTTAACCTTTGATGGCACCTTCACCTTTGATGGCACCTTCACCTTTGATGGCACCTTCACTTTTGATGGCACCTCCACCTTTGATGGCACCTTCACCTTTGATGACACCTCCAGTTTGATGGCACTTTCACCTTTGATGGCACCTTCACCTTTGATGGCACCTTCACCTTTGATGGCACCTTCACCTTTGATGGCACCTTCACCTTTGATGACACCTTCACCTTTGATGGCACCTTCACCTTTGATGGCACCTTCACATTTGATGGCACCTTCACCTTTGATGGCACCTTCACCTTTGATGGCACCTTCACCTTTGATGGCACCTTCACCTTCACCCACTCCTTCTACATTCTGAATATTTAGACCATATTTTGTCACACCATATTTGTCACACCAGAACTTACATCTCTAATCTTCACTGTGGAAGGCTGCTCAATGGCATGTAGAGACATATCGTCTGCTCTGCATTGAATATTTAACAAAACACAGTGTAATCACATGATGTATGGCTGGAAAGTGTTTAAAAATGGAAATAACAAAGTAGGTATATCGCATGCATGGCCCTCAGCGTTTCACTTTTTTCTTGAACTTATGCAAACGTAGTCTAATCACAGCTCTGGTGTGACAGGGTGGCATCGTGACAGACGCTGGGAACAGTGTGACAGGGTGGCATCGTGACAGACGCTGGGAACAGGGTGACAGGGTGACATCATGACAGACGCTGGGAACAGTGTGACAGGGTGGCATCGTGACAGACGCTGGGAACAGTGTGACAGGGTGGCATCGTGACAGACGCTGGGAACAGGGTGACAGGGTGGCATCGTGACAGACGCTGGGAACAGGGTGACAGGGTGGCATCATGACAGACGCTGGGAACAGTGTGACAGGGTGGCATCGTGACAGACGCTGGGAACAGGGTGACAGGGTGGCATCGTGACAGACGCTGGGAACAGGGTGACAGGGTGGCATCGTGACAGACGCTGGGAACAGGGTGACAGGGTGGCATCATGAGAGACGCTGGGAACAGTGTGACAGGGTGGCATCGTGACAGACGCTGGGAACAGGGTGACAGGGTGGCATCGTGACAGACGCTGGGAACAGGGTGACAGGGTGACATCATGACAGACGCTGGGAACAGGGTGACAGGGTGACATCATGACAGACGCTAGGAACAGGGTGACAGGGTGGCATCATGATAGACGCTGGGAACAGGGTGACAGGGTGGCATCGTGACAGACGCTGGGAACAGGGTGACAGGGTGACATCATGACAGACGCTGGGAACAGGGTGACAGGGTGGCATCATGATAGACGCTGGGAACAGGGTGACAGGGTGGCATCGTGACAGACGCTGGGAACAGGGTGACAGGGTGACATCATGACAGACGCTGGGAACAGTGTGACAGGATGGCATCGTGACAGACGCTGGGAACAGGGTGACAGGGTGACATCATGACAGACGCTTGGAACAGTGTGACAGGATGGCATCATGACAGACGCTGGGAACAGTGTGACAGGGTGGCATCATGACAGACGCTGGGAACAGGGTGACAGGGTGACATCATGACAGACGCTGGGAACAGTGTGACAGCATGGCATCATGACAGACGCTGGGAACAGGGTGACAGGGTGGCATCATGACAAACGCTGGGAACAGGGTGACAGGGTGGCATTATGACAGACGCTGGGAACAGTATGACAGGCTGGCATCATGACAGACGCTAGGAACAGGGTGACAGGGTGACATCATGATAGACGCTGGGAACAGGGTGACAGGGTGGCATCTTGACAGACGCTGGGAACAGGGTGACAGAGTGGCACAATGACAGACGCTGGGAACAGGGTGACAGGGTGGCATCATGACAGACGCACACTGTCCACCAGAGGCACACGCAAACTATTACCTCTGGCCAACCCAGATTAGTATTCATCCGGTCCTACTTTTACTGGCCATGTGCTCAAGAACTGTCAGTGTGTTGTAAATGTGATTGACGTATTAACATCACTTAATATCAAATATGAAGTTGCCTTGAGATGTATTATAATTCATTTGTTAACATTTGAACATTTTTTGTTGGCTAGATTAACCAAAAGTATAAAAGATTAAAAGAATTCAAATTGTAAACAAAGCGGCCATCTTTGTTGTGGTTCCGCCTTATCACTACCCAAGGAAATGGCTCCTCCGGTTGAGAAAGTAGTTCCAAGTTTTATTTCTCTTAATATTTGTTTCTATATGCACAAACTTTTGTATTAAGGGTGAAATATATCATAATATACCAATCTGAGTACAATTTAAGGAAAAAAATAAGTAAGACGGACAGTTACATAAAAATTGGTGGATATGGTGAGCCAGCACCAAAAGGCACCTTGTACAGAGGTGATAGGTTCACCATGTCGCCCTCTGGTGGAGTTTGTGACAGACGCTGGGAACAGGGTGACAGGGTGGCATCATGACAGACGCTGGGAACAGGGTGACAGGGTGACATCATGACAGACGCTGGGAACAGAGTGACAGGGTGGCATCATGACAGACGCTGGGAACAGGGTGACAGGGTGGCATCATGACAGACGCTGGGAACAGGGTGACAGGGTGACATCATGACAGACGCTGGGAACAGTGTGACAGGGTGGCATCATGACAGATGCTGGGAACAGGGTGACAGGGTGGCATCATGAAGGACGCTGGGAACAGGGGGACAGGGTGGCATAATGAAAAACGATGGGAAAAGGGTGAAAGGGTGGCATCATGACAGACGCTGGGAACAGGACCTCACTGAGAAGGCAAGGTGCTTACTTTGCCCTGACTGGTGGCGCTCGCTTTGTACTGACCAGCGGTGATTACTTTGCCCTGACTGGTGGCACTCGCTTTGTACTGACCGGCGGTGCTCACTTTGCCCTTACTGGTGGCACTCGCTTTGTACTGACCAGCGGTGCTCACTTTGCCCTGACTGGTGGCACTCGCTTTGTACTGACCAGCGGTGCTCACTTTGCCCTGACTGGTTGGTGCTCGCTTTGTACTGACCGGCGGTGCTCACTTTGCCCTGACTGGTGGCACTCGCTATGTACTGACCAGCGGTGCTTAATTTGCCCTGACTGGTGGCACTCGCTTTGTACTGACCAGCGGTGCTCACTTTTCCCTGACTGGTGGCACTCGCTTTGTACTGACCGGCGGTGCTCACTTTGCCCTGACTGGTGGCACTCGCTTTGTACTGACCGGCGGTGCTCACTTTGCCCTGACTGGTGGCACTCGCTTTGTACTGACCAGCGGTGCTCACTTTTCCCTGACTGGTGGCACTCGCTTTGTACTGACCAGCGGTGCTCACTTTTCCCTGACTGGTGGCACTCGCTTTGTACTGACCGGCGGTGCTCACTTTGCCCTGACTGGTGGCACTCGCTTTGTACTGACCAGCGGTGCTCACTTTTCCCTGACTGGTGGCACTCGCTTTGTACTGACCAGCGGTGCTCACTTTTCCCTGACTGGTGGCACTCGCTTTGTACTGACCGGCGGTGCTCACTTTGCCCTGACTGGTTGGTGCTCGCTTTGTACTGACCGGCGGTGCTCACTTTGCCCTGACTGGTGGCACTCGCTTTGTACAGACCAGCGGTGCTTACTTTGCCCTGAATGGTGGCGCTCGCTTTGTACTGACCAGCGGTGCTCTCTTTGCCCTGACTGGTGGCACTCGCTTTGTACTGACCAGCAGTGCTTACTTTGTCCTGACTGGTGGCGCTCGCTTTGTACTGACCAGCGGTGCTTACTTTGCCCTGACTGGTGGCACTCGCTTTGTACTGACCGGCGGTGCTCACTTTGCCCTGACTGGTGGCACTCGCTTTGTACTGACCAGCGGTGCTTACTTTGCCCTGACTGGTGGCGCTTGCTTTGTACTGACCAGCGGTGCTCACTTTGCCCTGACTGGTGGCACTCGCTTTGTAGTGACCAGCGGTGCTTACTTTGCCCTGACTGGTGGCACTCGCTTTGTACTGACCGGCGGTGCTCACTTTGCCCTGACTGGTGGCACTAGCTTTGTACAGACCAGCGGTGCTTAATTTGCCCTGACTGGTGGCACTCGCTTTGTACTGACCAGCGGTGCTCACTTTGCCCTGACTGGTGGCACTCGCTTTGTACTGATCGGCGGTGCTTACTTTGCCCTGACTGGTGGCGCTCGCTTTGTACAGACCGGCGGTGCTCACTTTGCATTGCTGGCAGGACCTCACTGAGAAGGCAAGCTGCTCACTTTGCCCTGACTGGTGGCGCTCGCTTTGTACTGACCAGCGGTGCTCACTTTGCCCTGACTGGTGGCACTCGCTTTGTACTGATCGGCGGTGCTTACTTTGCCCTGACTGGTGGCGCTCGCTTTGTACAGACCAGCGGTGCTCACTTTGCATTGCTGGCAGGACCTCACTGAGAAGGCAAGGTGCTCACTTTGCCCTGACTGGTGGCGCTCGCTTTGTACTGACCAGCGGTGCTCACTTTGCCCTGACTGGTGGCCCTCGCTTTGTACTGACCGGTGGTGCTCACTTTGCATTGCTGGTAGGACCCCACTGAGTCCTTATTGCAACCAAATCTGAGCACACAGCAACTACTGACGGAAATGTTCAAAGTAGATGCTGTCATCTATGTAGAAGAAGAATATGTAGAATTTGTATACAGTTTCTTTTTTGAAAATGATATCTATATTTTCTCATCATTTTGAAGTTGCTGTAAATGTAGACTACAGTAACTGGCAACTGTCTGAAACTGGCAGTTAAAACACGGATATTTTTAACACAGTCAATCATCTAGCATACCTATCTTTTGTGCATAAAGTTTTAAATTTTCATACAATCTACGTTTGCAAAAAAATATTTCAATTCTATGTTTATTTATGCAGTTGAGGTGTCCACCAGTCTTTGACACTGACAGCCATCCACCAGTCTGTGACACTGACAGCCATCCACCAGTCTGTGACACTGACAGCCAGGTTTGTGATCTGCAGGCCCCTCAGAAATACATATCGCTCAAAAATTCTTTGTTATAAAACCCACCACTAATTGTAATTGAGCTGAATGTTGTGTCTCACATGTCATCTTGTAATTCCACTGTCTTTCAAAATGTTAAAAGTGTTTGTTTTCACGGCACAAGTGATGTGCCTAAAGCCATGATGACTAAGTTAGTTATATCACAGGTTACCAGAGAGTGAAAGTCCCCAGCCACTCTCTGGCTTTGTCCTATATATTAAGTATTAACCTATATAAAAGTAGTGATGGCAGTAGACGTCGCTCTGGCTGCCTGTGGTGGAGGTCGAGACACAGGTATGAACTTATTCCCACACCTTAACCCTGGATCTGCACCCTCAGAATTCAACACTGTTACAAATTTGTGACATGTACACAGAAATCGCTGCGCTGGCTGACCGGAGGGTGGTTACTTTCAGATAATTCCAAAAGCAGGGTATCATTTTCTTTTTGCATCCCTCCAAACCATTTTAACTTTGCATCATCCCTAAATCAGGATATCAAAATTTAAGTCAGTCCTTAATTAGGGTACCAATGGAAATATTTTCCTAAATCAGGTTCTGAGTTGTTCAATTCCAACCCAGCTTCCGCGGGTTAAAATTATGAATGTACCCCCCCCCCCCCCATCAATTATCATTGACTGCTATCTTATGGTAAAATATGTTCTAAACCATATAAAGGCATTTCTCTGAGGGACATAATTTCTGTTTAGCCTATAGGAAGCAATACTTCATGGTCAAAGTGTTGAAATCTGCAGAGAGATCAAGCTTTACTAATGCTGATACCTTTTTGTTGTCAAAGTCAATTAGTATGTCATTTTGAAAGAGAGATTTAACATAAGCTTATAATTCTTTGGCTCTAAATATAAACCAATCTCTCTGACACATGTTTTATGTTTTTTAGTGTGCTAATTGGCATATCCCCATGATTTTAGAGATATATTTACAGTTTTAGTTATTTGGCTCAAAATCGTCGGTAAGCAATCTTTAAGCATTGATACTATGAGAGGATCTAGAACTAATTATTTGGGAAATCAATAATACGCATCTTCACTTCATCCAAATGATCAATATTTCTGGAAACATCAGATGCCTGATTGCCCCGATACAGTCCGCATCCATGCCATGTCTTATTGAAAGCTTTCATGAAGCCACAGAGATTGTAAAGAGATTTGTTGTATGTGTCAATGAAAAGTGGTCATGAAATTGTGTTACAAAAAGAGATATCTCTTTGAAATAAAACAAAATACACCTGCCATTATTATTGTGTTTTGATGAAAGTGCTTGTTGTGATCACTGTTGTGGTCCATATGGGTGTTAAGCCTGTACCATTAGACACACACTAATGGACAAGCATGCCTCTGGAAGCCAGATCACTTCAGTGTCCTAATCTTAAGGTGCCCCATTGGTAAGCCAGATCACTTCAATGTCCTAATCTAAAGGTGCCCCATTGGTAAGCCAGATCACTTCAGTGTCCTAATCTAAAGGTGCCCCATTGGTAAGCCAGATCACTTCAGTGTCCTAATCTAAAGGTGCCCCATTGGTAAGCCAGATCACTTCAGTGTCCTAATCTAAAGGTGCCCCATTGGTAAGCCAGATCACTTCAGTGTCCTAATCTAAAGGTGCCCCATTGGTAAGCCAGATCACTTCAGTGTCCTAATCTAAAGGTGCCCCATTGGTAGCAAGCCTTCACAATCAAGTACTAGATGCCTGCACTGAACTACTGGTCAGCTGAGCAAAGTTTGTTGACAAAGTGTTCAATGGATGTTATGGATTTTAACGGAAGACTTATCTACATTCAAATGGCAAAAGAATATGTTAGGGAAATGTAATGTGTGATAACATTTGATGGCAAAGTTTAGGATATAAACATTTATATAATGTGAGGAAAAAGTGCTTGAAAATCTAGCCGATTGCCGATGTCGGTCGTCCCCCATTGAAAAGTACACACCGGAACTGTACAACTTCACCAGACCCAGAACTGTACAACTGCTCTATTTTTAATCATTGGGCGTAGAGATTGGCAGGGGGGCATATTTCATGAAGGCTTTTCTTTTTAGCAAAGAAGTCACAGAATTTATTAGACGATTGGCTATTTGTTAAAACCCGAAATAACACGGTTGGGTTATTTCTACTTTCCTCAATCATTTCAGCATTCTATCTCTTTTGGAAATTGTTGAGCTTATAGCTAATCTTAAAAACCGTTTTACATTTCCCAGTAAACTGCGAAAATATAGTTCTGGTTAAGAAATTTAAACAGAAATATATCCATATAAGAATTACAAATTATAGAGTATATTTGAATTTCCACCTATATGGAAATCGTAGTTTTGTTTCTCATGTAGATGAAATGTGAAAACATGAAATGAGAAATGTTTATGTATACAATTATATTTAGGTGTGAATGGTGTATGTGTGTGAGGTAAACTATGAGAGAAATTCCATAGTCATTTCATTCTGATATATGTCAAATGTAGCCCATTATTGCAGTGTTGATAAGAATTTTATGAAAATGAGTCTGCATATTTTGAATGAAACATGAAATCGAACTATGGAACGATAAATATGAATACATCTGGTTAAAAAACGATCTGGAACAACTTACCACAAAGTGTAAATGAATGTTATATTTAGTGGCAAGCTGATAGCTACAGGTATAAAACGCGGCAGTGAGCCAAGCTGAGCTTAGTTAACCTGACCTGGTGACCTTGAAACAGTGCAAAACATGAAAATGCAAAGAAAAGATAGAGTATATTATTTTTCACGAACTTGCTCTTGTAAGGCTGTCAATGAGACATCTTAGATAACTTAACTACTTTGAAGAGACTTATCCATAGCGACACATAGCCATGTAGTTTATTGATAATGATGCATTTGGCTACACAGAACTAAGTCTAAATCAAATACACTCAAACATTTTTGTATAAAAAAGAAACTTGTCAGGCAATTGTAAAACATTAAGCAATCACTCTGCTGCGTTGGGAAATGTAGATCAGATTATAAATAATTTGAGCGCATGTGATAATATCTGTTCTGTGTCTGACATTTGGCAGGAGCAGGCCGCTCAGAGACCATTAATCAAGTCACCGTTGCGGAGTTTTTTGCTTGTATATTTCCACCATCTGCAGGCAAAACATGAATTATCTTCTTTTATTGCCACCAATGAGACATTTATCTTCAGCTGCGTTTCGTGACGACAGGTTTTGCAATAATTAAACAGAGGATGAGGGAGGAATGGGTGTATGAGACGGACTTTCCCAGTCACGCAGGCTCGGCCCGGCCCGGCTTGGCCTGCGTGGCCCACTCATACAACAGGTCGGCAAATATCTTTATTAGCCCAGTTTGACTGTTCTCTGCACCCAGTGAACCTTGCTACAAATATTATAACCTGATAGATGGCGTGGTCTGAAGGCCAGCCTGTACTGATAAGTGCTTTTAACAGTGACAAGCTTCCCTTTGCCAAGTGACCAAAGAGTTGAAAGTTCCAGGTACGCTGGGAGCATGAGTCTTTGGTTCAAATGAATTTCCCTTTCATTTACAGCTTCCGGTTTCTCAACATTTGCACGTTTATCCTTTTAAAATATTGTCTGACTTCCAAATGTTGCTATCAGAGGCATTTATAATTTGTCTCTGTCAACATTCATAAAAGGATTTTTATTGATTGATTCAATCTTATCCAGTAATGCAAGGACAATTATGATCTAGGAGCCTTGCAATTTACATCAAGATACAAGAATGATTTCGATTAGAAAATAAACTAAAAAAAAACCACTTTTAAACCGGTTATGAATGAGGGTTATATTTTTATTGTGTTATTCCAGTCCCTAAACATATTAGCTTTGGTGCGCAAATGACAGGTGGCAATAAAGATATAAATGTATGAAATTAGTAGTCGTCAGATCCGTCGTCAGATTATATATTGGACCATCTCGTATTGGACCATCTCGTATTGGGCCATCTCGTATTGGGCCATCTTAAAGTGAGAAATTGTCGCTTGGTTCGGGTGGTTGTCCGGAATAGGAGAGATCAAGGGAATATTGTCCGGAAAGGGAGATATCAAGGGAATATTGTCCGGAAAGGGAGATATCAAGGGAATATTGCCCGGAAAGGGATAGATCAAGGGAATATTGCTAGGATAGGGAGAAATCAAGGGAATATTGCCCGGAAGGGGAAAGATCAAGGGAATATTGTCCGGAAAAGGAGAGATCAAGGGAGTATTGTCCGGAAAGGGATAGATCAAGGGAGTATTGCCCGGAAAGGGAGAGATCAAGGGAATATCGTCCGGAAAGGGAGAGATCAAGGGAATATTGTCCGGAACGGGAGAGATCAAGGGAGTATTGCCCGGAAAGGGAGAGATCAAGGGAATATTGCCCGGAAAGGGAGAGATCAAGGGAGTATTGCCCGGAAAGGGAGACATCAAGGGAATATTGCCCGGAAAGGGAGAGATCAAGTAAAATCAAGGGAATATTGCCCAGAAAGGGAGAGATCAAGGGAAAATTGCCCAGAAAGGGAGAGATCAAGGAAATATTTGGTTTCACATCAGGGAACAGGAAGCGTTTATAAAGTGGCCTCTGCGGTAATATATCATCATTTATTAATGCTACATATTAAATGAGAGAGCACATTTTACTTGGGCATTTTAGAATGTTAATTTGATGTGTATTGTGGGAATGTAAACATTTGTTGTAACATTACTTCTACCGAGAGATCAAATGTTGCACAAAAAACAAACGATTTTTGTATGAGTTGTGTATATGATCGCTTTCCCACCACATCATGGACCCCGTAATAAGAAGAGGGTGGAGAGCCGGTCCCTTTCCGTGTGGCGCCCTGGGAATGTGGCGATGTTCTAGATGTGACAGACGTGGTAGGAGACAATAGGAGGTCTCAGGGCGCATGCTATGGCGCCCGCCATGGGACCCAGCCAGGCGATCAATGCCTTCACAATTTGTTTCCTTGCGGCCACATGCTCGTCTCCCACCGAGGAGACCTGCTCAGCTCAGCTCAGGCCGGACCAGTTGACACAGAACAATCATACCATCAGTAGAGGGTCTCAATTTATCACAATATGCTGATCATATTTAATGTAAATAGCTAATCAAACATTTAAGAAATAATATAGCAGCCATATATATATATATATTATATGTTTGTTTGACTTATGCCTCTCCCTTCCTGATCATGATGACTAATAACATTGCTAGTACCAATTAATTAAAATGTAAAAGCTTTTCATTGTGTACATCCTGGCACATGACGCAAATTACACTCTGTCTTAAACAACAAACAAACTATAGTATACGCCCACATAATCAAATGAATGCCCTAAACTGAACATATCTGCACTGAACGCAATGACCTGCGAGTATTGAGCCATTAGGGCACGCCCGACCCTTGTACTCTGTGACTGAGTGTAAACTTGCTGCAGCCCCAAGCTTCTCATGCTGGCTGGAGTATGGTACTGAGCACATCATACAAGGGGGCACGTCATATCTAGTCTCTCATGCTGGCTGGAGTATGGTACTGAGCACATCATACAAGCAGGCACGTCATATCTAGTCTCTCATGCTGGCTGGAGTATGGTACTCAGCACATCATATAAGCAGGCACGTCATATCTAGCATCTCATGCTGGCTGGAGTATGGTACTCAGCACATCATATAAGCAGGCACGTCATATCTAGCCTCTCATGCTGGCTGGAGTATGGTACTCAGCACCGTATACAAGGGGGCACGTCATATCTAGTCTCTCATGCTGGCTGGAGTATGGTACTCAGCACATCATATAAGCAGATACGTCATATCTAGCATCTCATGCTGGCTGGAGTATGGTACTCAGCACATCATACAAGCAGGCACGTCATATCTAGCTTCTCATGCTGGCTGGAGTATGGTACTCAGCACATCATATAAGCAGATACGTCATATCTAGCCTCTCATGCTGGCTGGAGTATGGTACTCAGCACATCATATAAGCAGATACGTCATATCTAGCCTCTCATGCTGGCTGGAGTATGGTACTCAGCACATCATATAAGCAGATACGTCATATCTAGCATCTCATGCTGGCTGGAGTATGGTACTGAGCACATCATACAAGCAGGCACGTCATATCTAGCTTCTCATGCTGGCTGGAGTATGGTACTCAGCACATCATATAAGCAGATACGTCATATCTAGCCTCTCATGCTGGCTGGAGTATGGTACTCAGCACATCATATAAGCAGATACGTCATATCTAGCCTCTCATGCTGGCTGGAGTATGGTACTCAGCACATCATACAAGCAGGCACGTCATATCTAGCATCTCATGCTGGCTGGAGTATGGTACTCAGCACATCATATAAGCAGATACGTCATATCTAGCATATCATGCTGGCTGGAGTATGGTACTCAGCACATCATATAAGCAGGCACGTCATATCTAGCCTCATATGCTGGCTGGAGTATGGTACTCAGCACATCATACAAGCAGGGACGTCATATCTAGCCTCTCATGCTGGCTTGAGTATGGTACTCAGCACATCATACAAGCAGGCACGTCATATCTAGCATCTCATGCTGGCTGGAGTATGGTACTCAGCACATCATATAAGCAGATACGTCATATCTAGCCTCTCATGCTGGCTGGAGTATGGTAGTCAGCACATCATACAAGCAGGCACGTCATATCTAGCTTCTCATGCTGGCTGGAGTATGGTACTCAGCACAACATACAAGCAGGCACGTCATATCTAGCCTCTCATGCTGGCTGGAGTATGGTACTCAGCACATCATACAAGCAGGCACGTCATATCAAGCTTCTCATGCTGGCTGGAGCATGGTACTCAGCACATCATACAATGGGGCACGTCATATCTAGTCTCTCATGCTGGCTGGAGTATAATAATAATAATAATAATAATAATAATAATAAAATTTATATAGCGCTGATACCAGACAAGTCTGTTCATAGCGCTGAGCTCAGGACATGCATCCCGAAGAGAAGAGTTTTCAGCCTACTCTTAAACGAGGAGACTGAAGTACTTGTCCTAATATTAGTAGGCAAGGAATTCCATAGTCGTGGACCCACAGATGAGAAGGCCCTATCACCAACTGTTCTTAGCC
Source organism: Amphiduros pacificus (assembly GCA_949316495.1). NCBI lineage: Eukaryota > Metazoa > Annelida > Polychaeta > Phyllodocida > Hesionidae > Amphiduros > Amphiduros pacificus. The sequence goes on along the minus strand of OX439005.1, from coordinate 54,298,180 downwards.
TAGTATTAGGAACCTGTAGGTGGGTGCCATCATTGGATCTTAGACAGCGTTCACCTTCTTTAATCAGGAGTAGATCCCGTAAGTAAGGCGGAGCCTTACCATTAAGGGCTTTCCAGGTTAATAGAAGAATTTTAAAATCAATTCTCGCGTGAACCGGAAGCCAGTGCAGTTCCCGTAATTTTCCTGAAATGTGATCAAATTTCCTGATTTTTCCAACTACCCGTGCTGCAGAGTTTTGGAGGTATTGCAGTTTCCTGATGTCAGTTTTAGGAAGACCCGCCAGAAGACCATTACCATAGTCAAGGGTGGATGTAACAAAAGCATGGGTAAGTGTTACCGCGGTCTTCTCGTCTAGACAATGTCTGATGGCCGCCAAGTTCCTGATGTGATAATAGCCTTTCTGACACATTTTCTTGATCTGGGCTTTCATGTCCATGTTGGAGTCAAATGTGATGCCAAGGTCAACCACTGACTGACTAGGAGCAATATCAGAGTCACCCACTCTGATTGTGGTTGGGATGCTGCTATGGGTGGTGGTACTGTACTTGTCAGTACATATGAGCATCTCAGTTTTTCCATCATTTATCTTCATCTTGTTTGATATAAGGAAGTCTCTGACCTCACTGACACACTCCTCCAGTTTGTGTCTGCTCATATCCACATGATGGGGAGAAGCGTGGTCAACAGGGATGTAGATCTGAGTATCATCTGCATAAATGTGATAGCTCAGACCATATTTGGCAAGTATATCAGATAGGGGTGTCATGTAAATGGTGAACAGTATAGGACCCAGGACTGAGCCTTGGGATACCCCATATTTTAAGGATTTGAGACGGGATCTATGGATCCCCACCTTCACACATTGCTTCCTGTCCATTAGGTATGACCGAATCCAGGAGAGTGCACGACCTTTGACGTTGCATCTATCACTCAGTCTGTCCAAAAGGATTTGATGGTCAATAGTGTCAAAGGCAGCGGAGAGGTCAAGCAACAGCAAGATAACTGACTTTCTATTGTCTAGACAACCCAAGATATCATTTTGCACTTTTAACAAAGCGGTTTCAGTGCTGTGATATTCTTTGTAGGCTGATTGAAACTTGTCAGTAAGACCATTCCTTACAAGATGGGGGACTTGTTGGTCTGCAACCGCCCTCTCAGTTAGTTTAGAGACAAATGTTAGGTTGAAAACAGGCCTATAATTTTTTCAACCAGTTCTAGACCAAGTTTCTTCAGCAGGGGTGTTATGATGGCTATTTTCATATTTTCCGATACTGCTGATTCCATCAATGATTTATTTATGATGGAGGTAATTATTGGTAGGAGGTCATCTAAGAGGTCAAGTAAGAGCCAGGTTGGAATTGGATCCAGGTCACATGACTTCTTTGCAGACCTTTTGACCAATTTCCGTACGTCGTCAATGGTTAAGGGTGTGAACCTTTCCAGACATGTAGTACTATTGTTCGCAGTGTCACCTGGTGGCGAGGTTTGGCAGGATGGAGCGTTATCAATGTCCAGGCGGATTCTCTCTATTTTTTCAAGAAAGAATGTGTTAAACTTCTCAGCTTGATTGATCTCACAGTCAGATTGGGGCATAGGTGTGTCCTTTTTCTTGTGCATGACTGTGTCAATGACTCTAAAGAGCTTTTTAGGGTCATGTTTGTTTTCCTCAACCAGGTTCGAAAAATATGCTGATTGAGCAGATTTAAGCATTGAGTTGTATTTGTTCCTCTGGGAGTTATACAGCTCCTTGTCAATGTGAGAGCCAGTCTTGCTCATTTTTCTGTCAAGCCTCCTCTTGAGAGATCTTTCCAACTTTAATTGGTCACTCATCCAGGGTACAGGTTTGCGTTGGGTGACCTTGGCAACTTTGATAGGTGCATGTTTATCCATGAGTGATGTGAGTTCCCTATCATAGTAATTTACCATGTCCTCCAAGGATAAATGTTCCCAAGTTGTGTCTCTATCAGTTAGGGATTTGATGTCCCTTCTTAGGGATTCAAGATCTAATCCCTTGAAATTCCTAAATTTGATAGATTTTTTGGGGGGTTTAGGAGGTATAATATCAAGGTAAATCTTAATCATTTTATGATCAGATAGGTATTCATATACCAGGTGACTCTTCAGGAGCTTATTGCCCCTAAAGGTGATGATTAGGTCAAGGGTGTTCCCTAACCTATGGGTTGGTTCCTGAACCCATTGTGTTAGATCAAAGGTAGATAGGATGTCATTAAACTTAATGACATCAGGCTTTAATGGCAGGTTGACATGGAAGTTGTAGTCACCAAGGAAAATGACCTCATGACTAAAGGAACCATAGTGTGCAACCAACTGGGTGAACTCATCATAGAACTCAGAGTAGGTATATCTATTCCGATCAGATGGTTCAGGTCTGTATATCACCACAAATGTTATCTTTTTTCCCTTCAGTGTGATTGATGACTCCATAAGCTCCATGGTGGTGACTGCTGGTTGGTTGGCCCTATTGGTTGTGAAAGGGAGTTCAGATTTGTATAAAATCCCTAATCCTCCCCCTGTGCGACCAATCCTAGGAAAAGACTCAAATTCCAGTGACCCCTCTTTAAGTTCACTTTTGATTTTGTCAGATTTTGAGTCATGCATCCAAGTTTCAGTCATGAACAGGGCATCAAGGTCATGCTCAATGAAATAATCTTTTACTGGCAGAATCTTGCTAGATATGCTCTGTACGTTGCAACATCCAATATTTAATGTTTTCTTCCCGTTTCTATTAGGATTTTTAATACCAGAATGCTGTTTATTTACAATCCGTGGCTGACCACGTGGAGCAGAGCGAGCACGTGTAGTTGGAGCCGGCCCTGAGACGTGATTGGTCAAAACAGAAGACGGATGTGCATTGCAATTGTTTATGTTTACATTCTGACCACGTGTTTCGACGAGCCGATGTGATTCGGGTGTTTCCGGATCTGATAGACAATGGTAACGATTGGCCATTCCGAGGATACCCGAGCGCTCCGGCCTGGGATTCAATATTGAGGAGGCGTGGCCTCGCGTCTTTAATGTCCAATCATCGCTCAATGATCGACACGTCACCAGGTTATGACGTAGGCAGCGACACGAGTTTCCTCGTCCTTTTGCATCGAGCAAGCCGACTGCCCCACCGAATCTACAATATGAGGCAGAAAATTTATCATGATTGGGTGAGTATATTGATGTACATGCTGGGGTTGTGTGAGTGCACTCAGGTGAGTATTTACAGGTATTTATGAGTTGTGTTAATGTACTTTTGACAGACGATACTATTTCCCAAAATGACCCGCCGGTGCCATGTGGTCCGACCAGGGTGCCTTCGCGAATATACTCACTATTATCTAGCGTGAATCTTTGATAATATGGGAATAATGCAATACATCGACTAAGTTTTATATGATTAACAGAGGCAGGACGATTGCTAATATTCATATTCTGAATGTTTTCAAAGGAATTTGTAGAAAGTATGTGAAAAGATATACCCCAAGTAGTTTTTGGATATGTTCATCACAAACCAGCATTTCACGTCTTTATACCATCGTGAGGAAGTTTTAAATATTCTTTATTTACACGTTCAGTTGTAGCGTAAATGTCAAAACATGAACATATACAAACAAATGGGTGATTGTGCAAAGAAGAACATTTATTAACATATATACAATTCTTTTCACACGGCACCGGCCAGTAATGTCAGTTTAATTGAAAGTTTTGCCTTTTTTACAGCGTTCCCGGGACCGGTGATGTTGACAACACTGAGAGTTTTATCCTCGTCCAGTTCTCGTTTGTCCACTTTGACCACCGCTCCCGTTTCACGCTCAATACGTTGTATGTTTGAGCCCCGCTTCCCGATAAGTCGCCCGGTCAGATCTGATGACACAAACATCACCGCGTCAGAATTGTAGGCTGATGAGCGGGGTTTCGAAGAGATGGATGATGATGTCTTACCCCTACCCCGCCCCTTGTGAGGGGGTGCAGCAGAAGAGGTGGAAGGAAGAGGGGTATCATCATCTTCATCAACTAAGAGAACATCCGACTTCGGTGGGGCAGTCCGCTCCTCCTTATCGGGAATCGGGGCCCGATTGATGGTATCAGCTATCAGTGTTATTGTTTTATCCAATAAACTGCCATCTGGAGCAAGCGAAGCATCCGTTGCCCGGGTACTGAAGACAGGAATGTTAATATATGAAAACCCGGGCAACTTCAGCTTCTCCATCATACCTTTGAACACTAGCCAATGTCTACGCAGCTTGGCATTGATGAGTGGTGGAGGCGCAACTGTTGGCCCTTTTGATCGAATCAGCCGGATGTAGGCCTTGTGACGATTAAACAGAGCCTCACCATCACCACCGATGAGGATTTCCGAGATGTCCGGCAGGATGATCACATGATCAGCTGCGGGGATCCGGTCCGAGCGATGGGACAGGAAATGTCATCCTGCTTCCCATCCTTCGGTAAGGAGACCAGCAACGACCGCATCCCCGCAGCAGAAGAGGATGGCTCATCTTCCGGATCTGGGACGAATGCTTCTAGGACCTCGTCACGCTCCCTAACGGCTGCTAGTGCATCGGCAAGTTCGTCTGCTAGAATCTGCTTGTCAGCCGTGCACACCTCGAGTTGGGTCTCCAGCTCAGCTACTCGGCCCTCAAGACGAGTAACCTCAGCATTGGCAGCATCCGACATCACTACCAATCTGTCATACGCCGCTTGCAGAGCTTCCTTGGTCATCCCGTCAGCCTTCTTTTTCGGCAGGGCTGGAAACTCAGCGACAGGAGCCGGGACAGCATCTGACTTCTTCCTCGAACCACCGGGGCTAACATCTCTTGGGCGGAGAAGCGGACCAGCAATTGGTGGACGTGGGGTCACATCTTTGGTAGCCATCGTGGACATAAGTAGTAATACTATATTCTTCTTTGGCAACAAAAACACTATAGCTGCAAGAGCTGAATGAAATGTTTAATTTTTCAGCTGAATATATACCCAAGCCAACGGGGATAAACCTTGGATAGGGGCAAGGATTTGTTGGTCAAGTGTCGTTCATAGACCGTGTAATTGTGTTTATTTGGAAAGGATCGTTAGTCTATTGGTCAGTAGGTCTACCGCCCGTGAAGAATTGTGTGCAATAGCCAGGTTATTTAATAGACCAGAGATTATCAGTGTGTTAGTTTCCTTGTTTAGCACCCGAGTATACAAACAGGCACGTCATATCTAGCCTCTCATGCTGCCTTGAGTATGGTACTCAGCACATCATTCAAGCAGGCACGTCATACATTTCTCTGGAGCTAAGTATTCGCATTTTATACAGGCAGTCTTTTCATAACTTGCTTACATTGGGCACGTCAACAAAGCAGTATTATCTTTTTCCTCAATTCACTCATTTAATTTGATAACAGATCTGATAACAGATTTTTAAAAAACTATTACTACAATAAGAAATAGGATGTTTTGTTGTCCATTGTTAATCATACATGGTTGTTCAGGCAAATGACCCAAAAAATTCAACTTTAAATTAAACTTGACTATAACACAGACCTTTCCAGATTATCCAATGAAAGAGAATTCTGCACCACACTGTTCATAACATGACATTCACAGGAGGCTGAGAGTTTATTTTGTTAAAAAAAGCGTTTTCAGTGAGCAATTTTAAACAATCCTTCTCAGGTATGATGTTTCACAAAGCATTTGTGTCCATTATATACACATCTGCTGTCATCGTTACCACACCTGCTACTGTTATGGTTACCTCATAGACCAAGGAGAAAAGTGGTCTGTTTCAGTTCAAGGCAAAAATGAACTACTGTATTTGTAGAAAGTAATTGATTTGACAGGACAAATCTACTTTCTGAGCAGTTTGTAATAATTGTTTATTGTAATAAACAGCTGTCTTCATGGGTTTATGGACTGTTTGCACCGATAAATCATTTAGTATCTGTACTTGATCTTTAAAAATAACTGGCACTCTATGAATATTTCATATCAGTACCCGGACAAGATCATAATAATAGGTAATATTTATTATATTTTGATTTTAATTTCTTGCCGTTCCACATCGCAGTCTGATATCGTTGATATCAAATCAGAACCCATCAAAGCGTTGCTGACTTGTTAACAAGCATCTCCGAATAAAATCGCACCGCACCGACTTATGCCACGAAGATCAGCTGCCGTTCAGCGAACTGAGGAGGTTAACAGAAGTGTACCTGGCGACCTATTGGGTGCTTTCTGAGCGGAGCGGCTACGGCGGCATTATTAGCGGTGCCAAGGATTATCATTAATAAGCCAAAGTGGCGACATGAGGCCGCAGCCTTCCAATCACTGCCCCGGATGTCAAGGACCCACCATTGGAAAGGTTAAATACAAGCAATGATAATAATATTCCGAATATATTAAAGATGTGTGGCAATTGAAAACCTGCAAATGTGGCATTCACAAATTAGAATATAAAACTGGGTATCCGTGACGTGGTTTTTCCCTTAAAGGTCACATGACAAGATTTTTTTAAATGGCAAATCATTGAGTGTCTCTGAGTATGACAGTTCTTTGTACAGCGTGATGGCTAGTTTAGTTATATTCCAAGATCTGTGAAGCCCGTAATTAACCTACTCCTGTAGCATAGAACTGGGTCAGCGGGCTGTCCACATGCATCTCCTGCACACATATTCCTCCTATAGATGTACATGCTTAATACCTGCCCTCCTTTCTCCCACGTATTTATCATCCTTGAAAACATTATTAACAAAGAAATGTTGTCATAAGATAAAGATCTGCATTTTCATCAGCTGCCCATCCTAGAATCCCTTGAAGAGAATAAACAGGCATGACCTAACTGAAGTCATGTCGTGTTCCAAGCACAGCATGCCGAGACACTTTCTGAGTTAGCCCTAAAGACCTTTAGCATGAAGAGAAAGGGTTTCAAGCTTTAAGTGGAACATTGAGATGATAATTATATATTTATGAATTGTTCTTGATTGAATCATTTCCATATATGTGATACTGCAGAATATTAAAGTAGTATCAACAGAATTGACTAGTAAAATTTTTAATTATTTGAATATTGTTTATATGCATAAATGTGAAGCTAAGCTTCATTTGAACTAACCACCAAAATGTTTGCAAAACATATGATGCAATTGTAAATGCATTTCATCCTGGAAACTCTTTTGACTTTTGGATATTCATGCGTTGCAGTAATAAAGTAATGGTCATTTGAAATGTTTAACTTGGTATTGGTATTTCAATGTTTATTAGTGTCTACCAGTTTCTCTCTTCTGGTCTCACAGGGATCTATCTACCTGCAATATGGATTAGCCAAGCAGGGAAATTGTTTTTGAAGCAAGTGATTAAAATATTAATATATATGCATAAGTTGTATGATGAAATGGTTTAAATATACCAAAATAAATATTCCTGAAATGATTTACTTATTATTTGAGAACATTTGTCAACATAATCATTTATAAGTTTTTAATTCACTCCGTGTATAAAGATGTATAAAACTTGCAGGAATGCAATGTCCATGTATTGTAAGCTAAAACTGTCCAATTTAAATATTTTAAAAAGGCATTTGGTTTTTGGTCCAGTACAAGGATAGAAAATTAAAAGGTAAAATCGGATATATGAGCGAATGCATTCGCATGTATTGTGCTACTGGTAGTCAGGCTGTGAGAGCAGGAAAATAATGGCTGTCGTAAGTTTGTCCAGATATGCTTCATATCTGTTAAGGGCCTGACACCTAATGTATTTTGATAGAAATATTCTCCTCGGGGCAGCCTTTGTGTGATATGCCTCCTCATAGTTTATAAACGGTTCCCCTGAACAGACATCTTTGTAAGATCAGCGCCTTTGTCTTTGTGGTTTTCCTGTATATAGGTTCAGGTACTTGTTTCTTTGATCTTTATTTAGCCAAGAGAAAAAACAACAACGTAAAATATTGTGAAAAATAATACGTGGAAAACGTCCGAAGTATATAATGAAATATGTATTCCTCCATCCCGACCACAATGGTAAAGTGACCAAGCCTTGACAAATCTAAATATAACTCATATATTATCATGGTTTATTTACGTGATGATTTAAATGTTCAAATCTTGACGTGTTATTCCCTAAAAGTAAAATACCAAGCATAAAGTCTTTGGAATGGAATTAGCGTGGAAAATAAAAAATGTGGATGGGGCATGATCGTTAAGACATTCGCACGCATTGTGTGACAGGTAAATTATTTTGTGATAGTGGTAGCCAAGCTGTGAAAGCACTACACGTGGCGGCTGTAACTTGGTCAAAAAATGGGTCAAAATCTCTCAAGGGCTGAACATGTAATGATTTCAATGAGGGTAGCCCAAGGCCCAGGCTGCCCAACAGGCTCCAGAACGGCCTAGCATATACATACAATAGGCACAAGTAATGATACAGGAACGTCACATTTAAACTAGTGACGTAAATACCATCATCATTAAGTATGTAAATCCCTTACAGAGCCTCAGATCACTCCAAGGTCGCTTGTATCCGGAAGGAGCCCGGTAAAATTTATGTTAAGGAACAGCTCGGTGAACCTTCTGACAGGGAACAGCTCAGTTACACCTTCTGACAGGGAACAGCTCAGTTACACCTTCTGGCAGGGAACAGCTCAGTGAACCCTCTGACAGGGAACAGCTCAGTGAACCTTCTGGCAGGGAACAGCTCGGTGAACCTTCTGACAGGGAACAGCTCAGTGAACCCTCTGACAGGGAACAGCTCAGTTACACCTTCTGGCAGGGAACAGCTCAGTGAACCCTCTGACAGGGAACAGCTCAGTGAACCTTCTGGCAGGGAACAGCTCAGTTACACCTTCTGGCAGGGAACAGCTCGGTGAACCTTCTGGCAGGGAACAGCTCAGTTACACCTTCTGGCAGGGAACAGCTCAGTGAACCCTCTGACAGGGAACAGCTCAGTGAACCTTCTGGCAGGGAACAGCTCGGTGAACCTTCTGACAGGGAACAGCTCAGTGAACCCTCTGACAGGGAACAGCTCAGTTACACCTTCTGGCAGGGAACAGCTCAGTTACACCTTCTGGCAGGGAACAGCTCAGTTGCACCTTTTGGCAGGGAAGAGCTCAGTTGCACCTTTTGGCAGGGAAGAGCTCAGTTGCACCTTTTGGTTGGGAAGAGCTCAGTTAACCCTCTCTCAGGGAAGAGTTCTGTGAACCTTTTGGCAGTGCACAGCTCAGTGGCCTGTGAGCAGCCCGGCACAACTGCATTGATTTCAGGTCTGTATATAACCACAAAGGTCAATCATTTCTCTTCATTAGTAGAGATGCTTCCATGAGCTCCATCTACAATAGGTGGGTTTAACCTATTGGTGACAAGCTCAGTTGCACCTTCCGACAGGGAACAGCTCAGTTGCACCTTTTGGCAGGGGAGAGCTCAATTAACCCTTTCTCAGGGAAGAGTTTTGTGAACCTTTTGGCAGGGGAGAGTTCAGTTAACCCTCTCTCAGGGAAGAGTTCTGTGAACCTTTTGGCTGGGAACAGCTCAGTTGCACCTTTTGGCAGGGGAGAGCTCAGTTAACCCTCTCTCAGGGAAGAGTTCTGTGAACCTTTTGGCAGGGAAGAGCTCAGTTAACCCTCTCTCAGGGAAGAGTTCTGTGAACCTTTTGGCTGGGAACAGCTCAGTTGCACCTTTTCTCCGGGAAGAGTTCTGTGAACCTTAAAGCAGAGCTCAGTGGCCTGGGAGCAGCCCGGCACAACTGCACTGATTTCTAACAAATACCCTACAACACTAATGCCAAAGGGTCTTTGGTAGAAAGTACTTTACTTTCTTTTCAAAAAATACCAGCTGCCAGATAAGTGTGTGTATTCATGCCAAAGGTTTATTTGTTTGTGGAGAAATACCACGGGATCAAAGTAAATTTCTACGCTTTCTTTGTGAAGTTTAAACTGTTTAAGAGGTTTGTTTCATTGGAAAGAAATATTCACTTCTCCTTAGTTCAGATACATAATTTTGCTTTATAGTGTAATACTTGCACCATTGATGGAAAATTGTATATATAGATATGAAAAAGATAGATATAAAAGAAAATACTCTATTTTTCCTGCATATATAGATGCGGTGATGCAAGATTTTACAGAAATACTGACCTTGTATGCAGCGCCACCTACTACCTGGACCAGCCGCTGATGGACATTGGCTTTAAGAAGAGAGGACAACAAGTTATTCTGTACTTTGATATTCTTTTTGTTACAATAATATTTTCATGAAACAGAGAGAATACATTTTACAAAAAGTTTATTTCATATATTTGTTATAAGAATTTACATTTCTTACATTTACAAATTTGTTTTTACATTTACAAATGTATATATTTCTGTGACACTTCAGTCGTGTTTAACCATTGATTATAAAATAGAGATAGTTGTTAGCATGAGGACACAAACCTCAATATACAACTCATGTCTTGTTTATTATAAAAAGATAATTCAAGTGTATTCATTTATCAATTAGTGATTTTGCGTTGCACCTAATTATTTGACGCAAACTAATTGAAGTTCTTTGATATATTTCCTAATATAGTAGATTATGGTTGATCTGATTATTCATCGTATACCTAAATACCTCTATAATAAATACCTCTATAATATTGCATTGTAAGCATTTATCTGCAGTTTATTGTTTAATGCATTCAGTTGTGCCGTGAATAACAATACAGAACTGCAACCGAAAATCGATAACTTCTGTGAAAAAGATGTAAAGTTATTTCAGCGAGGGCATTGTGTGCTGAGAGAAAAGGTATATAGCTTTAATGTGACACAGGGTGGATCCTAAATGATCATGCAACATGCATAATGCATCCAACACACAAAACACTACCGTCTCATCCCTTTGATATGGAAGATTTATTGGGGTCAAATTGAAAAGTTCGAAATTGCAAGGTGCATTACTATAAAAGTGTGTTTTTGTTCATATATGTTGAATTATGTACTTCGCTCATATAAAGTCCATAGGTTAAGTAAGTTGATTACTTTTTCTCATGTTATATAGATGTTTGGTAAAAAAAGGTGTAGCAAATGGGAGGGAAGGAGTGCAAATAATTAACATTTTGGTTTCTATTCTTTGGACTGTTGCTGGGATTAATCTTATAAGGTGGACGTGGTGCAGATTATTCGTCATCAAGTAATGTACATCTTGAAAGCCTAGACAGTGATAAAAGCTGTTCTATATTAGGCATGAGGTAGTTTCTTAGATATATTGCAGTGGAAGATTGGTTTCCTAGTCATCTTTCACCTTTGGCTTCCATTCCAATGGACAATTTAAAATAACTCTATGCCAGATAACTAAAGAGCTATTACTTTATGTTTGATATATTCGACACCATCATTTTGGAAATAAGTGATTATGGTTGTAAAATTCATGAAAATATATGATGGTATTAAAATGTATGTAGATGACATATTTTTTTACATCTTTCCTAACAAAGGGGATTATATATTAATGCAAAGAAAACAAAGTGTATACTCTTCCATAGAAAGCATAGAATAGAACTCTGATTTTATGTATCTTGGACATCTGTTTATTTGGTACGTGGCCTTTAAGAAATAAGAAAGATATATAAGATATATATATATATATCAAGTCAATAAATGAACAGACAATTCATGTCATACCTTTACCCAGGGTAGAATTTAATATATTTGTTTGTGATAGGATATACATTATACATTTTCATCATATTTTGCAGCGTATGTAACTGTAAGGCGGGTGAAATATGAACATCTGGAATAATGGTAAGTGTTATATTGTGACAAATTGCAGGATGATTTATGTCAGAACCTGAGCAGATATCAATGATGTGATATTGATTTTGGAATGCTCTGATCTGCTCATATTGGCATTCAGAGAAGGGGAATAGCAGAAACAAGATGCGTAATGTTTGCAGAACTTGGCAGAGAATGAACATTAAGGTTCATATTGCTCCACCAAAACACCAGGAGTGAAAAGAGATCAGTGAACTCCGTCAGGATATAGACAGTAAACAACAACTGCACTATTTGAACAGAGCCGCAATCGGATCTTCCCTGGCTTAGATTTGAAAAAAAATGGGCTGGCAGTAGTCATACAAGAAAAAAAGTTTTGAGAAGGGTATCTGAGATTGCAGATGACAGGGATTGTAATGCCCGCACTGTAACAAATGAAACATTTCAGATATCACTAAGAGCAGTATGCTTTGTGCAGTCTTTCTTTCACACCTTTATCTTTGAAGTATGAACATCCAGAGCAGAAACACTTTCTGTGAGTTTTCTGAAGTTCTGCATTGTGGCATGCACTTTACAAAGGACTTTTGATCTTTAGGTTTATCCTTGTCAATTGTGAGTACGTTTTGTCTAGACGCGTGATAGTACTTATAGGTATGTTATATATATGTGTGCGTGTCTCTGTGTGATCATGATACCAAGGCAGGAATGTCTGCAGATCTCAAGTCAAAGCGAGCAGACGACATCACACAAACGCTGCGCCGACTCGGTTTTCCCGCCAAAACGCTGCGTCGCACGCAGCTCGCTCACAGATGCGGTCAGGGATCCAAGGCCAACCAGGTGCAAGTTTTATCGATGACGGGAAATCCGCGAACGTGTATTTAATTTGTATGTGATTTATAGAGAGACTTGCATCTATTATTGAGGCAGAAAGATTGTTATCTGTGAGCAAACACAGCGGCAGAATCCGACAGCGGCAACCAGCAAATACCACTGACACACTAAACAAATCCATCAGCGACGTATTGTCAGGTACGTGTGGACATTTTTTTCTCTACTTTATGTTTTATTATTGCACATCCTTTGTAAACCATTTTTTATCTGCATAAATTTGAACAATTGTGTTTGCTTAGTGGCCATTTCATGTCGTCATTGAACATAATACTTCAGTACAATAATAAGTGCTGAGAGCCAATCATTATGACATATAAATGATTAATGAGGTGGTGAAACTATTGTTTTCATGCGGTTTTATGAAGCATGTAATGCTAGATTGTGAGTTACTCAGGGGAGAGTTGTTGATATTGAGGCAATGAAGACTGATAGACTAAAGTTAATTACGTGGAAATCAAGGTTCTTGTGATATCAACAAGTGAGCGTGATGAGTGTTAGGCCAAGAGTACGTATTATCCCGCTTCACGTCACTCGACAGCACCAAAACATCAAACAACAATACTTCAGCAATGATCTGTCTTGTATTCATTCATTCATTCATTTATTTGTCATTTTTTTGTTCACACACTTGTGGAGGGGGGATAAGAAGATTTAATTGATTATGATCGGATCAATACCTGGTGCTTCTCTCAATGAACCTCAGCAAAATCTTTACAACTCCGTGGCAAAAAGACCTTTATATTGTAATTGATATATTTTCATTCAAATGATTTGATAAACATTATCACAGAGAGTTGATAGGTAACTTAGTTGGAAAGACCTCTCCCATGTTAGGAGAAATTATCATGGCCATATTCCCACCCCCCAGAGAGCCATAAGGGCCATATTCCCAGCCCCCAGTCAGCCATAAGGGTCATATTCCCAACCCTAGTCTGTCATAAGGGCCATATTCCCAGCCCCAGTTAGCCATAAGGGTCATATTCCCAACCCTAGTCTGTCAAAAGGGCCATATTCCCAGCCCCCAGACAGCCATAAGGGCCATATTCCCAACCCAGTCAGCCATAAGGGCCATATTCCCAGTCAGCCATAAGGGCCATATTCCCACCCCAGTCAGCCATAAGGGCCAAATTCCCAGCCCCCAGTCAGCCATAAGGGCCATATTCCCAGCCCCAGTCAGCCATAAGGGCCATATTCCCAGCCCCCAGTCAGCCATAAGGGCCATATTCCCAGCCCCCAGTCAGCCATAAGGGTCATATTCCCAGCCCCCAGTCAGCCATAAGGGCCATATTCCCAGCCCCCAGTCAGCCATAAGGGTCATATTCCCAACCCTAGTCTGTCATAAGGGCCATATTCCCAGCCCCAGTTAGCCATAAGGGTCATATTCCCAACCCTAGTCTGCCATAAAGGCCATATTCCCAGCCCCCAGACAGCCATAAGGGCCATATTCCCAACCCAGTCAGCCATAAGGGCCATATTCCCAGTCAGCCATAAGGGCCTATTCCCACCCCAGTCAGCCATAAGGGCCATATTCCCAGCCCCCAGTCAGCCATAAGGGCCATATTCCCAGCCCCAGTCAGCCATAAGGGCCATATTCCCAGCCCCCAGTCAGCCATAAGGGCCATATTCCCAGCCCCCAGTCAGCCATAAGGGTCATATTCCCAACCCTAGTCTGTCATAAGGGCCATATTCCCAGCCCCAGTTAGCCATAAGGGTCATATTCCCAACCCTAGTCTGTCATAAGGGCCATATTCCCAGCCCCCAGACAGCCATAAGGGCCATATTCCCAACCCAGTCAGCCATAAGGGCCATATTCCCAGTCAGCCATAAGGGCCATATTCCCACCCCAGTCAGCCATAAGGGCCAAATTCCCAGCCCCCAGTCAGCCATAAGGGCCATATTCCCACCCCAGTCAGCCATAAGGGCCATATTCCCAGCCCCAGTCAGCCATAAGGGCCATATTCCCAACCCCCAGTCAGCAATAAGGGCCATATTCCCAGCCCCAGTTAGCCATAAGGGCCATATTCCCAGCCCCCAGTCAGCCATAAGGGCCATATTCCCAGCCCCCAGTCAGCCATAAGGGTCATATTCCCAGCCCCCAGTCAGCCATGAGGGCCATATTCCCAACCCCCAGACAGCCATAAGGGCCATATTCCCAATCCCCAGACAGCCATAAGGGCCATATTCCCAGCCCCCAGTCAGCCATAAGGGCCATATTCCCAGCCCCCAGACAGCCATAAGGGTCATATTCCCAGCCCCCAGTCTGCCATAAGGGCCATATTCCCAGCCCCCAGTCAGCCATAAGGGCCATATTCCCAACCCAGTCAGCCATAAGGGCCATATTCCCAGTCAGCCATAAGGGCCATATTCCCACCCCAGTCAGCCATAAGGGCCAAATTCCCAGCCCCCAGTCAGCCATAAGGGCCATATTCCCAGCCCCAGTCAGCCATAAGGGCCATATTCCCAGCCCCCAGTCAGCCATAAGGGCCATATTCCCAGCCCCCAGTCAGCCATAAGGGTCATATTCCCAGCCCCCAGTCAGCCATAAGGGCCATATTCCCAGCCCCCAGTCAGCCATAAGGGTCATATTCCCAACCCTAGTCTGTCATAAGGGCCATATTCCCAGCCCCAGTTAGCCATAAGGGTCATATTCCCAACCCTAGTCTGCCATAAAGGCCATATTCCCAGCCCCCAGACAGCCATAAGGGCCATATTCCCAACCCAGTCAGCCATAAGGGCCATATTCCCAGTCAGCCATAAGGGCCTATTCCCACCCCAGTCAGCCATAAGGGCCATATTCCCAGCCCCCAGTCAGCCATAAGGGCCATATTCCCAGCCCCAGTCAGCCATAAGGGCCATATTCCCAGCCCCCAGTCAGCCATAAGGGCCATATTCCCAGCCCCCAGTCAGCCATAAGGGTCATATTCCCAACCCTAGTCTGTCATAAGGGCCATATTCCCAGCCCCAGTTAGCCATAAGGGTCATATTCCCAACCCTAGTCTGTCATAAGGGCCATATTCCCAGCCCCCAGACAGCCATAAGGGCCATATTCCCAACCCAGTCAGCCATAAGGGCCATATTCCCAGTCAGCCATAAGGGCCATATTCCCACCCCAGTCAGCCATAAGGGCCAAATTCCCAGCCCCCAGTCAGCCATAAGGGCCATATTCCCACCCCAGTCAGCCATAAGGGCCATATTCCCAGCCCCAGTCAGCCATAAGGGCCATATTCCCAACCCCCAGTCAGCAATAAGGGCCATATTCCCAGCCCCAGTTAGCCATAAGGGCCATATTCCCAGCCCCCAGTCAGCCATAAGGGCCATATTCCCAGCCCCCAGTCAGCCATAAGGGTCATATTCCCAGCCCCCAGTCAGCCATGAGGGCCATATTCCCAACCCCCAGACAGCCATAAGGGCCATATTCCCAATCCCCAGACAGCCATAAGGGCCATATTCCCAGCCCCCAGTCAGCCATAAGGGCCATATTCCCAGCCCCCAGACAGCCATAAGGGTCATATTCCCAGCCCCCAGTCAGCCATAAGGGCCATATTCCCAGCCCCCAGTCTGCCATAAGGGCCATATTCCCAGCCCCCAGTCAGCCATAAGGGCCATATTCCCAGCCCAGTCAGCCATAAGGGCCATATTCCCAGCCCCCAGTCAGCCATAAGGGCCATATTCCCAGCCCCCAGTCAGCCATAAGGGCCATATTCCCAGCCCCCAGACAGCCATAAGGGCCATATTCCCAGCCCCCAGTTAGCCATAAGGGCCATATTCCCAACCCCCAGTCAGCCATAAGGGCCATATTCCCAGCCCCCAATCAGCCATAAGGGCCATATTCCCAGTCAGCCATAAGGGCCATATTCCCACACCTAGACAGCCATAAGGGCCATATTCCCAGCCCCCAGTTAGCCATAAGGGCCATATTCCCAGCCCCCAGTCAGCCATAAGGGCCATATTCCCAGCCCCCAGTCAGCCATAAGGGCCATATTCCCAGCCCAGTCAGCCATAAGGGCCATATTCCCAGCCCCCAGTCAGCCATAAGGGCCATATTCCCAGCCCCCAGACAGCCATAAGGGTCATATTCCCTGCCCCCAGTCAGCCATAAGGGCCATATTCCCAGCCCCCAGTCAGCCATAAGGGCCATATTCCCAGCCCCCAGTCAGCCATAAGGGCCATATTCCCAGCCCAGTCAGCCATAAGGGCCATATTCCCAGCCCCCAGTCAGCCATAAGGGCCATATTCCCAGCCCCCAGTCAGCCATAAGGGCCATATTCCCAGCCCCCAGTCAGCCATAAGGGCCATATTCCCAGCCCCCAGTCAGCCATAAGGGCCATATTCCCAGCCCCCAGACAGCCATAAGGGCCATATTCCCAACCCCCAGTCAGCCATAAGGGCCATATTCCCAGCCCCCAATCAGCCATAAGGGCCATATTCCCAGTCAGCCATAAGGGCCATATTCCCAGTCAGCCATAAGGGCCATATTCCCAGCCCCCAGTTAGCCATAAGGGTCATATTCCCAGCCCCCAGTTAGCCATAAGGGCCATATTCCCAACCCCCAGTTAGCCAAAAGGGTCATATTTCCAACCCCCAGTTAGCTATTTGTCCAAGTTTTTTGTCCAAGCTACTCGTCCTGGTTTTGTTTTTTTCTTTTTTTTTGTCTTGGCTACTTTTATTAAAGCACGATCTAACACTCTCCTTGGCATTGTTTGCAGCATTTTGTTATCCTTAAGATCATCCACGATGAATACCGAAATTGTTTGTCTTGTTTGTGTTTAAGATCACATTTTATTTTCAGATTTGGCGTTTAACTTGGAAGGAATGACATTTTACCAAGTTTATTGATTACTGACCTTATTTTCCAAATATGCCTTTGATTGATTTGCCTTCAATTCGAACTATATGGCCTTTACTTCTTACTTTAATATTGATTGTACTATGCCAGCAAAAGAAGAAGGATCCCTCCCCTATTTGGGGATAAAAAGGTTCAAAGTGCTGAATCGATTCACGTCGTCCATGTATGTATAATTATAACATGTGAATAGCGTGAACTGAGTTAATTCTACTTACGTCTGACCTTAGTGTTATACACCAGTGTA
The DNA here is from genome assembly GCA_949316495.1 of Amphiduros pacificus. Classification (NCBI taxonomy): domain Eukaryota; kingdom Metazoa; phylum Annelida; class Polychaeta; order Phyllodocida; family Hesionidae; genus Amphiduros; species Amphiduros pacificus. The sequence goes on along the minus strand of OX439005.1, from coordinate 54,280,471 downwards.
TTTATCTAACGACTCACTAGATTTAACCAAACCTGGATCAAAAAAGACACAAATACACAAAAATAAGTAATGCATATTGCTTAAGGTTTAAAGAAAAAACTGAACAAAAAGATCAAATGTCCCATCCGACCAATCGAAGGTTTACCATCACTATGAAAAGTTTCTCTTCCGAATCTGATATCTCCCCGTCAAAATATCATATTGTTTCACTTTAAAGTTCGGGTGAGAAGAAAATATACCTTTCAGAAATGTACAGCAGATCTTACAACTAAATAATGACTCTTACAACTAAATAATGACTCTTACAACTAAATAATGACTCTTACAACTAAATAATGACTCTTACAAAAAAATCTGTTTGGCTGACCGTACACGTACACGTTACAAAAACATATGCACATATGTAGGTATATCATCAGAAAACGAAATTTGATATCTGGAATTTGAACATCTCTCACCTTGAATGGTGCGATTTGATAGGATGGTTAAAAGTAGTAGAATACATTTTCATCCTACTGATTGACGGAAAATCGAAGAAGGTTAACGTAATGGTTATACAGAAGCTCACAATTCTTATTGGATTGTTTTTGTGAAAGAACAACATAAATCAAATGAGTTTGTTCATTAATAGACTGTACAATGCCTTACTTACTACGATGTAAAATGTGCATCGATGCCATATTTCAGATGAGAAGAAATGATAAATCCCCGATTGTTAAGCTCCTGATTAAAGCTTGAACTTGGCCGTTGAAACAAGCACTGTGCCTAAGTGGTTGGGCGGGAGGTCTCAGTATTCATATGATTTACAGGCTTGTGGATGTTTGCAATGTTCTCTTATCAGTGAGCAAAATGTGTTTACTCATGAAAACCAACAATTAATGATATCAAGCAGGAACACGGTATTCTTTACCAGGGATGAGGTCAAACGGATCAAAAGACTTGCCGGCCTTGTGTTCCGGGATAGGTTGGCAGGCGCGGAGACATGCTCTCAATGGGTAGAATTGAGCCCTATCTCATTTACAATAATAATTACAGACAATTTCACGTTAGGACAGGATTAGGTTTCTTTATTTTATTTTGGCATGTTTTATTTGTTATCAAAGAAATATTCAAATATTTTCATAATAAAAACGTTGAACAATTTGAATAGAAGGTGGTAAACATAAATATTAAGTGGAAATCTCGACATTGCCACTCCCGAAAGTGAAACCACAGACCAAGGCATTGCCCCGCTGATTGATTAAATGACAATGTATTTAACCAGATTTTCGACAACAGTGAAGGAGGGGATGTTGATAATTTGTTGGGGTATGTATGCACCCTGTCAGCAGCACATAGGAATATTATGAACAATATGATGATTTCGTGTTCGGAATGATATTCCGTTATTGGCTCAATGGTGAAGCTTTCAGATGACTGCTATTGTACAACTCTCCAAAACAAGAGATGTAAAATTGCATTGAAACTATATATAACAAGGGCCTTTGTCTGAAATCAAAAATCTACCAAAACGTCTATGCTCTATAGAAGGAAATATATTTCCAATTGCCTAAGGTAACAGTCCATCAATTTTGTATTTTTTAAAACATTAATTGTGTTATTTTTTTTATTTATCAATGAATGTATGAAACCCTTTTCTATGGACATTATAGGAATTGTCACGATTAGATAATATCCATATTAGTCAATGAAACATGTACCTAATTGTATTCCTAGATATGATAGTATTCTATTACTGTTACCTTGAATAAGATGTATTCCATAGGAGACTCAACTGTTCTCGGAAATTTCTAACTACCTCATCAAATATTGTTATGTCTTTTTACCCAAGAATAGTCTTTTGTCTTCACTGCTCTGCTTTTGTAAAAAAAAGAATGAATTTTCCATTAGTCTCTTTTAATTTCAGTATATAAAGAAATCATACATCTTTGCACCTCAAAGTCTGTGCCCATACATATGACTCTTGGACTCTCCTTGGACCCAGGGGGCGCCACATCTGTACCATATTTCACATGAGAAAAAATGATAACTCTTGGAAAGGGAGGCGATGTGTACGCTTGCCATGACAAAGTGAAAAGTCAGCTTTCATGTAAGGTATCATATTTTTTTCACCGGTAAAGTGGTATATTGCCTGACAACATTCCTTTACTTGGACGCATCTATTTGATAAATGCGTGGCAGATTGACATATAGGTGTTAACTTCTCACACCAGGTGTCGCATGGTACAAAGATATCGTGTCCATTAAAAAAATACCATTTCAATAAGGCAATAAGTTGAAAACTGATTTATAAATCACGTGTAATGTTTCTAACGTTTCAACTAAGAAGTGAATTTTCAAAATAACATCTTGGAATCGTAAAGACTATCTTAAAGGTTTAAATAAAACTTTTCACATTGGTTGAGGTGTTTGGGTCCATTTCTCTGCAAACACTATCTTGCTAATATTATCAGTCAATAAGATAGTCACTTCCATATTAACTTATTTCACTCCACAAATCCAAAAAGGCTGATTACTGGTATGTTCAAGGAAGCTTTCTTCTGCGATGTTCTCTTTCCTTCTACATTTGATAGTTTAGTTTATATATTATGAGAAGGAGATAGCTTAGAAAGGAGGTGACTGTCTCTCTCTCTCCAGTGTTCATGATTCGATTCCCATTAGCCTTGGCTCGGTTACAAGCAGAATGAACTAAATGATCGGCTTTTTTTCTTGCTCAGATTGTTGTCTGATTATGTTGAACCACATGGTAGGAAATGAAGTATATCGTACTCAGGGTGAATATATGCAAAATTCATCTAATCATTTAGATTTGTTTGGAAGCACAATAAAACATATATCAGATAAGATGGCAGCCAGCCATCGGAACTCAGTGCGTCACCCCTCACATAGTATGTTATGAAATCAGATTCATTTACAATGTCCCTTCATCCAAAGGGTTACGTACATTCATTCAGGTTTCAGAGCACCATAAACATATACTGAACATGTTACAAGCTAAGACAAGCTGGTGCCATGGTTAACTCTCTCTCAGAGGGGAGGTTTCTCCAGTTGTAAAGAAATCGTGACATAGACATAGAAAGGATGAAACAAATCAATTTGATAACAAGTTGCTTGGAAACGTCATTAAGTAAGACACTAATCATTGGCAAACTGTATTGAAATCTCTCAAATCTCACATCTATTCAGTACACGGATTAGTGGATAGATATTCTCAATCATTCTAACAAATATATTCATAGAATTAAGCAATTTATTCCTCACATACTAAGAATAGAATGTATTTCGTCAACCCCCCCCCCCCCCCACAAAAAAAAGGAAAATAAAATAAAAAGTGAAGAATTAAGACGTTGTGAAAAGGCTATAACATATGAAAAATATTTGTGATAGAGAGTTTTTGTCTCAGCGACTGAGGAGAATTTATATGTATATAAAGACAGGCTAAATGCATTCCCGATGTCCCCCTTTCTAACGGGACATTACTTTAGGTCCCCCAGTAGTAACCAGTAGACCACAATATATTACATTAAGTACACTTAGCAGTAACTAGTAAGGCACAATGTATTACATTTAGTACACCCAGCAGTAACTAGTAAGGCACAATATATTACATTTAGTACACCCAGCAGTAACTAGTAAGGCACAATGTATTACATTTAGTACACCCAGCAGTAACTAGTAAGGCACAATATATTACATTAAGTACACTAAGCAGTAACTAGTAAGGCACAATGTATTACATTAAGTACACTAAGCAGTAACTAGTAAGGCACAATGTATTACATTAAGTACACTAAGCAGTAACTAGTAAGGCACAATGTATTACATTAAGTACACCCAGCAGTAACTAGTAAGGCACAATATATTACATTTAGTACACCCAGCAGTAACTAGTAAGGCACAATATATTACATTTAGTACACCCAGCAGTAACTAGTAAGGCACAATATATTACATTTAGTACACCCAGCAGTAACTAGTAAGGCACAATATATTACATTTAGTACACCCAGCAGTAACTAGTAAGGCACAATATATTACATTTAGTACACCCAGCAGTAACTAGTAATGCACAATATATTACATAAAGTACACCCAGCAGTAACTAGTAAGGCACAATATATTACATTAAGTATACCCAGCAGTAACTAGTAAGGCACAATATATTACATTTAGTACACCCAGCAGTAACTACAGTGACCGGCAGCCAGATCCGGACATTTTCATGTTTTTCACTCCCGATTTTCACAAAACCTTTCATAACTGGATAAAAACTGCTCGCGTCAATAGAAGATCATCAGTCTTAAAGGCGTGTGGAGTAAAAATGATACCCGTTCAATATTTACAGAATTATCGGGAAATTCACGCATACAGCAAACCTGCAGATTGTCCGAGTTTACATTGAGTTATACGGTGATGTAGGTTACGTCACCACTTTTGACGTCATTTGACAGTGACACAAACATTCGTGCCATGAAAACAAATAAACACTTTTAACGTTTTGAAAGGAATAGGAATTGCAAGATGACGTGTGAGGCACAATGTTCAGCTCAATTGCAATTAGTACAGCACAGTTTTACTCAATATTTGACTGAGTTAAAAATGTCCGAGTTTCATCTGCCGGTTTCGGACAGTTGCCGGTCACTGTAGTAAGGCACAATATATTACATTAAGTACACTTAGCAATAACTAGTAAGGCACAATATATTACATTTAGTACACCCAGCAGTAACTAGTAAGGCACAATATATTACATTAAGTACACTTAGCAGTAACTAGTAAGGGACAATATATTACATTAGGTATACCCAGCAGTAACTAGTAAGGCACAATTACATTAAGTACACTTAGCAGTAACTAGTAAGGCACAATATATTACATTAAGTACACCCAGCAGTAACTAGTAAGGCACAATATATTACATTAAGTACACTTAGCAGTAACTAGTAAGGGACAATATATTACATTAGGTATACCCAGCAGTAACTAGTAAGGCACAATATATTACATTTAGTACACCCAGCAGTAACTAGTAAGGGACAATATATTACATTAGGTACACCCAGCAGTAACTAGTAAGGCACAATATATTACATTTAGTACACCCAGCAGTAACTAGTAAGGCACAATATATTACATTAAGTACACTTAGCAATAACTAGTGAGGCACAATATATTACATTTAGTACACCCAGAAGTAACTAGTAAGGCACAATATATTACATTAAGTACACTTAGCAGTAACTAGTAAGGCACAATATATTACATTAAGTACACTTAGCAATAACTAGTGAGGCACAATATATTACATTTAGTACACCCAGCAGTAACTAGTAAGGCACAATGTATTACATTATGTTCACTTAGCAGTAACTAGTAAGGCACAATATATTACATTAAGTACACTTAGCAGTAACTAGTAAGGCACTCTATACACGTGACGCACTCTATACACGTGATGCACTCTATACACGTGATGTACTCTATGCACGTGATGTACTCTATACACGTGATGCACTCTATACACGTGATGTACTCTATGCACGTGATGTACTCTATACACGTGATATACTCTATACATGTGATGTACTCTATGCACGTGATGCACTCTATACACGTGATGTACTCTATGCACATGATGTACTCTATACACGTGATATACTCTATACATGTGATGTACTCTATACACGTGATGTACTCTATACACGTGATGCACTCTATACACGTGATTCACTCTATACACGTGATGCACACTATACACATGATGCACTCTATATATGTGATGTACTCTATATATGTGATGTACTCTATACACGTGATATACTCTATACAAGTGATATTCTCTAAACACGTGATGTACTCTGTACATGTGATGCACTCTATACACATGATGCACTCTATACACGTGATGCACTCTATACACGTGATGCACTCTATACACGTGATGCTCTCTATACACGTGATGCACTCAATAAACGTGATGCACTCAATAAACGTGATGTACTCTATACACGTGACCCACTCTGTAAAAGCGTTTTGCCCTAATACTGGTATATTTTCTACATAAAATTTGTCTTTCACATGATGTACTCTACACATCTGGTGTGTTGTGATGTTTAATCAGGAAAAAGAATGAGAAAAAAGGTAGTGTGGTTGTTATGATGTTGAGCGCCATGATGGCTCTGGCAGCGGCCTGAAGATGGGCTCGTCATCAACTCCCGCAGATTTATTGCTTTGCACTCGCCTCCTATGCGCAATTCTACCTGCCGCGGTGTGCCAATGATAATCAGCAATATTAGATTGTGGAGATACATAACTACAGCACACAAGGTCTGTGATCAGTTAACGCCGTCACACTAAGCCCTCACAGCAATCGCTGGTGCCAGAAGAGGGCGCTCAGTATCACCAGTATCAAAGTCACTCCTCACATTATAACTGGAGAAAGAGTATAATCTAAATACTGTCATTTTATATTTTACTCTTGCATTTTTTATTTTCCATATTGCTCAGGTATATGTCTTAGCAATTGATCCGTAGCTGTTAAAATACTAAGTAGTTGGGAGCATTAGGAGGACAGACTGGTATATAATATGTCAGTTAGCATGTTATTGGTAGTAGTAGTGATATGTATTTCAAAATCTCTTTATTTAATACATTAAATTAGTAGATTATGAAGAAATGAAATCCAGACTCTAGACTTAGTCATTTATTCCATTGACATTGCGTACATGTACATGTTTCTGGCACAAAAGGAAATCATCATCTCGGTGAATCTTATATGGGAATCAATGGCGTGTGTATTCTAATATGTAAAGGTCTGAACTTTTAAACTATTAGTATTGAACATTAAACAATTATAGTTCATTGTTTATTTTAATGTTTTTTGTTTTTGTTTTTTGTTTTTTTTGGTTTAGTTTTTTTATTATTTTTATTTAATCAATGAATTAAGATCTGAAAGATAAAGCCATCAATCACAGCCATCCACCGGCTTATATCACTAGGGGCAGAAAACTCCATCCACCAGCTTATATCATTAGAGGCAGAAAACTCCATCCACCAGCTTATATCACTAGGGGCAGAAAACTCCATCCACCAGCTTATATCATTAGAGGCAGAAAACTATTTCCATCGGCTTATATCACTAGGGGCAGAAAACTCCATCCACCGGCTTATATCACTAGAGGCAGAAAACTCCATCCACAGGCTTGTATCACTAAGGGCAGAAAACTCCATCCACAGAGCTTGTATCACTAGGGGCAGAAAACTCCATCCACCGGCTTGTATCACTAGGGGCAGAAAACTCCATCCACCGGCTTATTTCACTAGGGGCAGAAAACTCCATCCACTGGCTTATATCACTAGGGGCAGAAAACTCCATCCACCGGCTTATATCACTAGGGGCAGAAAATTCCATCCACCGGCTTATATCACAAGGGGCAGAAAACTCCATCCACCGGCTTATATCACTAGGGGCAGAAAACTCCATCCACCGGCTTATATCACTAGGGGCAGAAAACTCCATCCACCGGCTTATGTCACTAGGGGCAGAAAACTCCATCCACCGGCTTATATCACTAGGGGCAGAAATCTACATCCACCGGCTTATTTCACTAGGGGCAGAAAACCCCATCCACCGGCTTATGTCACTAGGGGCAGACAACTCCATCCACCGGCTTATATCACTAGGGGCAGAAAACTCCATCCACCGGCTTATATCACTAGGGGCAGAAAACTCCATCCACCGGCTTATATCACTAGGGGCAGACAACTCCATCCACCGGCTTATATCACTAGGGGCAGAAAACTACATCTGAGTCTGGCCACTACAGATTTACATATTGCTCAGGTATATGTCTTAGCAATTGATCCGTAGCTGTTAAAATAGTTGGTAGCATTAGGAGGACAGACTGGTATATAATATGTCAGTTAGCATGTTATTGGTAGTAGTAGTGATATGTATTTCAAAATCTCTTTATTTAATACATTAAATTAGTAGATTATGAAGAAATGAAATCCAGACTCTAGACTTAGTCATTTATTCCATTGACATTGCGTACATGTACATGTTTCTGGCACAAAAGGAAATCATCATCTCGGTGAATCCTATATGGGAATCAATGGCGTGTGTATTCTAATATGTAAAGGTCTGAAATTTTAAACTATTAGTATTGAACATTAAACAATTATAGTTCATTGTTTATTTTAATGTTTTTTGTTTTTGTTTTTTGTTTTTTTTGGTTTTGTTTTTTTATTATTTTTATTTAATCAATGAATTAAGATCTGAAAGATAAAGCCATCAATCACAGCCATCCACCGGCTTATATCACTAGGGGCAGAAAACTCCATCCACCAGCTTATATCATTAGAGGCAGAAAACTCCATCCACCAGCTTATATCACTAGGGGCAGAAAACTCCATCCACCAGCTTATATCATTAGAGGCAGAAAACTATTTCCATCGGCTTATATCACTAGGGGCAGAAAACTCCATCCACCGGCTTATATCACTAGAGGCAGAAAACTCCATCCACAGGCTTGTATCACTAAGGGCAGAAAACTCCATCCACAGAGCTTGTATCACTAGGGGCAGAAAACTCCATCCACCGGCTTGTATCACTAGGGGCAGAAAACTCCATCCACCGGCTTATTTCACTAGGGGCAGAAAACTCCATCCACCGGCTTATATCACTAGGGGCAGAAAACTCCATCCACCGGCTTATATCACTAGGGGCAGAAAATTCCATCCACCGGCTTATATCACTAGGGGCAGAAAACTCCATCCACCGGCTTATATCACTAGGGGCAGAAAACTCCATCCACCGGCTTATATCACTAGGGGCAGAAAACTCCATCCACCGGCTTATGTCACTAGGGGCAGAAAACTCCATCCACCGGCTTATATCACTAGGGGCAGAAATCTACATCCACCGGCTTATTTCACTAGGGGCAGAAAACTCCATCCACCGGCTTATATCACTAGGGGCAGAAAACTCCATCCACCGGCTTATGTCACTAGGGGCAGACAACTCCATCCACCGGCTTATATCACTAGGGGCAGAAAACTACATCTGAGTCTGGCCACTACAGATTTACATGTACATGTAAGCGTTGAAAAACACACGGTTGACACCAATTCTTTAAAATATTGTTGTCTAAGGGGAATTCTTTCCCTATTTATGATTTCACTTCAGTGTATTGTAAGAGGCATTTGACAAAGAATTGTATATGATGATATGCGATATCAGTATTAAGACTGACTAAATAAAAAAGAGTATTAGAATTCTCACTGCTCGAGTGGGCCATGCTGCCACCTAGTATATTAAAACCTGTCCCCCATGTGGGCACGAGGGCTTAGCTCAGAGTAAGTTATGTTGACTAATGTGTCATTATATTTCAAACAGTTTAATACACCTATAACTCTCTCAGATATTCTTCTCAAGGTGCTCAAACTGATAAGGGTTTTTTTTCTGTTCGTACATTCGTTGCCAAAATATGAATGTGTTCCATTCACAGCATACATACTGGTAGCCATCATATCAGCTGTCATGGCAACAAATCTATCCCGGCATGCATTGCGTATGACACGAGATTCACCTGTTGGATCACAAATGTTGATAAATGTGATAACGAATCTATACACATGATGTACTACTTTCATTCAATGACCAATATTTTTTTATTTAGTGCCAATAAGATAGGAATATAAATGGTAAACATATTTTCGAAAGTCGGTATTGTTGAGGATTTGTGGCAGAAGAAAGTGGTTCACAAATTGTAGAATGTCTTTTTCATTTTGGCTTTGGAGGTTGCCAGATGCTATTTGCAAACAAAAGTCGCTTCGCTCTTTGCTTACTTACATCTATAGAGTTATTCATGATATAAAGGTAGATCTTAGCTTTGATGACTTTGTATGTTTGTCAGGATGAAATTATCCGTATTGATGAAAGCAAACTTGACATGAATTCTATCATAAAGACTCTCTTATATGAGTACAGTCAGAGGCGTGTCCAGGGGGGCGACTTATTAAGCTGCTGGCCTGTCTTTCTTCAGGGAAAATATAAAAAAGTTTTGAAAAACCCCTTAGTTGGAAATCCTTCAAACGACCTTCAGTTTATGACAAACCTGCCACAGATTATCAGGTTGTGTGTATGGCGACCTATTATTTTTATGGTCTGTTGCTAGGGGATATATCTTTGATAGCCACATATCGAATAATTTTAAACGACTTGACCAATAAGTGACCACTGAATGTAACGAAATTCTGGCCCATCTGACCTCTAGCTTGTTGCTAGCACAAAGCTACTCGCACAGGCTTTTCATGAGAAAGGACTAGCGCAATTTAGATATATGCCTATTTGAATGGCATATTGAAGGACAAATTTGGTGATAACACATTTATTTATTGCAAAAAGAGGATTTCAACTATCGTGAAAAATAGGCCTGCTGATTTAACCACAGAGGATTTTGAAGGCTAAGTTGATTTGAAATAGTTGTGAATCACACTTATTCTGTCTCACCGGAAGTGTAGACATGTTAATATTCCGGCATTGTGTTAGCGGAAGCGGAAGTTAACACTTTTAACACTGCTTCGACGGTGCCATTTTGGTCACACCATGTATTTTTGAATATTTTTGCCAATATTTTACAAAGAGAATAAACCTGACTTTGGAGGTGAAATACAGAAGTTTGGAACAGTCGTAGGGGATTGTCATGAAACTGGGGGGTGGGGGGCGGCGAATGCCTTCGCATTTATTGTGTTACCGGGAAATCATCTATGATAGCTGTAGACAATCTGCATCAAACTCTCTTAAGAGCCTAACACGTCATGCCTAAATTGTCTTGAAAAATGATTGCGTAGGTTATGTCTCACACATGCAGAGTTCAGAAAAGCCAAGCTTATTGTGAAACAAATATTTCAATTCAGTGCTTTATTGATTCAGTCCATGGTTTTTAGCCTTGAAACTTTGATAATATTTCTATACCTGATTGAGCTGTCCTCATCCGGGCATTACACATGACTAGGGCAACGTGCGCCCATTTATCACATTACTTGGCACATTGGTATTTGTTGGACCTCTTAACCTACTCTGTATAATGCAAAATTATTATTTAAAATTATTATGTGATATATGTGACCTTTGTAGTTCCAATTATACTTATAAATAAATTGATGAGTATTAAATGTTACTGATAGAAGATCGTTTTTCTAGATATCAAACTGGTCATATATTTGGTGGTGTGTTAGGATGATACCATAGAGGTGTTAGTAATGATGATTTTTGTTTGTGGAATGCGTGACCGACTGTATCAGGCTTCACTCATCTTTATGTGTTATTCTGAGTAAATCTTTTTGATGTAAATGAGTTGTTTGTCACAGTGGAGTCTCCGAAGACACGTTGATCATTAATTCCATTTCATCCTCAAAAAAACCTTTAAAGCAAAGGGACTTTCTGTGACAATGGTGAAGCCTGGACCTGGGGTCCCCAGTACCGCGTTGCGTGCTTTTTGTCATTTTATGGTGCAGCACTGGTCCACCAGCGCTCTTCTTCGGGAGATTATTTTGCCATCGTTTTTAATTGCGATATAGCCTAAAAGAAGAACCTGGCGCCCGGCCAGAGAAACGATATGTCTCTTCTCCTCTCATCTCAGCTTATGTATGTCTTATTGATGCAGTTGTTATCCGAAACCTCTGCTAGAACTTTAATGCCCGTGTACTCAGTAACACCGGCTGTTGTTACCCAAGTACACACAACTCCGGCGCTGTCTATCACTATTTGGTGCCATAACGCTGATGAGTGCCGCGTCGCCACTCGCCAAAATCTCTACCAATCCAAGACTCTCCCTTTCCGGAATGTAACATATGTTTTTATGAGATTGATCTTTATAAGCTTATTTATTTTAATTTGGATTTAATAAGGTTAATAATCAAACACATTTATTTTTATAAAAGCAATTTGTCTCAAGAGATCTAAAAGACTAAATATAAAAGAAACTCCCCCTAGCGGACACATGTGGTGCTCTTTCAATTAAATGATATTTTAATTCTCGTGACTTTTTTCCAATTGCCATAAACTGTCTTTTGGCATAAACATTCCACTAAACCATAAAATGCATCTCACTAAAAATGTGAGGTCAATATCCAAATAAACGATAATTTTCTTATATACTTGAAGTAAATGTGAATGGCAACTTCATCATGAAACAATTATGTCCCCTTTTAATTAAAAATAGGTGAACAGTCCTTGAGATTAAGTATAGCATAATTTGTTTCTGAGCAGGTCATGTTCTCCAACAATGTGGCAATAATTGGATTATGTCCTCTCATTTATTTACCGGATCAAAGTTAGATTAATTGCCTTGAGCAGAGTGCGGCGTTCGCAGACGACATTTTCCGGGTGTACCCACGTCACCCGCCACGGCAACCTCCAATCTCGCAAATGAAAGATTCTTTCTACTTATGAATGCTTTCACCTTCACAGGTAAACACACTTACTTGGGGTAACGGCAGGAAAGTCCTTACTTGAACTAGAATGGAGACTGAGTGAGATAAAAGCTTTCAATAATTATCAATAATTGTGGGTCGTTATTCGTATTTTCTGAGTAGTTATGTTTCGTAGATAGTCGTAGTAATGCACCTGTCATTCTAATGATCTGCGAGGGCGGGGGAGGGGGAGGTTGGAGGCGAAAGGTGGGGATTTAAGGGATTTTAAAATGGGTTTATTTTGTTCAGCGTTAATTTGACAAAGTTAAAAGGCTATATGCCACAATGCAGATGTTCTCCAGGGAAAACCTTTGTGTTTGTTTGACACAGATATCTCTCCCCGACTTGTCAAGTCTTCCCATCTTATCTAACTCATGAAAGGTGCATGAGAATGGCATGGGACGTATATATTGTCCGCAGCGCCCCCAAATTCCTATCCCTTGGATGCCCCCTGGCGGAAATTAGTGTTGATCTGCCCACCACGTGTCCATTGTTTGAACGGATATTGTGAGAGAATCATGTTTGTAGTATATATTTGTTTGTGATAATATATAATATATAATATATTTTTTACATAATATTCTATATATATATATATATATATATATATATATATATATATATATATATATATATATATATATATATATATATATATATATATATATATATATATATATATACACATATACATATACATATACATATACATATATATGTATGTATGTATGTATGTATGTATGTATGTATGTATGTATGTATGTATGTATGTATGTATGTATGTGTAAATGGTTCGTACAGCATGCTCACAATTCGTAAAGGTAGTATCTAGATTAAACCAACAAAAATATTCTGTACAAGCCAAATCAACTATGGCGCCATATATTGATAACGCCTCTGTTTTTCATTCCACTTCATTGAATATTTTTCCACATCCAAACATTTTCATGGAATTTTCCACATGACCGACAATGTCATGAGTTCCTATTTTTCAATCTATATTTTAACATAATACTTATTGGAATCAGATTTGTCAGTTTTGTTTATAAGTCGGCTAATTGTTGAGAAAATGTACACGCTCATGTCACAATGATTATGACTCTACAAAATGATATTTGATATTTCAACCTCGATCGATTATTTTCCTCAAAATTATGTTTTACCACAACCAAGATCATTTTGAATTGAATTGCCAGATCGGATAACCTAGGAATACATGAACTATGCATTGGCGATAAGTATTGATGAAGTAACAATTGGCCATAACTATACCACACAGACAGATGACATGTATTGATAGTTATCTAACATGATCTCAGTCCATGCCAGCATACACTAACTATCCTGACAAGCATGCTACACACGTGAGGCGACCCTGAGAATGTGTTAGTAATTCTAGTTGACATTTATGCACTGAGGATCTCGGCACTGTTGTAAAGTTTCCAAGTAATGGACTTTATCCTTCATTTAATTATTTAACTTTAGAGTACTGAACAATTTGATAAAAAATTATTCTCTGCAAATATGTTTGTGTAAAAATAAATGGTGTTGTACTGCTCACAAATCGGAGCAGTAATTGGTCCTTATAATAATTACATTTAGCAGAGACATAACGAAAATTTATAGTTGAGTTCTCTGTTCAAAAGTTGCATTCAGTCTTAGAGTAAAATACGTCCGGTTCGACCGCCTCTGTATCTTCCCTGTGCATGAATATCAGAAACAAATCATGAGAACAAGATTTTTAAACTCCTATTTTCCAAATACAAGTTTAACAAAGATTTAACGTTTAATGAATTATTTAAGGTAATAATAAAAGCTTTAAAAATGCTTGTTGTGATAATGTTCCTTTTATTTCCTCTTGACACTAGTGAATCAACTATCATATTATGGTATGCACAGTGTGGCAATCGCGTTCTTAGCCGCTGGACGTCTCGGTGTATTCGCAATAATTAGTTCCTCGATATGATCGCGTCATCCGCGAAAATGCATAGTCACGTCATGGTCAAATATCCTGATCGCCACTTGATCAAGTCGTCTACTTTAAGTCCTTCCTATACACATTATTAAATCAATTATTGAAACAATATAAATCAAATCCGCAGAGTAAAGCACATGAATTGTGTTTGGGTTGAAAATAATAGCTGGGATAGTGAATTCTAGGAGATTGTTTGTTATGTAGATCAGCATCAGCCAATCACTGCCTTATATCAGCATATCAGCAGATCTGGGAGTAATATATGCTGTAATCCTACACCAAGCAAAGCAACTGTTACCTCACACTCCTCATTACTGGTACGATATCACTACATTAAACTCAGTTTAAAAAACATGAATAATTTCAAAACATGAAAATTAGTCATGTTCCTTTTATATATTGTAGTTTCAATACAATATCAGGCAACAATAATTAATTTTCTCTTTTTCAATTTCAAGCAACAGGTTTCAACACATCTTTCCAATTTTACTTTTTGCATCGAGACGGTTTGATGACAAGATAGAATACCTACCCCAAAGATGAACCCTATCTCAATAAAACAATCACCCAAGTAAGCGTGGATCCTATAACCCCCACCCCCGGGTGGATCCTTGCACCTCTGTCGCCATACGGGCCCAGGCTTGTCTCGACTTCTTATCTCATTACACATACAACTTTTCCTCTCGACATCAATTTGCAAACTGTCCTGAACAGATTGTTTGCCCCTTTCAATGCCACCACCCTCTTTGTTCTTTGGGGAGTGTTAGCGGGGGCAAGGGGGAGTAAGGGGGTAATGGGGAGGAATGGGCAGTGTGCGGGAGGAGGGGTAAGGAATAGGGAGGATTGGGGAGAGGGGATTTAGGGGAGAGGGGATTCGGGGGAGAGGGGAGTAAGGGGGAGAGGGGAGTAAGGGGGAGAGGGGAGTAAGGGGGAGAGGGGGAGAGGGGAGTAAGGGGGAGAGGGGAGTAAGGGGAGAGGGGAGTAAGGGGGAGAGGGGAGTAAGGGGGAGAGGGGGAGAGGGGAGTAAGGGGGAGAGGGGAGTAAGGGGAGAGGGGAGTAAGGGGGAGAGGGGTTTCAGGGGAGAGGGGAGAGGGGAGTAAGGGGGAGAGGGGAGTAAGGGGGAGAGGGGTTTCAGGGGAGAGGGGAGTAAGGGGGAGAGGGGAATAAGGGAGGAAGGAGGGGCACTGCATGGAAGAACTCAAATCAGATCATCATATTTTATGACTTGTACAAGGCAGAGATTATAATAGACAGACTAGTCGTTAATGAGTCCATAATTTACTTTATAATGGAGAATCACCCCTTAACTTCATTGTCCATCGGGGTTAGATACAGAAATTATTGAAAGAACATTGGAAAATTACAATTTGAGTACTACAGATGAATTGGTGTGGCGACGCAAGCCTGCAATTTCGGTTTGCAGTTTGGTCAGATCTGGAAGATAAATGATTGTTCGAAATAAGAAAGTTACATCTAAATGTGAACAAGATATAATAGTCTGAGACAATCCCGGTGGAAAAAAGGCTTAGAAAAGTGCAGATAATTTGAAAATGGCTGTAATCATGAGCACGTTATCCACCTAGATGCGCCCTTTGCATCGCCCCGGGATCTGATCATCAGCAACAATAAGCGACAGAGCGCTAGGGGGGTGTTTTGTTATTTATAACGTTCACTACCTGTCCAGTCTTCACTCAGGTAGAAATAATTACCACATGATCTCATCTGTGCGCCCGACTTTGTGTGTGAAGACTCGCTGCTAAGTCATTATGGCGCAGCCAAATTAAAGACTTTTCTGAGTAAATTCAAAGAAAATTGTTTTACAACACTTCTTAGCGGTAAATGGCCATAAAAAGGTTGACGGCGACCTCTTAACTGCTTTTTAAAGTTTCACCACAATTTCCCATTTCACAAATTATCTATCTATTACATTTGAGTCCAAAGAGATATCCTTACAATATACCTCACCGAGTTGTTCATAATTTGATAAGACGGTTTTCCTCAAACTGCCCCAGGAGCTGAGATTGTTTAAAGTGCCCCAACTAAAAAAGAGGAATAAACAGATTCTAAATGATCATGATTGTTTTCTATACATATAATGTCTGAAAAGATAAAATAAAATATTTTCCAAGTTGATGATGAATTTGTAACTTATTTCTATTTTATTTTAATTTTCCTTAAGAAGATCCCAAGAATTTCCACCATTTGCCTCATGACCCTTATTAATTGCAATTATTGCGGAAATCAGGGCATCATATTACGAAGTGTGGCTGTTGATATGTTTAGTCTACGGTTGTTTGGAAATGTTTATTTTGTATTGATTACCGGCCTTGATCAGCATTCGGAGATTATTTATCGCATTACCACCCGTGACGATGGTTTTCAATAGTGTATATTCTGCTCGCGAGGTGACGCCACTGTGGAATGAATCGTTGCTAAATGGGTCTTTTTGATAATCCAGATTACATAATATGCAGCAGTGTGGATGTGGGATTATAGAGCAGTCTTATAAGCCGCTTTATATTAGTTCTAGATTTGAGGATAATCCATTATCACCTGGTCTGCTGACATTGGGAAATCCCTCTTTTGTCTCGCACACTTTGGGGACGTTATGAACATAGAAAACAAAAAGTCTTATTGTTCTTATTGAAATCTACACATTCTCAATGTACCGTCCAATTTATATTTTTGGTTTGAAATACTTTCAAAGGAACTAACTGGGGTTTTTTTTCAGAATAATCTTATCTTTCCTAGAGATATGATATCTTGATAACAAATAAACCAAAAACAGAATTTGCTGAACATTTTTGTTAATGTTGGTGAAATAAAGCTATTAGTTCCATGCTGTTTTGAGTTTTTTTTTCCTCTGGATTTCAGAGTGGCGTGGCTTGAGGCACAAACCTTACAATAAATAGAAGCAGTCTATGCCAATTTACCAAATTGAAAGTAATATTAATTAACTTTATTGAATCTTTTCTATTTATTTGTTATGTTACCTTACTGGAATATTAAAAATGATGCATATATTTATATATTTAAGTTCAGATGGAAGAATAAGAAAAAGTTGAATTGATCGATAAACTGAGCATGAATATTGAAGTGTGCAATCATATGAATTTATGAAGGAATATTAGCGGTATATAGGGAAATAAAACTCGTGATTAATGCTAACACTTGGACAGAATTAAGGAGGCACCAAGAATCACAGACACATGTTGTAAATCACGATCAAAGTGGTAGTCTGTAATGTGTGGGTAAACACAGCAAAACACAGACAGCGCTGTCAAGGCAGAGATGGCCGCGACTCTCCGCGCAAATTTACACCCTCTTGTCCCACTGACCAGGGCGAGGAGTGTGCACGCTTTATGCGGTGCTAAACAGATAAATAGAAGGTAGATATGTAATATATGATATACTTCAGGAGCCTGCTATGAATCATGGCACCTGTTTCAACATTAACTGAGGATCCCGTTCAGAAAGTGGAGCTGACCAAAGTAAATTCAATCTTGATGTAAGCTCAGATCAAACCTATTGTGTGAATATTTGCTTTTCTATAAAACTGTCCATCAAACAGAAATATTTGCAATGAACCTGTAGCATTACATAATACATTTCTTTTCATCAAAATAAACTCAAAATTTCTTTCTTTTATTAAATTATATTACAATTGTTAAAATTTAGATTTTAACGAGACCCATCAGCTGAAATGGCCGTATCTATGTTTTGAGCAGTCTTCCTGGTTTAGATTACAGCAATATGAGCGATACTCATACACACATGGTGTTAAGTGCGCGGTAAAAGCCATTTGATATAGACATATTGGATGGTTTACTCATCACTGCACCTCGCGGAATGTTCGTGTTCTCAACCGATTGATCAAACTCAATTATCGATTGCTATGTCTGTCTAGCATCCATCACGCATCGAATTTTGAATAAAATATTTCATTGAGATACTTTCATTATATTATTTACAGCTTAAGTTTTTGAAATTGTTGGGGACTTGATCACTTTTTGACAAATTACTGGTGGGAATGTTAGTGAGACGCAGGTTGCGGGTTATCAGCTCCGCGCAGCATCCAGGGCCAGACGTCCTGACCTCTTTGATGTTATCAGAACGCTAAATAACTAAATAACGTATGTCAGAGCGCTGTCGATATGTCCCTGATAATCGCCGCCCCGGGGCAGCCTGCCATATGAAATAGATCCTGATAGGAAATTGATCAATCATTGAGGTGTTACCGGCGACTAATGCTGTATTTCTGATGGTATTTCAACCTTCATCATAATGTGTCCATTGTTGTCACAACATAGAGAAATAGTCCACAATATGTCACATAAACTGCACATACAAATATACAGGACAAATCTTTGTGTGCAGTCAAACGTGATACGTGATTCAAAACAATATTAATAATTGACCGACTTTTTTCAATTATTAGTATATCCACAACAGTATATTATACTTTCTCTGTGAAAGATAACAAATCTAATTTTTATATGCATGTCTCCCATGTAATCTGTAGTATCGTCACCAAGGCCCCCAGTTTAGGATATATCTGCAATTTTGGGACTCACTAAAATACACTTTCTTACCAAACAAGTCGTGGCTAGATTTAAAGAAAAAATATAATTTTTTAAAAATTTGATCTTCATAGCCTTGCAGTTGCTGTTTCGTTTCTGTAAATGTAAAAAAAAAATCATGCATATTAGTAAATTAATATATTTGTACATATATTCGATATAGTGGTGTTTAGAAGGGACTTTGTTGGTGGGAGAGTGCCAGAGGATGTCTTGACCAGTGTCCAGGGTAGCTGACCCCTCCCTAGGGGTGAAACAGAACACCCCAATCGATTTCTGGGCATACCCTGCCTGCTGATTAGCAACAGACTATCAAAGTACGATTACGCGTGCCATCTATATTCATTAAAATATCTTTATATATTCGGCAAGATAAAATTCAAATCAAAGAAGACAATTTCAATGGGTAAAATACATGTGTCAAATGTTACATTTGGTTCTGAATAAATCAAGAAGATGCTGATTTATTCGGCTGGGTTGGTAAGCATAATGTTTTGGCCACATTTGATAGTGATTTTGCATAAATGTTCTGTAGGCACCCTTGTAATTGCAAACAGATGTAGGCCCGTGGAAGGAGGGGGTTTTCCTAACAACCTGAGCTGTCAAATCCTTTTTACTTACTGTCATTAGTATATATTTCTCCATCATGTGTCATTCTGAAAGGTATTAACACATTTCTTTTCAATAATCACTATTGTTTGCATATATTTGATATATGATAAAGTTGTGGGGCTAAGGTTTGTTTTGTTTGTTTGGATCCCACTTGGGGTGCAGGTGTGAGGGCTACGGGCCAGAGTGTGAGCTACCAGGGCAGGTGGGGGGTTGGGGACAAGTGGCAAGGCTAGAGGTGTGACTGATGGGTGATTGGAACACGTGTTGGGCACTAACATTGACCCCATGCCGGGCCCTTAATGTCCATCTCTAATGACACCCTACCCCACTACCACCCCAGATAGACCTAATTGAACACACATGAACCATGAACGCTCTCGAGGCGATTACACACCAGTTTGTATTAGAGATGATAGCTGTTTTAAACGAGCCTTCCCTTTATCTAACTTTGTCTCGTCATAAATAATCTTCCGTCTCTCTTTTACACTGTTGACGCCTGTAATGTAATATTACAATAATTATACTCATTGAATCTCTGCCTTAGGTGAGCATGAGCATGAAACTAAATATACAACTTGACTTCAAAATAGACAATATATAAATATATATATATATATATATATATATATATATATATATATATATATATATATATATATATATATATATATATATATATATATATATATATATACATATTGGGGTTTATTTTCATCACGTTGTTTTAAAAGGATGAGTTTATTTTGGAGATATGGTCTAACACGTCGCTTAGCACCTTTTGAGATTATTTCAGGAAGAGAGGATTTGTTTTCCAGTTCACGGAAGGAACCAGGTTTTTTCACGCCCTTTCACACAGAGTAAACACTAGCTGATGCGTATTGCCGGTATATTTTCCCTGTGGTTTACCGCTGGGTCCCGCCATCCATCCGTGACCTGACGACTCGATGATATGATATTGTCTAATAACAGGGAACGAGTGGGCCGAACCATGAGCCATCCAGCTTTGGTACCCTCCACCCTGAAACCATCCGGCCTTGGTACCCCCTACTCTGGAACCATCCGGCCTTGGTACCCCCTACTCTGGAACCATCCGGCCTTGATACCCCCTACTTTGGAACCATCCAGTCTTGGTACCCTCTACTCTGGAACCATCTGGCCTTGGTACCCTCTACTCTGGAACCATCTGGCCTTGGCACCCTCTACTCTGGTACCATATGGCCTTGGTACCCCCTACCCTGGAACCATCCGGCCTTGGTACCCTCTACTCTGGTACCATCTGGCCTTGGTACCCTCCACCCTGAAACCATCCGGCCTTGGTACCCCCCACCCTGGTACCATCCGGCCTTGGTACCCTCCACCCTGAAACCATCCGGCCTTGGTACCCTCTACCCTGGTACCATCCGGCCTTGGTACCCCCTACTCTGCTACCATCCAGCTTTGGCACCTTGTCACTCAAGATTGAACCTTGAATATATATTTGACCAGCGCACTTTACGTGATCAGTGCACTTAATGTAATCAGCGCACTTAACGTGACCAGTGCACTTTACGTGATCAGTGCACTTAACGTGACCAGTGCACTTTACGTAATCAGCGCACTTAACGTGACCAGTGCACTTAACGTGATCAACTCACTTAACGACCAAATCTCGTCTGGCTGGGAGCTTTAGACAGTGCCTGTCATATGATAATTAATTCCCCCCTTCAAGGACCCTTTCTCATGTCCTCCAGTAACAGCCCCGGGCCAACTGACCCACCTGCCTTCCTTCAACAACCCAGACCTGCTTCTCACCAACCCAGACCTGCTTCTCACCAAGGCCCACTCATCCTCCAATATTTTCAAATGCATGGAGGATCACTCTCCTTTTTACATCTATCATTTATATCGGCATAATCACATCACAAAGAACGCTATCTAAATTGAAGAGTTACAAAGTAAAAATCCATGGAAAAACACAAGAGATGCATTGATTTTTAACACTTTACTGCAAAACATCTGATTTCAAGAAAATATTGGATATTAACTGAAAAAGAAGAGTGTGTCACAGGTGGAACGGTTCCGCTTGAGAGAGCCCGTCCCCAGCAGCCACACAAACAATTAATGGCTTGATAAAAAAGATATACGGTCTTCTTATCTGTGTGAAACATCAGCGCCAAATGGAAAACTGCATAAATTAGAAAACAGAGAAATCAAATCTGGGTTGTCGTCGCCAAACTTTCTGGAGGTAGTAGAGGTTAAGCTATATTCCAGCATTTCAGTTCTTTTGTATTCAATTTCCTTTTACAATTATCAAATATTATGTATTGCCTTCCCTTAGAATATATATATATATATATATATATATATATATATATATATATATATATATATATATATATATATATATATCAAGCGGGTAATCTGTGTGTATATGTGAAATATACTGTCATTGATGCGATGACTCAATATACTATAGTAATTGATGTTTGAGGAATCCCCCGGGTGACAGCAATTGAGATTTGTGGGTCTCTCCATGTTAGCATCGATCACATTGAACTTTGAACGGAAACTCCCTATTACTCATACGTTAATAAAGTTTCAAGACAATAACAACTTTATACAGAATGGATATATAGTGAGAAAAAAAGAAAATTAAAAATCAAAGATATGAAATCGTTCAAAATCATCTCAGAAATATTCCCCCCAGAAGATAAGGTTTAATTTGAATGAAAATATGAATTAAAGCGATAGTTAGTTTAGAATATCATATGTGATGGATTTTGTGTTTGCTGTTTTAAAAAAATTATCTGAGTACATATCATATTCCTTTGCGCAAATGTTAAACACAGATTTCCAGGCCAGGACATCCTTACTCACTACTGCACATTCCAAATGACCATAAAGTTGATATGACTAAATACACGATAATGTCACAGTTGTCAATATGGTGACTCACTGTAGTTTGAAAACAATTGTGACCTGATATTGCCATGCTCAGGAACCTATCAGCACCAAGTGGTAAAGTTTGTGGTCACCATATTGTCAATAGGTAGGGTGGTTATTGTTGTGTTTTCTGTGACCTCTGTCGCCACTTTGCTAGATAGTGTTCAGACAGTCTTGTCTGGGTACTAATTGCTGCATGTCGCCCCACAAGAGTAAATGCGCCATTATATTTCTAAACTGCAACAGGCAGTAAATAAATCCCAAATCACAAGAAGAAAAATATTATTGTTTTACTCTGCCATCAAAGTGTTTAAAATCGTTTCAAGATATTTGAATTCAGCAACTAGATAAATATTTTTAGTTTAATTTTGCATGATATGCATACACAAATCAACAATTTGTTTAACTTTTATGATAGAGAAAATCTTTTTGTACATATTATTTCAGTTCAATCATCTAGAAATATAAGGGTTTGCCTGTTACAATTGCCAGATATTTGACCCAGTGACCTCCTCTCAGTCAGATTTAAGGCCAACATAAAAAGTTCCCAGCTCCTCACTTCCGGCCCTGTTTGTCCTTTATAATTACATGATCTTTTGTTTGTTATAGAGAAACACACTTTCCACAATGATAAGCTTCCTATCGAGTAGTAGCAATCCTCTTATAACATGTAGGCAATGCTTGTAATAATATCATATATCAGTTCTTCACTCAAATATGTGAATGTTTTTATTTGGCCTTAAGTGACTCATGTATATATGATCATTCAATCCCACCAAAACTCAATACTGAATATATACTTTGGTCGCAAAAATTCGGCGATTATTTTACTGTTAAATAAATAGAGGTATGATTTACATGTATTGTACATTATGTTATCCCGATTGTACGTGGAATGACTCAGTGGCTATTTCTAGACTTGATGCATCCCAGCTGATCAGTTCATTTTTCTTTTCACTTTTCTCTGCCGCGAACTTGCATTGAATGAATATATAACATGCATTGGTCACCATAGGATATCACTGAGAAATAAAAACCCGACAACAAACAAAACACAAGCCATTTATATGAAAGAAAATATTATAAGCGGTGAACCTTGTGAAGAAAAAATGCTGTTTACGAAGCAGGAGATATTTATTTCAAACATATAACTATTTATTCTGGGACAAGGATGAAAAGAACAAAACTCAGAAGTGGGAAATCATGTATGAATGATTATCCTGAAATGCAATAAAGACTAATTTCTTTCAATCCACAATTTATATGATCTTAATTCCCGTTTTAATTGATATGTTGATTGTAATAATTCATCCCATATTATTTGTTTTTAATATTTCTTCATTGAATGCCAGACACCATGCAATGCAAATATCTTTTGTTTCAAATTAGAGATCCAAATTAGAGGTCCATGACATATTTAATGTATAATATTCTGTGGGCAGAGCAACACACTTATAAGAGTGTGAACTCCCACCGCAGGATGATCCGGTGTCAGCTATCAAATACCATAATCTGGAGCAAAATAGCCACAACTGGGAAAACAGCACATTCTTTAGAAATGCTATCCTTTACCAAAAAAATAACCATTAAAATATTGTTTTTCATAAAATGAAATACAAAATAACGTGTATGTTATGATTACTGAAGTCTTATATGCATTATTAGATATTATAAGAATAAAGACACAATCATTTCTTACACAACAGCAACATAATACACAAAATACGTAACTATATTTTAAGAACTTTAAGAAACGCAGCACAAAAAAGTAGAAGTGAAATAAAGGACAAGATAGGGCAACCGTAGTAGTGAAAGGAGCAAGTCAGAACTTGTTGGTGTTTTTTGGGGACATTTACATCCTGGCTGGTTTTCACACCAGCTGGTCGATGGGACTAAGATCCAGTACTTAACCCCCATAAACTAATCCTAATGATAACCATGGAAACCATTCCAAATCATAATATCTTTGAACTTTCTTGTGTTATTTCATTTGAATCATCAATAATGGCTTAAAAGTTTTCATTTTTTTCTCTGTACATGATCAGCATAACAGAGTAACATATACAAAGCTTTCTATTAAACTATACTCTCGACAATAGCATCTATATATTTTGTCATTCTCTCTCTCTTTGTATTATGAATAAGTGATACATTTTAGTTTTATGTGTACTAGTTGATAAATATTTTTGTTCACAATTCTATCTGCACTTTTGCCTCGTTTATAATTTTGTTTAATCTTAAGAGAAAAAACTTTGCTCAAATCTAGACTTATTTTTTTGAAAACTATTTGTGATATAATTGAGAGAAAAGCTTTGCCAATAATCCTTCCTCAAATAGATTACACGCAGTTTGATTACTAATTAATTAGAAAGTTAAAAGATTATCGTCGAGTTAATTAGTCAAAAGGTGGAAAGGATGTCTTAATGCTAGGTTGGCGCGTGTCTGCAAACCTGCCTGAGCACGCAGGCAAATGACAAAGCCTTCCGCGGGGAAAGTAGCGCCAGGAGACCTCCTCACTCAGACTCTTGTCCCCATCCGTCACGCATCAATGCGCCGGGTCAGCAGACTCATAGTTCCCCGAGGGGAGGTTGGCTTACCACTGCATATACACTGCCCCAAACATATCTCGCTTCACTTTAAGTCTCTCTTCAATAATGTTGAATGTTTCATGAAAATTAACATTGAATTGTGTTATAGCAAATCCCTTATTGCATATGTTTTGCTGATGGTTGAAACTCTTACCTGCCACCCCCATTGAGATAATGCCATGTTCCAAGACAATGCCCTCTTATGTCAGCAGGGGTATATATACATAAGCAGGCTAAATAGTTGATGTATATCTCATCTGTAGATCTGATCCTATTAGACCAGACTCCTAACATCTCTCTGGTATCAACCACGTCCAGAAAACAGCCATATCCAGAGCTGCATATCCTGAGAAGCAAACCAGGAAACAGTAAGTACTCTGGAAATATGGATCACCGTGATGCAGTAGAGGGTAGTAATTCATAATCAAATAATATGTCTCCTTTGCCTATATATATGTTAATTCACAAACAATTCGTGATCTAAAGTTAACCAGTCTATACAAAATGGGTGTGTTACATTCTTCAAGTCAAAACCATATGCAAGAACGGAACAAAGTTTACATTATTATGGTGATGTTTAGGCTGAAGTATATTTGAACTCTGTGTAGTTCATAGAAGGATTTTATGTATTTCATGCCACACCCCAAGTTCTGAGAATTAATGTTTTCATTTCTTCGATATCATAAAGTCTATATTATAGCATGTAATTAATTACTTAATCATGCAAAGTGGTATCGTCACGTTAATCTTTCATCTTTAATCTTTCAAGTCAGTGTTATTATGTAGGTGATAAGTCATAAATCAGTTTTTTAATATTTAATTTGAAGGGGTGTGCTGGTAAACAGCTTACAGATTTATCACAGTATAGAGTCATAGAATGTTGGCCATAAGACAGATCTGTTCATTTGACTATTTGATTTATCATTATCTAATGTACATCATTTATATTGAGTCCATTATTCAAGACATAAATCATGATTTGATTGATAATAATAACCATATTACTATGTAACATAATGTTCCCCTGACAAGGTAATCATCATGTATGGAAGCAATCAAGGCCAGCTTGTAGGACACACCAAAGCCAACTTGTAGGACACACCAAGGCCAGCTTGTAGGACACACCAAGGCCAGCTTGTAGGACACACCAAGGCCAGCTTGTAGGACACACCTGAGGAGCAAGGCCAGCTTGTAGGACACACCTGAGGAGCTAGGCCAGCTTGTAGGACACACCAAAGCCAACTTGTAGGACACACCAAGGCCAGCTTGTAGGACACACCAAGGCCAGCTTGTAGGACACACCAAGGCCAGCTTGTAGGACACACCTGAGGAGCAAGGCCAGCTTGTAGGACACACCTGAGGAGTAAGGCCAGCTTGTAGGACACACCAAAGCCAACTTGTAGGACACACCAAGGCCAACTTGTAGGACACACCAAGGCCAGCTTGTAGGACACACCAAGGCCAGCTTGTAGGACACACCAAGGCCAGCTTGTAGGACACACCAAGGCCAGCTTGTAGGACACACCTGAGGAGCAAGGCCAGCTTGTAGGACACACCTGAGGAGTAAGGCCAGCTTGTAGGACACACCAAAGCCAACTTTTAGGACACACCAAGGCCAACTTGTAGGACACACCAAGGCCAGCTTGTAGGACACACCAAGGCCAGCTTGTAGGACACACCAAGGCCAGCTTGTAGGACACATCAAGGCCACCTTGTAGGACACACCAAGGCCAGCTTGTAGGACACACCAAGGCCAGCTTGTAGGACACACCTGAGGAGCAAATCCAGCTTGTAGGACACACCTGAGGAGCAAAGACAGCTTGTAGGACACACCTGAGGAGCAAGGCCAGCTTGTAGGACACACCTGAGGAGCAAGGCTAGCTTGTAGGACACACCTGAGGAGCAAGGCCAGCTTGTAGGACACACCTGAGGAGCAAGGCCAGCTTGTAGGACACACCTGAGGAGCAAGGCCAGCTTGTAGGACACACCTGAGGAGTGAGGCCAGCTTGTAGGACACACCTGAGGAGCAAGGCCAGCTTGTAGGACACACCTGAGGAGTGAGGCCAGCTTGTAGGACACACCTGAGGAGCAAGGCCAGCTTGTAGGACACACCTGAGGAGCAAGGCCAGCTTGTAGGACACACCTGAGGAGCAAGGCCAGCTTGTAGGACACACCAAGGCCAGCTTGTAGGACACACCTGAGGAGCAAGGCCAGCTTGTAGGACACACCAAGGCCAGCTTGTAGGACACACCAAGGCCAGCTTGTAGGACACACCTGAGGAGCAAGGCCAGCTTGTAGGACACACCTGAGGAGCAAGGCCAGCTTGTAGGACACACCAAGGCCAGCTTGTAGGACACACCTGAGGAGCAAGGCCAGCTTGTAGGACACACCTGAGGAGCAAGGCCAGCTTGTAGGACACACCTGAGGAGTAAGGCCAGCATATAGGACACACCTGAGGAGCAAGGCCACCTTGTAGGACACACCAAGGCCAGCTTGTAGGACACACCTGAGGAGTGAGGCCAGCTTGTAGGACACACCTGAGGAGCAAGGCCACCTTGTAGGACACACCTGAGGAGTAAGGCCAGCTTGTAGGACACACCTGAGGAGCAAGGCCAGCTTGTAGGACACACCTGAGGAGCAAGGCCAGCATATAGGACACACCTGAGGAGCAAGGCCACCTTGTAGGACACACCTGAGGAGCAAGGCCAGCTTGTAGGACACACCTGAGGATCAAGGCCAGCATGTAGGACACACCTGAGGAGCAAGGCCAGCATATAGGACACACCTGAGGAGCAAGGCCAGCTTGTAGGACACACCTGAGGAGCAAGGCCAGCTTGTAGGACACACCTGAGGAGTAAGGCCAGCTTGTAGGACACACCTGAGGAGCAAGGCCAGCTTGTAGGGCACACCTAAGGAGCAAGGCCAGCTTGTAGGACACACCTGAGGAGTGAGGCCAGCTTGTAGGACACACCTGAGGAGCAAGGCCAGCTTGTAGGACACACCTGAGGAGTGAGGCCAGCTTGTAGGACACACCTGAGGAGCAAGGCCAGCTTGTAGGACACACCTGAGGAGCAAGGCCAGCTTGTAGGACACACCTGAGGAGTAAGGCCAGCTTGTAGGACACACCTGAGGAGCAAGGCCAGCTTGTAGGACACACCTGAGGAGCAAGGCCAGCTTGTAGGACACACCTGAGGAGCAAGGCCACCTTGTAGGACACACCTGAGGAGCAAGGCCAGCTTGTAGGACACACCTGAGGAGCAAAGCAAGCTTGTAGGACACACCTGAGGAGCAAGGCCAGCTTGTAGGACACACCTGAGGAGTAAGGCCAGCTTGTAGGACACACCTGAGGAGCAAGGCCAGCTTGTAGGACACACCTAAGGAGCAAGGCCAGCTTGTAGGACACACCTGAGGAGTGAGGCCAGCTTGTAGGACACACCTGAGGAGCAAGGCCAGCTTGTAGGACAAACCTGAGGAGTGAGGCCAGCTTGTAGGACACACCTGAGGAGCAAGGCCAGCTTGTAGGACACACCTGAGGAGCAAGGCCAGCTTGTAGGACACACCTGAGGAGTAAGGCCAGCTTGTAGGACACACCTGAGGAGCAAGGCCAGCTTGTAGGACACACCTGAGGAGCAAGGCCAGCTGGTAGGACACACCTGAGGAGCAAGGCCACCTTGTAGGACACACCTGAGGAGCAAGGCCAGCTTGTAGGACACACCTGAGGAGCAAAGCAAGCTTGTAGGACACACCTGAGGAGCAAGGCCAGCTTGTAGGACACACCTGAGGAGTAAGGCCAGCTTGTAGGACACACCTGAGGAGCAAAGACAGCTTGTAGGACACACCTGGGGAGCAAAGCCAGCTTGTAGGACACACCTGAGGAGCAAGGCCAGCTTGTAGGACACACCTGAGGAGCAAAGCCAGCTTGTAGGACACACCTGGGGAGCAAAGCCAGCTTGTAGGACACACCTGAGGAGCAAGGCCAGCTTGTAGGACACACCTGAGGAGCAAGGCCAGCTTGTAGGACACACCTGAGGAGCAAGGCCAGCTTGTAGGACACACCTGGGGAGCAAAGCCAGCTTGTAGGACACACCTGAGGAGATTTCATGGATATGATTTAGGAGTTTTTAGTTCTTTTAGTAGAGATTTTGAATGCAATAACATTATAATTTTAAAGCCCACACATACGGCCCTTTTTGCTGCTAATGAATTATAGATATTATAAGGTTTTATATTCCTCAATATTTCTAATTCAAATACAAACATCATCTACAAAGATTTATGGTAACCATGTTTAAGTGTATAATAGGTCTTGAGGTGATCAGTTCAGAGCTGATATATCTGATTCTTAATGCTCAGGTGGTGTATCTCTTAATGCTCAGGTGGTGTATCTCTTAATGCTCAGGTGGTGTATCTCTTAATGCCCAGGTGGTGTATCTCTTAATGCTCAGGTGCTGTATCTCTTAATGCTCAGGTGCTGTATCTCTTAATGCTCAGGTGCTGTATCTCGTAATGCTCAGGTGCTGTATCTCTTAATGCTCAGGTGCTGTATCTCGTAATGCTCAGGTGCTGTATCTCTTAATGCTCAGGTGCTGTATCTCTTAATGCTCAGGTGCTGTATATCTTAATGCTCAGGTGGTGTATCTCTTAATGCTCAGGTGGTGTATCTCTTAATGCTCAGGTGCTGTATCTCTTAATGCTCAGGTGGTGTATCTCTTAATGCTCAGGTGCTGTATATCTTAATGCTCAGGTGGTGTATCTCTTAATGCTCAGGTGGTGTATCTCTTAATGCTCAGGTGGTGTATCTCTTAATGCTCAGGTGCTGTATATCTTAATGCTCAGGTGCTGTATATCTTAATGCTCAGGTGCTGTATCTCTTAATGCTCAGGTGCTGTATATCTTAATGCTCAGGTGCTGTATATCTTTATGCTCAGGTGGTATATCTCTTAATGCTCAGGTGCTGTATCTCTTAATGCTCAGGTGCTGTATATCTTAATGCTCAGGTGCTGTATATCTTAATGCTCAGGTGGTGTATCTCTTAATGCTCATGTGCTGTATCTCTTAATGCTCAGGTGGTGTATCTCTTAATGCTCAGGTGCTGTATATCTTAATGCTCAGGTGGTGTATCTCTTAATGCTCAGGTGGTGTATCTCTTAATGCTCAGGTGGTGTATCTCTTAATGCTCAGGTGCTGTATATCTTAATGCTCAGGTGCTGTATATCTTAATGCTCAGGTGCTGTATCTCTTAATGCTCAGGTGCTGTATATCTTAATGCTCAGGTGCTGTATATCTTTATGCTCAGGTGGTATATCTCTTAATGCTCAGGTGCTGTATCTCTTAATGCTCAGGTGCTGTATATCTTAATGCTCAGGTGCTGTATATCTTAATGCTCAGGTGGTGTATCTCTTAATGCTCATGTGCTGTATCTCTTAATGCTCAGGTGGTGTATCTCTTAATGCTCAGGTGCTGTATATCTTAATGCTCAGGTGGTGTATCTCTTAATGCTCAGGTGGTGTATCTCTTAATGCTCATGTGCTGTATCTCTTAATGCTCAGGTGCTGTATCTCTTAATGCTCAGGTGCTGTATATCTTAATGCTCAGGTGCTGTATATCTTAATGCTCAGGTGGTATATCTCTTAATGCTCAGGTGCTGTATCTCTTAATGCTCAGGTGCTGTATCTCTTAATGCTCAGGTGCTGTATATCTTAATGCTCAGGTGGTGTATCTCTTAATGCTCAGGTGCTGTATCTCTTAATGCTCAGGTGCTGTATATCTTAATGCTCAGGTGGTATATCTCTTAATGCTCAGGTGCTGTATCTATTAATGCTCAGGTGCTGTATATCTTAATGCTCAGGTGCTGTATATCTTAATGCTCAGGTGGTGTATCTCTTAATGCTCAGGTGCTGTATATCTTAATGCTCAGGTGCTGTATCTCTTAATGCTCAGGTGCTGTATATCTTAATGCTCAGGTGCTGTATCTATTAAAGACACCGGAATCAAATATTTATGGACTTTTTATAGCATTTCATGCAAACAAGACAGAACATAGGAATACCAATTATACTCAGCTGTCAGAAAATCCTGAATAATTTAGGTTTGAACTGTTATTCCTTTCGTTGTGCCATTGTTGTACTTTATATACCTGAAACTAATTACTCTTTAAGGCAACTGGAGCGCTAGATTCTTCTTTTGTTATCAGTGTTTGCACTATCATCTGTCTTCCCAGAGACAAAGAAGCGAAGAAAATTACAACTGAGCTTGCAGAAATCAAATGTCAAATTGCTGACAATAAGGTTAAGTTATATTCCAGCTTGTCAATTCTTTTGTAACCAATATCCTTTTAAAGTTATCAAATATTATGTATTGCCTTCCCTTAGTTTATATATATATATATATATATATATATATATATATATATATATATATATATATATATATATATATATATATATATATATATATATATATATATATATATATATATATATATATTAGTTGTCCCATGTAAAATAAAAGAATACATACATACATACATACATATATATATATATATATATATACATATATATATATATATATATATATATATATATATATATATATATATATATATATATATATATATATATGTATATATATTTTCTAGGCATTTTTGGTGGACCTCATGTATAACTATATATATATATATATATATATATATATATATATATATATATATATATATATATATATATATATATATATATATATATATATATATATATATATATATTAGTTTTCCCATGTAAAATAAAAGAATACATACATACATACATACATACATATATATATATATATATATATATATATATATATATATATATATATATATATATATATATATATATATATGTATACAGTGTATTCGGATTTTGATTTTTGATCCTGTTTGTATCAGCATTCCTGCCTCCCTCTGTGTGGCATTGTCCTCATTTCAATTCATAATATTGATTATTATCTGCCCTGTCGTAATAAATGACCCTGACGGCCAATGCTTTTGAACCTTTTGTTATATCATGAAATATAAAAATGCATTGAGAGTGTTCCTGAGAATCATATTTAGATTTGAGATGTGGGGGGTGCCTATGGCAGTGAAGGGGTTAATCATTGGGTGTGTTGGCATCTTCACAACAGGTGTTTCTTTTCATCAACTAGCTGCAGCGCTCTTTGTTTCTACCTGGCCATTTCGAGGATGGTATTGTTGTTCTCAATCCACAATAACTAAGCCATAGGGGTTTGACACGTCTGCTGCCCTCAGCTTGTAGGCCGCCTTAGTGCACTCCGGCAGACTGGTGGCGAGAGAGATGCCCTCCTCCCGAGGGCCGCTCGGGGCACGGATCGGAAGCACGGGCACGGTGCTACACGGTGTTATACAGTGTAATTATCCCGAGGTGAAATCAAACTGCACTCAAACCACCGCAAACACCAGTACAGTACTGTTCACAACTGTCCCAAAATACGCCTATATTTGCAAATTATGTTAATTAAGTAATTAGAATAAGTTTCCAGCTAAATCAAAATTGATTTATAATTAAACTTTTTTTTGTATTAGACAGTAGCTTGCCAGTGATTGGATTGATCATAGACTTGTAACAGCAAACATATCTGTTCGCTTTTGCTATTTTAAAAATGACCACTTGTAGATGATGCGTGTTCCATGTTTACAAGTTGTTGGCACTTTTACTCTGTCCTTTTCTTCCCTGGGAGCCAATTTGGCGGAAACGACACGTAATAGGCTTATATACATTTACTGTATACACAGAGGGGCAAACACAAGTATAACTTTCTGATGTGGGTGACTCATCCTGAGAAAGGCCCACTTCACCCACAATCTGAGACCGTCTTTTGTTGAGGGAAATAATACATGCATGAAACCAACAATAAGCAGTTGGTGAAGCGTGGACAGCGGCACTGACAGAGGAGGGTTAAAGTGTGCTCTTTGATGCCGGTCCTGATTCCTTTGTCATGGTCTTACCATTAATCACCTTGGTGCCATATGTGGAAAACATAACAAACTAAAGACCACCAATGTCAGATTTATAAATATATGGACATCCCATAATACTCACTATGCTATATATATTAGACGTTACATGTATTGAGATTCAGGTATATCTAAGATAGAATTGTCATATATTTTAATTGCTTGATGAGTTGTAATCTGATTCTGTGACATATTAAATGAGTCGAGATTGCATTGAAAGTGCCCATGGCAGTTGGTTTAATAAGGTGTGGAAGTAGCCTAATAAGAGAGGAAGATACGCTTGAGTGACTCAGCTGATAATAGACTGCTTGCTCCAGTGGCTTCAGGGTGACAATGGGCAGACAATCCGGGCTGATCAGAGCGAGGTGGCCTCATACAGGTGCTGTCCTCACCCACCATCCTCTCAGGTCCTGGCATGATGGGCCAGCACAGCCACAGAAGGGTTCAACTTGAACACATTTACTGCTTCATTATGTAAAAGTAGCTGCCCCATCTATTTCACCTTTGACCTGTTCAGTCTGGGTCGATAAAGTGATATATATGCCTCGGGAGAAAGGAAGGACAATCAAAGCGGGGATGCTTATCCAACAATGCCTGTGATATAATCTCTCCTAATTACTTTTTAAATACAATAATCTATTTTGGAATAGCAAATGATGTTGTGCTTTTATAAAGTTGTATCTATTATATGCAGAAAGTGTACATAGGAGATAGGCTTGATGTCCTCTGGTTTCAGTTTTCACTGTGTGGGGACTTGACAAAGCACGTGCTAGTACAACATGATAGATATATGTTGACACGGCCTGAGATAAGGGGTGTGTGGGTAGGACTCAGTGTGAGGAGTGAGAGGCTAGCAGGTCTGTAGGTCCACTCAGGCCCTGTGCAGGTGTGCAGCATTCACCCTGGTCTCTTACTGACAGGGCCCAGGCAGGAGGAGGGTGGGAATTTCCAGGGATACGTTCCCAGAGTGTCAATGCAGGTGTTGCCCAGAACCTGTCTGTTTGGGGGCAAGAGGTCAATTTCACCCCTACATTTGCCATGGGTTTGTTTGTAGGTGATTGTCTAGAAACCAAGGCAACCGTGTACACAAAGTCATGGGTTTGGCCAGTTTTGACGTTTTCTTGGGATGGTTCCAAGAATGATATCAGATCATAACAAAGTCATTCTGTAAGATTAAATAGACATTGCAAGCTCTGTCGTGCCGAGCCCATTGTATGATGTAATGGGCACAAGCTGTTTTCTTGCTTTTGTTGTTTTTTGGAGAAGAAAAAATATTACAAATGATATACGGTCACAATATACTGCTAAACTTGCAGTTTGCTGTTGTTATATGAGTGAATTTTGTCCTCAATGCAATTCTGACATTTTAAATTCTCTAGATATTTGAAATATATTCCATAAATCAGTCCCTTTAAATTGATGCTTGTATTGATTGACTTCTGCCACTGAACTCTTTTTTTCACAATGATTTGTGAAGTTTATTTTAAAAGGTTTTTTTTTATATATATTATCATTTTTGGTCTGCACATTAGAGAAATCATTGCCAGAATTGTCAACCGTTATATAATATAACGGGTTTGTTCTTGCATAAGTAGATATACCTCATTTTGGAGTTGAGACACTGGATTTACTATTGTGAGGGGAATAAAAAATTGGAGAGGCGAGAGCGGCGAAAGCGTTCACACAAAATGTGTTACCGTAAAAATCATTTGTGATACTTTTAGCCAATCTGTGAAAGCACTGAATCGAAGATGACCGGAAGTTGGTTGAATTTCCCATAAATATCTCTAAAGGACCTAACATGTACAGAATGTAAGAAGTATCCGACTGCTCAATATTTATCATGTGAATTGATCTTGACAAAAGGATATGATCCATCACTTCTCATATAATATGACATTTGTAATAATGCTTTGTGTCTACGACAACTTTGACTCTTCCAAATGCAATAACGTAGCCAAATACAATAACGTAGCCAAATACAATAACGTAGCCAAAAACAATAACGTAGCCAAAAACAATAACGTAGCCAAATACAATAACGTAGCCAAATACAATAACGTAGCCAAATGCAATAACGTAGCCAAATACAATAACGTAGCCAAGTACAATAACGTAGCCAAATGCAATAACGTAGCCAAATACAATAACGTAGCCAAATACAATAACGTAGCCAAATACAATAACTTAGCCAAATACAATAACATAGCCAAATACAATAACGTAGCGAAATGCAATAACGTAGCCAAATACAATAACGTAG
Source organism: Amphiduros pacificus (assembly GCA_949316495.1). Taxonomy (NCBI): domain Eukaryota; kingdom Metazoa; phylum Annelida; class Polychaeta; order Phyllodocida; family Hesionidae; genus Amphiduros; species Amphiduros pacificus. The sequence goes on along the minus strand of OX439005.1, from coordinate 54,245,040 downwards.
CCAAATACAATAACATAGCCAAATACAATAACGTAGCCAAATGCAATAACGTAGCCAAATACAATAACTACCAAATACAATAACGTAGCCAAATACAATAACTTAGCCAAATACAATAACGTAGCCAAATACAATAACGTAGCCAAATGCAATAACGTAGCCAAATACAATAACTACCAAATACAATAACGTAGCCAAATGCAATAAATCTTCCAAATACACTAAATCTTCCAAATACATTAAATCTTCCAAATACAATAACTGTAACAAACACAATAACATGACAAATACAATAACTGTAACAAATACAATAACCACAATGATAAACTAGTTAGGTTTGGTTGTATTAAGGACTTATCCGACAATGTTTTTTCTGAGCATAAGTGAAATTCAAGATTGTTTAGCCCCCCTGGCCTTGCTACTGGGTTGCATCTAGAACAGGCCGCGATGGACAAAGTTCTGATATTGAGTCATTAATGGCCAGATATTGCCGATGTATCCAGTACCTATGTACCCAGTCACTGCTGCCCGTCTCGTGAGAACTCCACATAACATGTGTGTAAGATATTTGTTAGACTAACTGATAACTACCCTGACTGAACATTACTCTAAAATAGAGCCTCCATGCACAGCTCACATTTCTTACCACTACTGCATTAGGTAATATTGTAATTCCTGCATTTAGTGCACATTTGATGGCATGGAAGTTTGATAACTAAACCAGGAGAAGAGTAGCAATCGCTCAATGAAACACATGTGATTCTGCATGCATTCTATTTGAAAGGCAATCTGTCCTTGTTGGCTTAGAGTTTCATGATATTGTGATTTCCTACCGCTTGCATGCGTGGAGATGTAAAAGCAACAAGCAAGTCACAAAGTGCACAACAGCGCGATGCGCAGAGGCATCGCTTAAGACCAGCCATTTACTCCAGTCTTAAAACATCCTGCCTCCATATTACAACCTCTGCCGCATCTAAGTACGGCTTCACATGCAGTGTCATGCACATATGGGAGATATGGGGTCAAGAACAGTTTGATGGTATCTGTGGCCAATGATTTAAGGTTTATAGATCAAACATAGGCTTTGATGACATACATGTCAATTCGCTCTTTTCACGAACTGTAGTTTAGACAACAATAAATGCTTACTTGTGTACTTTTTAAATTAGAGAATCTAGTACTAATTACATAATGAGATGTAATGTTACTGGTGAATGGGGCTGCTTGGCTCGATGCAGTGTAATGAGTGGGAGACCCATAATACAATTAAACAGGGCTGTGTGCAAATAGGAACATTAGCCTTTGTCTCTTATTGTTTTTCCCTGTTGGAAAAGGGGAGTTCTGTTATGTACCTAGTTTATTGTTTAGTACATAAGCTGCTTTAAACAGAATGTACTTCTCTTTGTGATAGTCATCAAACCTGGTAACATTAGTATATTTTGTTGATATTGTAAGCAACCAGGCAATACAACCTTGTAAAAGAAAATACTATCTTGGAATAGAAGGGTTTTTTTCTGAATTGAAATAATTCTTAATATGAACGTTTCTCCTATCTCATCACCTCTCTCAGCATATCGTTTATCAACATAACAGAACTTGCCTCAGACTCCATGCAAACATATCATTGATGCTTTCAACTACGCTTATCTGTATCTTGTTTTTGCATGTTGAATGAATTAATTTCATGTGTTAAGTGTTTGTAGCCTGCATATTTCACATCCACTGGAAATGATGCACCCTTTAGCACTGCACCGGCTGATCTTAGTATCTCTAATGTGACATTTCTATCTATGTAATTGTAACTTATAACTAATGCTCTAACTTTTTCTGCCGTGACATCTGGCACTAAAACTACATGAAAAGACCTCAGTAATAAAGACTCCGCTGAGTGAAGAAATATAAAAGACATTTTTCAGACATCTATCATTTTACAGTACAGATACATTTAATTTATTACTAGTAATTATATATATATAATGGCCGCGGTGTATATCTGTATGTAAGTATATTATGCGCGTGTAATTGGCTTTTTATGTAAATGTGCAATTAATTTCAAAATCAAAATAGACATATTATCGAACTCAAGCCTTGTCAATAAACAATTTATGATTAATTTCCCAACATCTTTCTTGAAAATATGTCATGCCTTTTCGAGCATGTCATTACCTCATAAATCATTACTTTGAGTCATTTTGTAAATACTGTATTCTATTCAGACTACGCAATCTAAGTTACTAAGGAAACAGACAAATGGAAAGAGACGAATCGAATACAACTAAGCCAATGGGGTAACTCTTATTTAGATAATATACTATATTTTTAGAACACATAAAAAGATTTCATCCAGATATTTTATCTATGTCTTGCAACAGATATTCCTTTATATCAAATGATATAATGCAAACTAAAAAGCAGATTACATATTACTGGGTAATTAGTGAATCAATATAGAGCGGCATTCTGATGCTTGGAATTCCCCATCTATTGGACTCAGTTGTTGCCAGCAGAGATATGAGGTCTGCAGCTACCACAAACACACTGGCTGCAACTGTACCACAAACACACTGGCTGCAACTATACCACAAACACACTGGCTGCAACTATACCACAAACACACTGGCTGCAACTGTACCACAAACACACTGGCTGCAACTGTACCACAAACACACTGGCTGCAACTATACCACAAACACACTGGCTGCAACTATACCACAAACACACTGGCTGCAACTATGTGCAGCTTGCTGGATGTTTTTTTGTTTTTTTGGGGTTTTTTTTTTTTGTTTTTTTGTTTTTGGTTTTTTTAACTTTGAATAAATACCCCTCAACCTTGACATTCCAAGGTTATAGAATACAACAGCAAAATCTGAAGAAGAATTTGTATGACTTTCTGGAAACATATACCTTTTATAATAAAATGCATTTACATAATTATTGAAAATATTTTTATTTAATTATTGAAAATATAATGTCATTATTGACAATATGATCATATTAAGTTTGATAGTATACTTTGAATGCTATAATCACCTTAAAGATCTTGTTTTAAACCTGCACATGATCTGTGCCAAATCCTTGTAATAAGAGTTGGTTGATGATCAAATAGCGGGAACTTGACAGACATACATACAATAACCTGCTCAAGCCAACACTGTCTTAATTACATTTAATTAATTCTGATTAATCTGTAGGGATTGATTTGTGATAAATATTGGATTAAGAGGCTTTGGTTTGTCTGCTGTAGTGAATAGTTCTCTGTTCTATCATGGAAGTAGATTGTATACAGTCTGATTCTTTGCCCTGTCTCCCAAACATACACATTATTAATTCATATAGGATTTGTGTGGGGTTTAGTGATTTGGCAATGAATTTTATAAAGTGCAACTAACTGTACCACGACTGTTTGCAAACATAATATATAAATATCATTAATTGGCTTATTCATCAGTTAAAAAATCCTTGGCCGGTTATTTTGTATATCAATCTTTGGCTAATCGTTACATAAAAGCTATATCCTTGAGCTATATTTATATTCAAGTAATCCCGCGGGATGCATTGGATAATTGCATTTAAGCAATTGTAGGTATTGTATTTTGTTTATTTGAATTGAGACAATTTCCTGGTAATAGAGCCACGGATCCCGGTTAACTGCCTCAATGTTGTGATATGTGCATAGCATGTGAGTTACTCACCGAGCGACCATTCAGAAGCATAGGAATGTTAGATTGTCATTTATGAGCGAGTAATCACAATGTTGATGGGAAACAAATGATGCACTGAACATTGATGTGTGATATGAGGTTTGCTTGTATTTCTTGGAATAATTATCTCCTATATTCTACGATAGCAGGATGCAGGCAGAGAATGACTTCCTGACTATACACTCAGAGTGTGCATTATTCATTGGGGGATTAGTTTTGTTTGAAGCAATTATCGCTCATTGTTTGTTATCTTCCAGGAAGATCTTAAATATTATTGCCTGAGGGGGCAGCCATCAGGTGGTGAAGACAGTTGTATTTCCCCTGTGATGCATGACGGATCCTATGCAAATTAGCATGCAGGTGAAACTGAAAAAAGGGTGTGGCTTATGGGGTCAAGTCAAAGGTCAGCGAACTGTTGCCAGGGCAGTCACACTGACCAAACACTGGACATTGCAGCAAAATGCACACACTTCTAATGCCATCTACAAATTAACATGCAACCTCAAATATCACTCTTTTAGAATATATTTCAACAAAACAGGACCATTTGTTATTGCGTTGCTAGGGTCGTTGTGACCTTATTGCTCCCATGCTCATGTAGCAATTTAGAAATCTCCCCTTGCAGCCCCCCTGTGGCTGTATAATGTCCACGATGAGTCATCGCAAGTTAAACAGGAGCCCTAGACCACAACACGACCCTGGGAGAAAAGTCTGCAGTATCTATACATATGTAAATGTTCACGTGCAAAGTGGACCCTTGCCAAGACACCAGAGACTGGTTTAACCTCCACTGAATATTGTGCCACTCAAATCCAATGACACAATTGAAGCTGTTGTTAAAAAATGAATGAGTTAATTGTTCTTATCTCCTGTTAACTATTCTCGTTTACTAGAACGGTAAAATGCCGAGAAAGCGCGAGACCTGAGTTATCCAGCACAGCTTGTGGCCTGCTTAGTGCACTGTTTCATTCTTTATTGAGTTGCAATCTCTGAGTAGTTAAAAGGAATCGTCGTACTCTTTGAGTTGATCAAGGCTCAGCGGGGGAAGACATATTTCTCTGATAGATATTTTCTCTAATATTGGAATAAAATTAGTTTTTTTCTGATAAGTTTGTAAAGTTACAGCAATTAATTTAGGTTTTCGTTTATTTAGACCAGCCAAAACTGTTATAGTCCAAGGGAATGCAAAATCCAAACATATTTATTTGTTGTTACTCAGATTTTGAACTTTGTTATCGCGTAAGGATTGCCTTTTAGAACAATGGAAATAATTGTGCTGGTCACCTGTCAATAAGTTGCATAATAAACATAATAGACCTGTGTTAGTATGGGAAACATGTCCAACAGTTTGTCAAATCCCCTCACAATGTAACCAGATCTCTTTGATCCAGTCAGTAAATCTGCTGTAAAGGTTCTATTATCACCTATATACCCCTATGTACACATTGACATTAGTTTGGTGGGGTAGGGGGGATCAGCTTGTGCTGGGCCGCCGACTGGGCCGGGGTCCCCCAGGGATACCTCCTCTCATCCCCTCTATATCTCCCTCTCTCTTGTTGACTCTTGTGATCCGGTAAGGCTATTGTGTGGCGGGGGGCAGGGGGCGGTGGAGGGGGGGTTGTCCTGCTTCTATTTGTTTTATTGTTCGAATTAGTCATATAATTACATAGGCGGTATAATAGAGCTTGGGTCAGTGGCCTGTCGAGTGTTTGACGTGTGACATTTTCATGTATTTATGGTGTACACGTAGTTGTATGTAATACTGCCGAGGTCTTTGTAAATAGGTCTTTGTGTTGAGGTCTTTGTGGCTAGGTCTTTGCACATCTTGAAATGCAAGCTTAACAACTTATATACACAGTTATGTAACATTATGGACGCGTGTATCTGAAGCATGCGATACACATGAAAACCATGAAATGTCATCGCAAATAATGGACTGTTAAGGCACTGAGAGTATTAATTGAGATAGACTTCAGGTGTGGGTTGTACTTGTTTGTTTAATGACTTATCCATAGTCGCTGAAGGTCACACGTGTGTGGGAATTTCACTCTTTATTCAGGTTATTGAAATTCACTTACAAAACCACACCGCTGATATCACATGTTATAAATACGATTGTTTGTCATGACATGATAAGGAATACCTTTTTATGACAAGTTGAAATTTCCATTGAGTCATTGCACCTTGTACATAGAATTAGCTGTATGTCCCAGGGCCAGATGGTATCTCGTGACGGCGCTGTGCAGTATGCTATGGGTGTGTGACTGGCTTGTTTTATCTGGAGGGCATCCCTATGCCAAACACCGGCCTGATATGATGAACGCTGAGATAATGCCCTCATGCCATCCGCATATACCAGGTACCACATATCAGTGATACATACTTCCTCCAGCGACGCTTCATGTGATGCTCAAAAACAATAGAAATTCATATATCACGGAAACTGATGGCTTTAATGTCTCCTCTGGTCTCGTTGGTAGTTATAGGTCCCACGGGCAACATAAATGCCCAGGGTCCAAAAAATTAGCAATTCCTACCGGACTTTGTATGTTAAAAATCACAACCATTGCATGCGCTTGAACATTTCATTTGAAGTGATAATTCATTTTTTTATTTTTTTATTTTTTTATTATCGCTAAAAGACATTCTTTATGCTTGGAGCAGGTGTCCGTTGTCTTGCGATGATTTCTGCAGATTTTATCAGTCTCCCATAGAAAAATACAAGTTAAAGTGAATTAAGAAACAATTGGTGAAAATTACAATTCAGTCAAGGGCTTTTTGACACGGAGACAAGATGATAGACTCATCAAGGCCACTCATCTGGCGGGACCATACTCACTCAGGGCACCGGGGCCACATACAAGCTTACTTTTGGCCCGGGGCCGCATGTGTTCCGCCCGGCCCCGGGCCCCCGGGGTCTTGTGGCAGGTCGCAAGCCCCCCGCACACCTGAAACATCAAACAGCGCCGCGGCACAGGTGCGAACGTAGTCACGCGAGATGATGATACCTTCAATTGTCACCCAAATTACCATCATTAATTAATATGCTTGTTCGGATTTGATGTGTTACAAACCATTGCTCTTTTTTTAATAGAAAGCAGTAATGTGTCTTATAGATAGATGTATTTCAACTTTTAGTCGACAAGTATTGTATCGAGGCACGGGCGCTTCGCATTAAGACGATGTGAGGAGATCTCGCCATGCACGTGCATATACGAGACCAGGGTAACATTAAGCACGTGGGGCAAGTGTGTATATTTCAATGACCATATTTGTTCTACAAATGACGCCAAATAAAATTACCGCCCAAAAGTCTGAACTCTTTCAATTGCAACACAATTAGGAGGTTTTTTTCTTCCGTCTGATTGGTTTGATACATCCACTTTTTAACCGATATAAAGCAAAGGTATTGTGTCCGTGTGGCGTTTTTAATATAATCAAAGTTCGTCTTTTATCACAGACATTCGGTGAGAAAAAACACATTGCTCCTGTTTTGCTCAAGAACCACCAAGAGCATTTTTTAAGCAATAAAGAACACAAAGCACATTTAGCAATTTTGAAAGCTACCAATCAGACGGCGGCAATTAGATTACTCCCGATCCATATATGAGTGATAATCTGAAGGTCACAGAGGTCACAGAGATTGCAGACATGTTAGGATATCTAAAGAAATCCACAACGATTGATAGATATTAATATATTTCTGATATCGATATAATGATTGGGTATAATGACATATATATATATATATATATTGTATACATATTGAAGTCTTTGATAGTTTGTAGTGTCGCAAAATTGATTATGTGCTTGACGTGTTATTGACAGGTTTGTGGCTGTATATTGATTGTTATGACAGTCATCTTTTCTGGCTGAATGTTGAGTGTTATTAACTTATGCTTGTTTTCCTATCAGTCAGTGATTCCCCTTGCTTTATGATGATCTAATAACATGTCATTACTAAACTGACACCGGTAATTTGATAAATCATCCTAAATACACACAGGTGTTCAGTGCACACAATGGGGCTTTTATCCGGGCTTCCTATCTTCCCAGAGACTCCAACTCTCGCTGAACCAAGAGTCCACAAAGTCTGTTGCACTATATTTCTGTTGACAAGGTGTCCGGTGTTTTTATTAAGCCGATCCTGTGGTCGTTATCCCTGCATTTTGTGTCTGTTCTGGTTGCATTTCACACCTCTTGATCTTCATTATGTCACAGTCCCTGGACCTGATATTCTCAATGTAGAAAGCACGTCCACAATTTCCTGGTGAGAATCGATTAACACGCGGTCAAGTGCTACCTGCAGACACCCAATCTGAAAAGAAGAAAACATATTGTCCATACACACATACTTTCAGAAGTTTGAATATGTTTATCGACATTAGGAAAATGTTATAAAAGTAAAGAAGATAGATGTTTCCTCCTCTACTAAACACAAACTTTGGAAAACAAAGATGTCACATATGTTTTTCTTCTCTTCCTATTTAGTACATATAATTCAATGTGTATGTTAGAATTGAAATGACATTGACACATCAGAGACCACTTATTGGTTGCATTTTATGCCTCACTCTGCTCCACTATATAGTTAGCAATATGGATGCGGTAATTCCGTCTTATCCACTTATCTGGGCTCTATAATCTCTGATCATATTGGCCATTTGTCCGCGGAGTTCCCCTAACTACTGCTGTTCACCAGAATTATTTCCCTGCATATTTAATGCCAAATATACCTAGCAAACATATGACAGCACGTCGTGTTTTGAGACAAATCACTTTAAAGTTGTCTTTTATGGCGTGTGTGCTTGAACTAGTGAAGTTTTTGGCAGAATCAATGCAGCTTCTGTGTTGTTGTGTGTTGGATATCAATGTTGGGTGTAATTTTAACATTTATTCACTAGGGCACATCTATCGATTATATGGAAACACCCTTAGGGCATAATATTGGTGGTTTCCCATCACCACATAAACAAACACGGTGATATTTACACTCTTTGATTTTCATCAATTTGATGTAATTGTCCACATTGGGTTTGATCACGCGACTGCGGTCCTGCCGTCTTATTGTCACCCGCAGGGTCACGGTCCACAGAGATCAACTAAGCAGCTCTTACGCTGAAAAAAATCATAAAGTTGCTCATGAAAATCACTCAATAAAAACACAAAAGCTATAAAACTCTGGCAACATCACTGTCTAGACGGAATTATTGATTGAAAATGAAATATATATATGTGAAATGTGGGTTGTCATAATAATGAAGATCCGCCCTGGGCAACACGTTGGGTGTCAATAACACTTCTATGCTACTGTAACGCACATCAAATAGTTTCAAGACAAAATCGCCCTTTTTATAGTTTCCCGATTTGTGTCCAAAAGCTTCCGGAGCAACACATATCTAAAAACCACAATAAATGCGCATGCTGTTAAAGTGTTCAATATTTATATGAAAGTGATGTGTCATGAAATGTTAGATATTAGACTTAGATAATGACAGACAATTTATTCACAAAGCAACAGTAACATTGCCATCATACTGACGTGGGTTTGTCAGATCTGTACATCAGGCAGATATGTTTACGGTAAATACTGCTAGGCCCTACTCTGGTCTGATTGCACATTTCAAACACAATGCTATGGTTGAATTACCGCTCGTCATGTTGTGTCAATGTCGGGAATATCAAAGTAAATAGAAATACAGACATATGTATTGATAAAGAGGTCTCTCCGAGACAGACAGTGTGAAATATGTATATTCTATTTCATGGAAATCAGATTAACTAACAGCTAACTAGAAATGATAGAGATTTGTCTGGGAATAGCAACGTCAATAGAAATACATGTTTATTGATAAAGAAATCTTTATCATTTCTTTATCATTTCTTTATTTATTTATATATATTCTATTTCATGGACATCAGATTAACAGCTAACAAGAAATGATAAAGATTTATTGATAAAAGACATATTTTACCTCGTGCCCAATGCAGTGAGGTCCTTTATTTATGAGATAACCACTTAAGGGCTATAATGACAAGAGGTCATTAGAAGTTAATGCAGTTATTGACAGCGAAGTTGGATATATTGGATATTGGCAGGTAAATGCTTATACCGGGGCTTATAAGTAGGACACAAAGCCAGATGAAGATCACATTAAGGCTGCCCCCAATAATTGCTATCAACATATGACCACTGTCCACCAGATATCACGAGAAATTACACTAATCATTACATTGAAGACTACACTGACCACTACAATGAACATAACCTCGGACACTCGAGCTTGACCACTACATCAGTTAGACTCGTCTGCACTGCAACCATTGGCGAGACCTCTATCTGCTTATATGACCTAAATGCACTGCATAAAATCAGGGTGTGTATAATGAAGGTGGACATTTTAGACACATTCTGACATATTCTGACACTTTCTGACATTATACGTTGACACCAATAATTGACATGCTCACCAAATAAAATGGAATATGATGAAATGACACAAGTTGGCCTTAGATGAAACATTTGTAACTTTTGTTTGGGAGATCAATAGGTATGTATGATGTGATAATTGTACATATACCAGTAATGGGTGGGTGATGGTTAAGGAATATAAATATATTGATAAGAGGAATAACCTGCAAGTTACATTCCGATCAAAGTGATGTCATCAAAGGTTTACATAGCAGTATTTCCTTAAAGAAAAAGTCAATCAATTTGATATCCACTAATCATGTTTCGGGGCAGACTGAACAGTTCTATTGTTTTGGATCAGGAGTCTTTGCATCTCTAAAATGTTGCGTAGAGCAAAATCAATTGTTGTTGAGGTAAATGTGCAGTGTTAATAGCCTGTTATTTTCTCTAATGACTATAATGAGTGAAATAAAGCATACGAGATGGTGTATCTTAATCTCAATCCCTTCACTTGGATGCAATAGAAGGTCTTTGTCTGACAAAAAAGCTCTATTTGAGTTTCAGAGGATTTTCCAGGTTTTGGTTGGTTTGGGTTTGTTTGTCCGTCTAATACGGTGCGGATCGCCGCCATTTAGTGTCTGTGTCGATGTGTACTGACATCAATGCAGTCAGCAAGTTCTTGCGGAGCGTTAGGTAATAGTTAATCATAAAAATACCGTGAAAGGACAAGGATCAGGGCCCCCTACCGGCAGCTTTTTTAACACATTGCGCACAGTTACATGTGCTCTAATGGCCCAATAGGCTACTTAGGGAGGTCCTAATAAAGAAGTGATGATTCCATGCGGGTAGGCCAGCTGGCAAACAGAACCCACCACTCAGCACGGCGCAGCCTCAGGGGTGTAACCTCACATAATCTGTGAAGTCACACTCATTGGATCGCACAGGAGACCAAACTCCCCCCTTCTTATCCATAAGGAAGATTTACTCTATTTATGCGTCTTTGTGACATGGGTCTTAGTCCCCTAATTGTCGTTGTTATTTTGTTATTGGTCTCTCTGTTTGTTTTCCTATTTCACAACATCTATGTAGCGTGAGCACATAACATAACACAAAGCAAATGTAGGATTTCATTTACCGCAATCAGTATAATTAACAAACAATGGCGGATCTCTTCCTCATTTATATATATATTATACATTTTTTCCTATGTGTGGTTTTTATTGCAGTAAAGTTATAATAAAGTTATCTATAGTTATAAAAAGCCATGCAATTTTCCCTCAAGCATCCCAATAAAGCAACACACCACAAGTTAATAGCATGTAATTAGATATTGGCTTTTATTCTCATGTGTTCTGGCCCTGGGGTTTTCTATCCTTATTAGAGTGTGCGCAATATAACCAATGTGTGGAATCTGGCAAATAATGAAATTCTTTATCAGACTGATAAGAAGTGAAATCATATCACCTTCAAATCCTTATCAACGACTATCATAAAGTTTCATCATCTGTAACATCAGTAGCACCGTTCGCTTTAATTCCTTATTTAATTTGTACAATTCGCATTTGCAGGGTAAATACAATAATTGAACTGATTTTTCACATTGATCAGTGTTGACAACAAGCACCATGCATGTAAGATATTGGCTATTAAGTGGGAAAAGTGAGATCTAGCAACTGTACTGGTAGTTAGATATCTTTTTTATCATAAATAAAAAGTAATGGGTAAATCAAAGAAAAGTGGCACATGGTGACAGTAAGAGTATATCTGGTGACACAATTGTGAGCTACCCTGTATGCTGACCCGTACGGATGAGTCGTATTACGTCAGTGGTTGTTCCATGGTTGACACGTGTCCTAAATGGTTCGCTAAACAGAGAACAAAATATTACTTTCCACAAAACTTTTAAATTAAAACTGTCAAAATTATTGACATTCTTATTTTGCACATTTGGTATAAATATTATCATTGATTTATCTTATTTGATAAAATAAATCATTGTGTTGAACTATTTTATGGCATAAGATAATGTCTTTAGAGTACGCTACAAAGTTAGATTTAAAATTGCTTTAAAGGACAAGCAATAATTTGAGTTGCACCAGTTTTTTTTATTTCATGTGAACTGTTTCACTGCACGTTATATTCACGATGTTTACCAATGTCTGAGACCATATCAACTACCTCGGCATGTCAATACACATAATAACCACGAAACCCGTGTTAGTCGCCTGTATTGCTATCTATGCGACACATTAACTGTTGTCTTAAAATGATTTCAATCAGTATTCGTAAATTGTTAGCAGAAACAAACAGATATTAAACTGAAAAAGTTGTAAAGTTATTAACTATGGGATATAGTCTGGGTAGAGAAGGGTTAAATGCCTGGATTCGCTTTGCACGTGGCTTGGTTCCGGGGGTGACCGGGAGAGCAGAGTCTCTCGCCCGGCGACACTGCATCCACTGCCGGCACCGTCTCCTCAGCCACCTCCTTCGATCTGCCCAGGCTTGTTCCCGGCTACCGGAAACCTATCAACTCCAGCTTCACGGGGGAGTCAGGTCTATATAGGACAGGTCGGGTCAACGATCAGATTGTAACATCAAAAAGTATTACTTAATTATATGTTCATATTTATGAAACTGCATTAGTAACTATTGCTTGCATCAAATAATTTAATTCCAACGGCAATTTTTATGAAAAAAAACCTGGGAAAGCTTGTAAACATTGGTTGTTAGAGTTTTGCGCGCTAACCTGCCATACCTATAAACCACAATGAGTCATTCCGGCCACGGTGTTATCAGCCAAGGGGTTTCCCCGGCCAGCGTGGAAGCCTAGTCATTGCTGGTTGAACTAAACATTGGCTAGACCAGACTTAGCACCAGACCAGTGAACATCTTCCCAGGATTCCAAAGTAAGTCTCAGTTTTATGAACATGTGTCAGATTTTAAACATACTCAAAACACTGCTCATGGAATGAACATGCCAGTGCAAACTTATCAAAAATGATAAAGTTTGATGTTCAGAAAAATATCGTCTGCTGACAACAAGTCTTCTGGGTGATGTCAGTTGTGATATCTTTGAGCTCAAAAACAGGATTACTGAAATGTTTTCATTGCAAAGAAAAATGATAATTATGACGAAAAACCTGAATTTGGATAATCTGAATTATTGGGACTATTTCGGATTTTTGGCACTTGTAAAAATCTTGATCAAGTTGCCATTTCGCATGAAAATGTGGACTTTGTCACCTGCACAGTAAGAAATCTCCCATGCAGAAAATGGGCGTTTTGATAACGTTTGCATGATGTTAGTTCTTTGAGAGACGATGCCGCAGACAGACAGCGGGGGATTTAGAATTATTACAGTGCGTTTTTGATGTTGAAACTTAGTCAATCATGTAACATTTCAGTATAACGTTTATCAGAATATGCATCGAAAGATTTACGTGGCTTTGGTGATATATGTGTACGGTTATTTGAGGTGAAAGTTGGGCGGCGTGTATCAGGATGGGCATGCTGACGGAGGTACATATAGGGGCAAACCTCACAGCAATAACACGGAAATAACCGCACTCAAAATCTCCGTAACGTTCCTGTCTGAATGGAAACAAATAGAATAGAAACGCTTCTATTCGCGCGATCTGCCCGACGTGACAGGCACCTTTTGATTCAAGTGCACACTGTAACTTTGTAACATTGTAACCGAGAACCTGAGTAGCAAGATATGCTGCACGCCTGTGATCCTGTACATCCGTGGATCGTTCTGGAGAAAAAAATCAAAGAGATGTTGCAACACACAGCAGACGAAACACGTGGTCTGGAGAAAAACAAATTCCCCCCACAACGGGCCAGAGTACGCGGTTTGTGGATCCAGACTCAGGCGGCAAGAGGATCAACCACGAGCCGGGACCACGAGCCGAGACTGAACTGCCTCTCAATGGGGGCATATGATCTACCTGTAACCACGTCAAATGACACTCACACTCTCTTGTATGATACCGAGTGATGCGCAAAGAAAAACCTTTTTTTGAGTTGACGAACTTAAAGTTATTGCACATATCTAAAACTGTAAAGAAAAAAATGAATGATGATTGTTTTGATTTCTACATTCAGATGAATCATGAGTGAAATTGTTTGGCCGGAAGATAAAGCTTACTTGCCAGGGCAAACAGTCAGAACACGAAGAACAGTAAGAACACAGCTTATGCAATAAATATTGCCTATTGCATGAACATGTGATGATAGTTTTTAGGATAACAAAACACATAATCTCATTCAGAGCAATGAAACACATGATAATCTCATTCAGAGCAATGAAACACACGATAATCTCATTCAGAGCAATGACACACATGATAATCTCATTCAGAGCAATGACACACATGATAATCTCATTCAGAGCAATGACACACATGATAATCTCATTCAGAGCAATGACACACATGATAATCTCATTCAGAGCAATGACACACATGATAATCTCATTCAGAGCAATGACACACATGATAATCTCATTCAGAGCAATGACACACACGATAATCTCATTCAGAGCAATGAAGCATTGAATAATTTCATTCAGAGCAAAGGTGAACATGATAATCTTATGCAGTACAAAGACATGTTATTTTCCCGTGCATTCAACCACATGTACATAAACATCCCGAACCTCATGGCGATACAGATATTAATTTCATCTGTTCTGATTTCAACTAAATAACAGATTGTCCGGAAGTATTCTTTCCAGATCGGATTTTCCAGATCAAATCTCGCATTTCAATCATTTATAGCAATGTTACATCCTGTGATTATTCTTTTAATCTTGCTTTGTCTTACAGTTTTAGTGCCGATATTTCCGACCTAGTTTGCATATATCAGTTCCTGAGACATCATGCCCCGTCACGCCATGGGCGGTTAAGGACAATGCCATATAGTATGGACAGTCAAGAGAAATGCGGAAATATGAAGGTAACTGAATAGAAGCATTGGTAACCAATCCACGGATGTTTGGCCCTATAACCACACCACAGTGGTAACAGGTATCTGTACGATTAATTCCATTGGCTGACACGATGGTGTGATTTTCAGATGGAAAGATAAGGGTTTTTGATATATTGAATCATGAAGAATTAATGTGCACCCTCCTCGGAAACCTAGTCCGACCGGAGATAGCTCGTGCTGTGCATATAATAATGATAACAGGTACTGCAGCTTCTTAATCTCACATCTTGGAAGCCCGGCAAGAAGACCATTTCCATAATCTAAAGTAGATGTAACAAAAGCATGAGTTAATTTTACAGCAGACTTCTCGTCTAGACATAATATCCCTTTTTGCACATTTTTCTGAGTTGTACATTCATGTCCATTTTGGAACCAAATGTGATACCAAGTGAGTCGCTTGATGTGATATCACAGTCACCCAGTCACTTGGTGTGATATCACAGTCACCCAGCCACTTGATGTGATATCAGAGTCACCCACTCACTTGGTGTGATATCACAGTCACCCAGTCACTTGGTGTGATATCAGAGTCACCCACTCACTTGGTGTGATATCAGAGTCACCCAGTCACTTGGTGTGATATCAGAGTCACCCAGCCACTTGGTGTGATATCAGAGTCACTCAGTCGCTTGATGTGATATCACAGTCACCCAGTCACTTGGTGTGATATCACAGTCACCCAGTCACTTGGTGTGATATCAGAGTCACCCACTCACTTGGTGTGATATCAGAGTCACCCACTCACTTGGTGTGATATCAGAGTCACCCACTCACTTGGTGTGATATCAGAGTCACCCACTCACTTGGTGTGATATCAGAGTCACCCACTCACTTGGTGTGATATCAGAGTCACCCACTCACTTGGTGTGATATCAGAGTCACCCAGTCACTTGGTGTGATATCAGAGTCACCCACTCACTTGGTGTGATATCAGAGTCACCCAGTCACTTGGTGTGATATCAGAGTCACCCAGTCACTTGATGTGATATCACAGTCACCCACTCACTTGGTGTGATATCAGAGTCACCCAGTCACTTGGTGTGATATCTGTCACCCACTCACTTGGTGTGATATCTGTCACCCACTCACTTGGTGTGATATCAGAGTCACCCACTCACTTGGTGTGATATCAGAGTCACCCAGTCACTTGGTGTGATATCACAGTCACCCAGTCACTTGGTGTGATATCAGAGTCACCCAGTCACTTGGTGTGATATCAGAGTCACCCAGTCACTTGGTGTGATATCAGAGTCACCCACTCACTTGGTGTGATATCAGAGTCACCCACTCACTTGGTGTGATATCAGAGTCACCCAGTCACTTGGTGTGATATCAGAGTCACCCAGTCACTTGGTGTGATATCAGAGTCACCCAGTCACTTGGTGTGATATCAGAGTCACCCACTCACTTGGTGTGATATCAGAGTCACCCAGTCACTTGGTGTGATATCAGAGTCACCCACTCACTTGGTGTGATATCAGTCACATACTCACTTGGTGTGATATCACAGTCACCCGCTCGGACAACTCTAGGGATATTGTTTGCAGAAGTTCTATGCCTGTCATATATATTATATATATGTGGCATCACTTATGCAGATTTGCACTCAATTAGCATGTGACCAACATGCAAGATCTCGTCATAAGCCAAGCAAGTTCAATACGTCATACACGCTCTGTTCCGCCCATTCACCACACAGATTGAGCACTAAATGATACTTTTTCCCCGTCAGATAATCTCTCTATATCCAGAAGCTGAGTATTGATATTGACTTCATGATTACTGACATCATGATTACTGACATCACGATTAGTAAACAACACTGTGACTTGATGCCGATTGCATTTTACCTGATTGGTTTACCTGATTGGTTTACCTGATTGGTTTACTTGATTGGTTTACTTGATTGGTTTACTTGATTGGTTTACTTGACTGGTTTACTTGATTGGTTTACCTGATTGGTTTACTTGACTGGTTTACTTGATTGGTTTACTTGATTGGTTTACTTGATTGGTTTACTTGATTGGTTTACTTGATTGGTTTACTTGATTGGTTTACTTGATTGGTTTACTTGATTGGTTTACTTGCAATATGTTTATTCAATTATCAAATTTCTTTATTATCGTTAGAATACAGAATGGAAAAAAACACAGGAAAATGTACATGCACATCCGGTAGACGTTTATAAAGAGAGGTAGAAAAAATGTGTCTGTCTATATAATATCGACTTATACTGTATGTCAAAGCAGACTTAAGCAGAAAGCTTTCTCCATATACGGGATGGATGTCTGGCGATGTATCGGGGCATATAAACTAAACGCAAACTCATAAAAAGCATTTGCTGAGTAAGCACTCTTGACACCTCAAATATTATTGGACAAAATTGTGAGCGTTCCTGTTGGACTTGACAAAATGGCCTGATTCCTGAAGGCTTGGGGGAATCAGAACAGATACGTCAAGTGGGAAATAAAGCGAGGTGACCTCCCCCACATGAATGATAGAAACACGTCACTCCAAGTGTACCTAATTGATAGGATTTACTTTGCCAAATTAATAATTCATCATTCCAATTCTCAAATTAAAGCACAGACATTTAGTACATGGATTTATGTGGGTTTTTTAATGGGCAATTGAAGCAAAGCTGCCTGGGTGGGCAGACATGTTGGATATTTCATTATAGATATGCAATTTGACGAAGAGCCAAGATTGTTTCCAAAGCACAGATCGTTATCGTGGAAAATTTACCTGTGAAGCGTCGTACAAAAAGCACTCATTGGCCGGGATGAGAGCGCGCACCGGGACTACAAACATTGAGCCACCTCCAATTACCTGCCCAGTCCTCCACCAGCCGTAGATTACACCATCATCATCATCATTATTAGAATTTCTGTTTGCTTAAATTTATAATAAAGACACATCGCATCAAGAATATAGCCAGGTTACCTCCCTCAGACACAATGTAAGTCATTTATTTCACTCAGTAAACATCGCATCTAAATGTTATGATTAAGTGCAGGGTGTATATGATAAATGAATGTCATCAGATAAATGTAAGTCATTTATTTCATGAATGTCATCAGATGAATGTAAGTCATTTGTACACTTTAGTACACATCGCTTCCCATTTGTTCAGTAATTACATGATCTCTTGGTAGACCTTGTATTGAGTAGTCACCAACCATAGTTGTGAAGGAGGTAAAATCTGCGTTTATTTTGCCAATCAATAACGTTTTATACTTTATTAACCGCGGTTTGTTACGTGTATAACAAGCGAGATGAGCACGGCCAATGTTTTGATCTGCAGGCGAGTTATGCGGAGATCATAAACACATCACATAGACGTACAGCCAGGCCTTGACACTGAGCAGTTTTATAGACTGTTTCTGTACGCTATATTCTTGATGATAATCTCTTTCTAGAAGTAGGACTCTCAGTCAGTCATCCCATAGCCAAACTAACGCTGATCCTGTCAGACCGGGAAGGTCAAAGGTCAGCACATCCGTCTGAATCCCTCACTGATCCTCATTGGTATCATCAAAAATAGAGATATATTCCCACAGATAAAAAACTAAGGGAGTTTTGATTGTGATCTAATTGAGGAAATGATTTCTTCGTGATCTACCCACTGTATCAAGACATCATCTCTCACTGATCGGATATACAAACTTCAGCCATTTAGAGCGCTTGTATCTTTGAACAGTTATCTATTGATCAATTCGATCTGCTGACTGCAAAGCTTAGTTCACAAAACCACTCTAATTTTATTACTCAAGTACTGTTTGTAAAATCATGGTTAGAGTTAGGATCAATACATTTGATGTTCTATCGCGGTCCCAGTGCAACCAATGTTTGTTAGGTTTGAACTTGACCTCGGAGTTCCCAGAAACCAGAGAATATTCAGTTATATTCAGTAGTTATATGGCGCTCTGTTGTTTTCAGATTCGCCACTTTATTCATTGAGGTAGACAGTATGTTTTGGTTCATCTATATATAATGGATGCATTATATATTTGTCGCCATGTATGTCTCAGCTATTAGCTTCATTAAACTTATAATATATATATATATATATATATATATATATATATATATGTTGGACAAAGAGATTAGTATTGAGATCTGTGCCTTAATAGTTTGTCTTTATTAGAAGTACTATATATCATAGGCGAGGTCGGTTAATTTTTCATGCCGTTATTAATAACATGATACAACTACAATTGTATTGGTATATAAAATCTAATTAGTTTTGTCACATTCGTTCCTACTTTGTATAAACTTTAATGCACGTGTTAATATTTCATTAGTGAATACAATTCCAGATATGAAATGAGATTTGAGAAGACGCGTAGGTTGTAACCGAATAGAGGAATTTTATTTTTATCAGAGGTTTAATCGATGCGCATTAATCGATCTAAACTTGGACGTGGAAAGTAACACTTATGCATACATATATAGCCAAAATATTTTGCAATATGTCATAGTGATCAGTGATAGCCGCCAACTTAAGGGCAGTTGGCACTAGATTACCAAGTGAAATATACACCCAATTAAATAATAATGAAACTGATCATCATGTGTTCAAAATGCGTTTGTCAGTACACTGATGAATGTCATTGAGTTTACAAGTTGAGTTCTATATTGAACCAAAAAGCACACCTTAACTGTTGCACATTAAAATGGCGCACATTTCATCCAGATCGCATTTGGAAATAAATGACGTAAAGTCCGAAATTTGTCATTAATAAACCCAGCCTTTTTTAAGAAAAATAAGCAAAGGTCACTAATTTCTTAAATGCAATGTTAAGATTTTACAAATCATGTGTGCATCATTATTTTTATTTTCTTTTAACTTAGATTTTCTTTATAGATAACGAGAAAAATACAGGACAATTTAGACTCACGGGACATTTAGAGAATTAAGTCAACTTAGTGACCAATTTTTGCAAGAGGAAGAAGCGTGTATCTTGATGTTGCATGAGTCAGGCCATATCTGGAATATAATGATAAATTGTCATGACAAGATTTGTAAAATAAGGTACAGATTTGAGTAGTTTACACAATTTAAGCAGTTTTGTGCTTCAGGCTTCAAAGATCTAACACATCACTTGGAAGTATTTGTAATTTAGTCGTTAGTTGCCCAGTCCGGGTTAACATGCACACACGGAGTCAGTCTGCTCTCCATAGCCGGAATCCAGCACAGCTCAGATCACCTCACATCGCAAACTTCTCCAACTAAAATGCCATTTTTGCAAAATAATCAGTAAAATTATAGATGTTTTTGTGAGGCTATTTAGCAGTCATGCAGACAGGTTTAGGTGTATTAACTTGGCGAGTGATGGCGAGATGTAAAGATCTCGGTGTGCCGGGAGAGATGCTGGGTCGGCGGGGAGAGGGAAGGTGGAGGCATGCGAGCGTGGCGCCGTGCTCAGCGGCTCGTGTCCGGTGTCCATGACCCGTGGCTGTCTGCCGTCCGACACACTTTCCCATGCCGACACAAGGCACCCCTGACGGCACATGAAAGCCGTGGACTGGTCTTGTGTCTTCTCGCGCACGGGACACAGGAGGTGCGACCCCGGGGGTCACTCTCAGGGCATGGGCAGTGGAGGCACGGTCACAGGCGTGATTGAGGGCCAATACAAAGTCACTGACAATGCGCTACCTATTTCGCCATGTAGGGGCATTTAGGGGGGAAGAAGGGCGGACAATGGGATGGCGACCGGGCGTGACAGACAGGTGAACGGATGAAGAAGGGTCCCTGAGGTGACCATAGAAATTGATGAGGAGATAAACACGATGAGAAACGTGGGAAAATCTACCTGCTGAAGCCAAACTCCTACCCGCCCCATCTGTTCCCTATCTGGGCGCTTTGATGGCAGAAAAGTGGTTTTATATACCCCCACCTGTATAATCACCATTATGCCATTTACCAACAAAGAGTCTTGACAGAAATGAGAATGGGCAAGCGCACAATACGCCGCCAAATAAAGGTTAATACAAGACTAGAGCAACTTAGTCTGAGACTGGCAAAATGATCATTAGACTTGATATAAACTGTATCTGATGGTGCTATAGAAACATATTGTAATCCCCTCCCCGGACACTAAGACCTTAATAACAAATTGATCACACTTGTTGGATACAGTTACAGATCTGTCTCTCCACTTCCACGCCACCTTTTAACTTAGTGATTTTAATAACCAAAACACTTGATCACCGAGGGTGATTTTTTCAGACGATTTAGTGTATATGGTTTGCAGTAAGGTGGGGGACGGGGAGACTGGGCCTGGCCCGGTGCCATTGGTTCAAGTCACGCGCTGGCTTTGCACTTAACATGGAAAAGCGATAATGTCACAGCTGATGCAGGGCCCAGATTAATTTCAGATAACATAGAAAATTGTGAATAAAACGGAAAGGTCTGAACACTTTATTACAATATTGTGATAGAAGGGTGATAAATAATTAAATTCGCTGGAAATAGTACAGTTCACGCCTAGACCTAATATTGGGCATGTTGTCACTATTTCACAGGAACCTTCACAATGAGGGGCTTGCATCATACACGTTGCTAATGTGTCCAACAAAATGTCAATGTCTAGAGATGAAATTGAAGTGCGTTATTATTTTATCATTATATATCAGAATCTTACATGCACGAGCCTGTTATTCTTGTGATAATTAAGTAGACTGTCTACTCCATTAAAACAGGTTTGAAATTTAATGAGTGAGTTTGATGATTTACTTTTGGAGATTTTGGTTTGGGAATGATTTATTTTGAAGTGTAATGGACCCAATTATTGTATTCAGGTTCAGAGTACAAAATAAACCAAAAAAGAAACATAAAGCAAATCTGCAGAACACTCGTGTGGATGTATAATTATCCACTTGATTCAGTCTTTTGGAAAATTAATGCTCTTAAAAGTCTAGGCGCGTCTTGAAAGGGAGGCAGACAAAGTCGTTGAGGCGAGATCCAAACATATTGATATGCTAATAACCTGTGACCGTCTTGTCGTTTGTAACGTCACAAACGACCGTTAAATTGCAGAAATTAGACTCTTTTAATTTGTCCGAAAATGGGATAATTTTTGGACTTGTAAAGGATAAACAGATGGGCTTATTTTCATCTTAAACTTTCCCATCGCATGTTCTGAACTAATTTTATCAAGCAGGGGCTCATGGTGGAAATAAATTTGCAGGTTGAGGTTGGAGTTTTGGCTACCCTGGATGGTCTCATGTTGTGCTCACGACAACACTAGAGAAGGGGTCAGGGGGTCAATACTGACCTAACTGGACACAGTATCGGCCCCTCGGATCTTTTATGTGACTCGCAGGATTTATGAGATGTGCATGAAAGTCTTTTGTGTGACCGCATCGTGACTGGGAACAAATGAAGCATTTTTGTTGAATATGTCTCACATTCACATCCCAATATTCACTTTCACATCCCAATATTCACTTTCACATCCCAATATTCACTTTCACATCAAAATTATTTGGCCAACAATATATAGATGATAGAATAGAAATGGGTTCTATATAGCCCCAAGAAATAAGCTATATTCGTAAGATTCATTTTCCTTAAAGACACCCCACTCATTGTCAGGTAAACTCTCTGCTGTTATATAATTTTAGAGAATAAGATGACAATTTATGTATCTTAGGGTCACAGTGTTAACTGACGTGTAATCCCACTTAGAATGGGGTCGCCAGCGCTGAACCTCGCCACGCAGTACTTACCATAGCACCGCCATTTATCTACACTCATATTACTAATTTTAATGTGAATTATAGTGAAATTCCTTTTTTGTGTTTTGAGGAGGCTGTGTTAAACAAAATGATAATTTCAAATGTAGAAAAAATTATAATGCGTCATTATGAACTACCCATTTAGAATGAGATTCGTAAAGATTTGAATTTATGTGAGCACAATTTGAACAATGGACAGATATGTAACTACTTATTTCATTATGATACCACAATCGATAATTTATAAATAACTTTTATTGGATTTTTTCGATCAAACATCAATGAACAATTTGATCTGATAAGACGATAAAAAAACACGAAATATGTACGAAAAAGTCACGAGAAATGGAAACCTCTGAAAATACTAATTTCGTGGAAGGGTTGGTGAAAGTATATACAGAATCTCTGTAAAACAAAATACAGCAAAAGATGTGATTAGAGTTGTTAGTCCCCTGAGGTGGGGAGCCATATCGCTCTTTGTGTTTTAACCAAAGTCAGTGTGGTGTATATACCTCTAAATGTCCCGGCAGGTTTTCTTCGAATGGCTGGAGGTGACCTCATAATTGGTTTTCAAAATACACAATTATGGTGGTTTCATGCTGGTGAAACAAGGTGGAAAGTTTACTTGACCGCATGGGCTGGTCCCTGCAAAGACACAAAACAGAAGGAGTCTTTGTTCCCTGGGAAGCTCCCGATCTGATCCCCGGGAGGCGCTGAGCCTCGCTCCCGTCCCCCGCCTCCCGTCCCCCTCACGACCACCCCGTCCTCCTCACCGCCACCCCGCCCCCCTCACCGCCGCCCCGTCGCCCTCACCGCCACCCCGTCCCCCTCACCACCGCCCCGTCCCCGTCCACCGTCCCCCTCACCGCCGCCCCGGAGGACATGCCCTGCCCCCGCCAGCGACACCGACAATGCGCCCACCACCAATTCTTCACCGTGTCCTGCAAGCGACTTGTGATCACCAGATTAACGCAGATTCGATAAGATTATTCCCAATACAGGGACCAGGAGTTATTTATCACCCCCGTGTTAATGATATATCTTGTCCCTCCCAGACACCATCTGATGTTATCTGCCCCACCAGATTGTAAACATTAATTTCGTGTTATCAGAAAAAAACTAAGAAAAACACACACCAAAATTTAAGGCTCGTGTAATAAAACTCAAATAAACCTGTGTCAAATATTAAAACTAGCTGACCTGCATTTGGAAAGTAGAACTTTAAATAAGCGCAAATCGATGAATACTGTGAACTAAGTCAAAAGTTTGAGTTGCGGTTTGGACCTAACCGCAAATAACAAAGGATGAAGGTCATGCGGAGAAAAACATCTAGAATCTAGACTGGGCTTCTAGTGAAGTTAGCATTTGCTATTGCGGGTTGAAGGAGACGTGTTGCTATTAGACCGGTCTCTCTCTCCCCGCCATATCTGAGCGACACATGATGCTCTATGAATATGGAGCGTTTTAGGCCGCCAATCAAGTGACGCGTTTTTGTGCGGTAAATGTGATGGATGCGTCTGAGTCGCCGGAATAAATCTAATCACAATAGAAAATTTCCACTAAATATCAAACTGGGAAATATCTAGGTCAAACCACAAAATGTTGTCCATCTTGGTGACAGCACCTTTTTCTCACACAATGGATATTTTATCTAATTTAGTAGACACACCACAGCCAATGTTCGACAAAATTGAAACCACAAAATTTCTCCCAAGATAAAGATTCTGTCGATAGAAGCTTGGCCTGTCTTGCCGTATAATTTACAACACATCCTTATCTCAGTTCACAAACTTTCAAATTTGATTAATTTGTTCTGAATAAGTTAGAGACTGAGTGCGAATTGGCACCCCAGCTCGTGGGTGCAATGTAAATTGTTAATCACACGATGTCGACTGACACATGCTGAGAGAAGACAGCGTAGAACTTCTACTTTCCCCACTCGGCGATAACACAACTGCTACCCTGGATGTCCACGTTTCTCGTGGGATATCGCTACCAAATATATATGGAAAATGGATTGGAATTAGTCGGACATTCTGGTGTTCAGAGCTTCCAAGATATAACCGCAATTTTGCTTTGTTATCAAAATATTTTTGGTAAACTAAAAAATTAAAATACGGTATATATTTTTACATTTTTGTGCTACTTATTATTCAAGGTCACCACATTATACTTTCATTCATAAATTAATTTTTTGAGTGAGTTCACTTTTCAATGTCCGGCGCACATTTTGCTGTTGAAAACGGCGGAAAAGCGCACACGTGGTCGTTTATAATCGGGAACTGGACATATATATCTCATTTCATTTATTTCCAGAACATAATTGGAGCTTAACAATCAGAGACACGAGAACAACATGATTGACGTCTACTAGATAATTGATACTTGGGGAGTATATTTCAATATTGTTGTCACTTGGTGTGGTTTCAGATAAAGTAGATACAATGATGACTTCAAGTTTCCCGATCCTGTCGGCGGAGTGGTTGTCTAACCCGTCCGATCTCCAGGACATTATGAACTCTCTCCACCAGGAACCCATCGAGCAAGCCCACCACTGCATGGCATCGCCAAACCCTCCCGTCAGCCCCAACCCGCCGGGTACCCTCAACCCGCCGGGTACCCTCAACCCGCTACACCAACAGACAGCTTGTCAACCAGACCAACCTCAGACCATTCTCAGCCAGATCAACCTGGAGCAAAATACTTTCAGCACATTGGATCTTATGGGTCTATCCCTCGACAGCCTGGGTCAATCTCAGCCGCTCTCAGTGGGTAGTACCGGTTACCCGTCTGAGACAGCGAGTACCCGGGATACGTGCTCACCCACGTCCACATACAGTGCCCCGGTTACCCCAGGCAGCCCGCTTGACATGGACTACCTGGATATGGACAATGTGTTTGAGTTGGCACAGGCCACGGCCACACCCCTAATTAAGGAAGAACTCAAACACAAGATCCAGGCCAAACGGCGGGAGAAGGGGCTGGGGGAGATCACCGTGGAGTTCAAGGAACCCAAACCGGAAGTGGTACGTTCCTTTTTTATTTGCAGTGTTCACAAAATATGATGATTCTCTTTTAAACGTCCCCTTCTTTAGAGAGAGGACCGTTCTCGATTAAACATGCCCCCGATATTTTTGGGTAAGATCACCCTTCTTACCATTCCCCTCATCTCCATTGGTCAGGTATAACCCTCCATTACATAAATGACGCTGTTCAACAAACCCGACCCTATCTATCCAAGAGAACATATAAATATTCATACTGTCTCACATAAGTAGTTTAGATGAAAATTTTAATCAGTTTCACAGATATGGTTTGAAAGTATTGAATGTTTAATATAATACAATCGAGGATACTACAGTATGGAAATTGTGTGTTATAATTTTGTATATATTTTATCATTACATTTATTCAATATTGGTTATTTTCACCAAATTCTATTCTTAAATAATGTTTTGATGCTTCAGTTGACATCAGCAGACGAGGACAAGAGAAGGAGGCGTAGAGAGAGCAACCGACGTGCCGCCCAGAAGTGCCGGGGAAAGAAGAAACAGGAACAGAGCAAGATAAACCAGGTGAGCTGCTCACAACGTACTCACACCGTACTCACACCGTACTCACACCGTACTCACACCGTACTCACACCGTACTCAAAACATACTTACAAGGTACTCACAACATACTCACAATGTACTCACAACGTACTCACAACGTACTCACACCGTACACACACCATACTCACAACATACTCACAAGGTACTCACACTGTACTCACACTGTACTCACACTGTACTCACACTTTACTCACACCGTACTCACACCGTACTCACACCATACTCACACCGTACTTACATTGTACTCACACTGTACTCGCACTGTACTCACACTGTACTCGCACTATACTCATACTGTACTCACACTGTACTCACTGTACTCACACTGTACTCACTGTACTCACACTGTACTCACTGTACTCACACTGTACTCACTGTACTCACACTGTACTCGCACTGTACTCACACTGTACTCACTGTACTCACACTGTACTCACTGTACTCACAAGTTGTACTCACACTGTACTCACAATACTCACACCGTGTTCACACTGCATTCACCCCATAATTTAATCATTCTAATCAGGTAATTTTATTGAATATTGTATTGACAAATCTGTCGGAGAATATAACGATACTATTTTAAGGCAACATTATTTATTATTCTCTGATGTATTTGCAGGACTTAGACCGCCTGGAAAAAGAAAATCGCAGATTGCAATCACAAGTTACATCACTGGAAAAAGATAAGCAAAACCTTCAAGATTGCCTGTTAAAGGTATCCTCGTCGTGCACATGTGGACAGGCTGCCTTCATCCACTGTTAATCTGTCTCTATGTAAATTTGTATTGGAAACAAAACAAAAAAAAACTGTTGCTGTTGACTCTTGAAAATCTTGGTTTCAAAGTCTTGTGAGATGACGCCACCATGTGGTCAGATTTTATCGACACCAGGTGGCTCTGTTCAACTTGTACACTAGGAGGCGCAGTTGCATGCCTTATACGTGTTATGTGAGCATATGTTTCATAATAGAAATATCATGTCGAAGGAAATTGTGTTCAATGTTGAGAAGAAAGTGTCTTCCAAACTATATACCTCACATTGACGTTTTATATGTATTTCTTTTTGCAAAACATTATTATTTTTTTCAATTTTTTTTAAAGTTATGAGCAGCCCAGGAATTACCTCACTGAGTACGTATCTGGATTTGCTCGAAAGTTGGTTGTATATATTGTTATCACAGCGGATCACATTTGTAGGATGGACTCACATATCTTTGTGCAGCTAAACATTTGATAAATATCCTTGTACAAGTCATTTTAATGATACAAGAAAGTTTTTGTATTTTCAAGATATTGTCAATGTGTGTTTGAGAAGTTAGTTAAGGGTAAATGTTGCTAATCACATTAGAATACAAAGAGAAGGTAACAGTGACATTTCCATTCCATTAATATATTTAAAAAAACATTCACATGTAGATTTGTAGATACTTTGCTTTAATTTGAAAGAAATTGATCTCGTGTGAAACATGACGTGTTCAACAAACATCTGAGTTTGAATGAACAGAGAACGTTCCCAATCCATCGAATTGTGATCTTAATTGAGTCATCAATTGAGATGTTTTGGCATCTAGTAAATTAGTTCACAAAAAACTTTGTTCTGTGATTATAGGTAATTATTTAGTCCTAATCTTTGTATATAATTGCTACAAATAATAAGAAACCAAATTGTGAGAAATAAGTATAGCATATATTTCACTTGCACAAAACAGGTTATGTAAAAATGAACGAAATGGTTTCTCTAGTTATTATTAAATAATTGAAATAATTTATGGCTGATTCGAGCACAACAATGTTAGATGTCAGAAGAATAGCTTGTAGGATGCTAGTCTCGAAGCGCCAAATTGTTACATTTTTTTAACCCTCTTGTGACAGTGCCTTTTGAAAAATATGATTTTTATATGAACCACACAAAACACTACTGACCTCTATCGGCCGATAATTACAAGGTGCTGCCACCTGGGAGCCAATTTATCAATTACATACTGTGCAGACCAATGAGAAAGTTGGCAATATTCATCTGAAGATATGCTGGTTAATCTGCAGGATTGTTTTGACAAAATGTTACCCTTTAAAATGCCTGGTTTTGTTCGCTGAAGTGGTTTATGGATGAAGGGGGAAGGGTGTTAAGTGATCACATAAGTATGGGAAGAAAGGGCGTTAAGTGAGACGATCATATAAATATGGGAAGATAGGGCGTTAAGTGATCACATACATATGGGTGTTAAACATTTCAAAATATCAAGAATAAGCATATATTATTTCCTTCACCCACAAAAGCTAACCTGTGCAGCAACAGCTTTCTGTGGTATGGATTACCAAATAGACAATGCCTGAACTCTGTATGGTCAATATCTTATTACAGTAATATAGAAACCTCATAATATTACAAATTCCCAACTGAGTTTTGTAATGCTCATCACATTATGCTGATAAGATCTACCTCTGCCAAGACTAACCCAAAGACAAGAACATCTGCTCACATTCTGCACTATATATATATTTATATATATATATATATATATATATATATATATATATATATATATATATATATATATATATATATATATATATATATATATATATATATATATATTACTGGCAGGTACAATTTGACATGGGTGTATCAGATATCATTTTCTATCAATCCGTGTATTGCTGCTAACAATGAAACAATGATTGAAAGTTGAGTTACAATTGTTTGTTGAACAATAGTGTATGTATATTCTCCTGATGGAATTGTCATCAATATTTCCCCTATTCAGTTCAATGGGAAATACATAGGAAATTATTTCTCGTGTGTCCTACGCCATTGCGAGGCATCTTTGGGATAGCAAATCATATCTAAAAATGAAGATGTAACGTGTGTAATATTTATATTAATTATGATTAATGACTGATTAATCTGTAAATCAGGGGTGAAATAAGTAAACTCCAATGGGTTGAAGTTGCGTCAAGACATATGATTCATAAATCAGATGTATAAGTCAAATATAGCTTTTTCTATTTTTAGATTTGATTAGAATGTTTGGGAACCCCAATACAAACCGTTATAAAAGATTCTAAATCATTCTATATAAATATAATAATTTGATTTCAAAGGTTATGTCTCAGCTCTGTGGTGCTGCCATATATTTCATATGTAAAAGTTATATTTTTCTACAAAATAATAAAGCTGGAAATTTAAAAGCTGATTTATATTTTTCATAAAAAATATTATGTTCTCCTGTCTTCGATTCTTGCAGTTTGGTATTGTCGTAATATTGTAAAATATCATAGTCAATCTTCGGCAGATTGTATTATTTAAACAATGATAAACATTTATAATTATGACAGGACGAACTACTTTGTGACAGACACAGTAGTGTACTTATTATGTTCACAGATGAAAAGTGTGATCTCAAATAGAAATGTGAGAAATCTCATTTTCTGAGATGAACAAAATACTACAATTTATTTGCAATTTGACTTCATTCATTTTGAAAATTAATTGTCTTTGGTATGTCATGTCAGGTTTGTATTATGCTAATGGAAAAAAACATGTTTGCCCCTGTAGCAATACTTTTTCTATAAAAGATTTGATGACTTGGCCACAATTTCTTTGACGATATATATATACATCAATCGTCTGCCATTATTTTATTTATAATCCTGAACTTAAAATAACCGCTCCACTATAGTCAGGTCGTCTTCGACAGGGCGTCGTGGGCGTCAAGCGTCAAAATGACGTCATTGTTCTGACTCAGATGGACGTTCGTATTATTAAAGATAAGGTAAATGAGGGAAACCTGATACTTCTATTAAGGTGCACGTCATTTAACCTTTACGTCCAAACCGTCTTAGATTTCTCAACATATTACACCCGTTGATAAAGTAGAAACAAACTTTGAACATAAATATTTTCCTCTTTATTTCGGACGCACTTTGATAGATAAGGCCCCATGGCAGCGAGACGTGGTCTGCTATCAGTGGTAACGATCACCGTGATAATACCCTGTACTGACCATAGAAGCAGTCAGTTATCAGTGATAACGGTAATCAGTGATAGCACCTGACCACAGCAGAGTTAAGCAGTTCAGGTGCCAATCGCTGTCAGTATTTCATGTCGGGTGGAATTTAGATAATAAACAATCGGCACAGGAAAAAAAACCAACCCCATGTCCCACAGCGTTGGTCATAGATAAATTATATGAAATCGATTGACCTCATTATAAAGGTGTCTAAACCCTGGATTCCCTCAACCCTGGATGACCTCATTCTAAAAGTGTCTAAATCCTGGATTTTCTCAACCCTGGATGACCTCATTCTAAAAGTGTCTAAATCCTGGATTTTCTCAACCCTGGATGACTTCATTCTAAAAGTTTCTAAACCCTGGATTCCCTAGGAGAGTTTTTGTCGGAAATATTTTGCTGTTTATTTGGACTTACTAAAGAAAATGTAAATTTGATTTGACTGTCGTGACTGTATTGATAAAACATTGTTGAACTTAAAAACTTTTAAAATGGAAATTCTAATGAACACGTGGAGATGAGTAACTGCCCTCATCTTCCCACGAAGGTGCGCCAATCTGACAATATCTAATTGGATTACGGAGTATTGCTAGAGGGTCAAACAAATCCCTTATTTGTACTTTGTGGATGTTTTTTATGAGAAAGACTAGTTATTGAATTACATATGTACAGGAGATTATAAGAGTATTAAGTTATAGTAATGAAACAGTTGGAAATAGTATGTCAAATATCCGCCTGTCAAATTGCCTGAGATATAGTTTTATAAACAGGAATCAGTGTATTTTAATTGTAGTGTTAACTTCAGCGTGGTAAACGAAAGCTTTATACTAATGCATAATAACTCATATTTCATACATTAACACATATTGAATAATTCTACATTTTTATACAGTGCAATTGTTGTAAAGTCATGGTAACAGTTTTAAAGAATTTTACAGCAAGTCCATGATAACATATATGTTTATACCTATCACGTGTTCGCACATGAGCAGGGTGTACTGAAATAACGAAAAACGAGGCTGTATCTGATGAACAAAATCTATTACCAGGTGGGACTACTGCATGTGTAGCTTAGGAGGTTTATGTAGGCACAGTGCTAAACACACTTCGTGCAAAACCCTACAAAACTATCTAGGATAGTTCATGACTTGTTTATATTGTGGAGCTGAGAGCTATCAATGTGAAATGAAATATCGACTGGTCATCACATTATTGTCATTGACTTATTGAAAGGAAAATTTATTTCAGAAAAGCAATAATATCTAAATATTTCGAAAACGCATTTTAACACGATATAATATCAGTGTAATCTTTACAAAATATTCAATGACATGATGAAATATCATTTCAACTCAAATTGATACAACAGTGTCATGACCCAAAACGCAGACACTGTGTTGCATGGTGTTAAATATTGTGATATTGAGTAAAAAAGAATAATCACAAGAAATGACTCAGAAATCTGCGTGTGCTATAGGAATAAACATCATTTTAACATAACATAAACAAATATTGTACAAACCATTCGTTGGGTTGGTTGTCTTTCACTCTGGTAAAGCGTGGTTTTCTTCACAGATAGAGACTGGTATTTTAGAATTCACAGAATATGCACATCACTTAGTAGTTTAAAATATTTCTGGAAATAAAAAACATACTTAAACAATTTATGTTTGGAAAATGGTTATTTCAGGAATTGAATTATTACCGTTTACATATTGTCAGTAATTATTGCCTACGATAGGTAACCTATACCAGAACTGGCTCATTGTAAAGGACTACATCTAGCATCAGAACGAGAATAACAAAAACAAGTTTCTTTTACTTGCTAGACATTTGCACGAATAAGATGATCACTATTTGTTTCTTTGGGGTTTTACATCACTTTCAACATTATTTCAGCCATTTCGTGATGAGACCTATTTGTAGCAGATATAGTGCTGCCTCACTGAATTGTCATGTCGCAGGTCCTTGACATGACAACCCACTCAGTCACAGATTTACAAGGACAACGGGTAAACCCTTTAGGCACGGGCCTCAGCTCATATGGGAAATTGTATCATCCGTGGCCGATTATCACTATTACTTAAGATTCTTTGAGATTGAGTGCAATATAAAAAAATATATTATTACAATAACCTACTTTTATCATCTGAGTTTTAGTTTTTGAATTTCGTTGAGAAACAAATATCAATACTCAGAAGATCAGTAACCGATTATTTGTAAATTAATTCACGAATTTAGTTTACATTCATGCAATCTGAACACCTATGTCACAAATATATTTGTGTACACTTTTACGGTGCATATTCTTCTAACTTGGTCTATTTCTATACATTCTATTCAGGGAGGAATTATCTTTGAAATACTGAGTACAGACCTGTGACTGAAGCGTGCTCGGCTTGTTACTAAGGTCCTTATAGAATGCCCTCGAGAAGCAAAATGAGAACCTTACTCTCTGACAGTCACTTGCACACCATGATAAAACAAAACAGAAAGGCGTTGCCCTGACCACCTCAATATACTCAAGTGTTCATACAACCTGAGGGGGTCGCTACAGACAGGATCAGGTGTACGTCTCAGCCTGAAGGTTCATGCCACCTGAGGGGGTCGCTAAAGACAGGATCAGGTGCACGTCTCAGCCTGAAGGTTCATGCCACCTGAGTGGGTCGCTACAGACAGGATCAGGTGTACGTCTCAGCCTGAAGGTTCATGCCACCTGAGTGGGTCGCTACAGACAGGATCAGGTGTACGTCTCAGCCTGAAGGTTCATGCCACCTGAGTGGGTCGCTACAGACAGGATCAGGTGTACGTCTCAGCCTGAAGGTTCATGCCACCTGAGTGGGTCGCTACAGATAGGATCAGGTGTACGTCTCAGCCTGAAGGTTCATACAACCTGAGCGGGTCGCTACAGATAGGATCAGGTGTACGTCTCAGCCTGAAGGTTCATGCCACCTGAGGGGGTCGCTACAGACAGGATCAGGTGTACGTCTCAGCCTGAAGGTTCATGCCACCTGAGGGGGTCGCTACAGACAGGATCAGGTGTACGTCTCAGCCTGAAGGTTCATGCCACCTGAGGGGGTCGCTACAGACAGGATCAGGTGTACGTCTCAGCCTGAAGGTTCATGCCACCTGAGTGCGTCGCTACAGACAGGATCAGGTGTACGTCTCAGCCT
Source organism: Amphiduros pacificus (assembly GCA_949316495.1). Lineage (NCBI taxonomy): Eukaryota > Metazoa > Annelida > Polychaeta > Phyllodocida > Hesionidae > Amphiduros > Amphiduros pacificus. Next base: position 54,211,393 of record OX439005.1, on the reverse strand, counting down.
GAAGGTTCATGCCACCTGAGGGGGTCGCTACAGACAGGATCAGGTGTACGTCTCAGCCTGAAGGTTCATACAACCTGAGGGGGTCGCTACAGACAGGATCAGGTGTACGTCTCAGCCTGAAGGTTCATGCCACCTGAGGGGGTCGCTACAGATAGGATCAGGTGTACGTCTCAGCCTGAAGGTTCATACAACCTGAGGGGGTCGCTACAGACAGGATCAGGTGTACGTCTCAGCCTGAAGGTTCATGCCACCTGAGTGGGTCGCTACAGACAGGATCAGGTGTACGTCTCAGCCTGAAGGTTCATGCCACCTGAGTGGGTCGCTACAGACAGGATCAGGTGTACGTCTCAGCCTGAAGGTTCATGCCACCTGAGTGGGTCGCTACAGACAGGATCAGGTGTACGTCTCAGCCTGAAGGTTCATGCCACCTGAGGGGGTCGCTACAGACAGGATCAGGTGTACGTCTCAGCCTGAAGGTTCATGCCACCTGAGGGGGTCGCTACAGACAGGATCAGGTGTACGTCTCAGCCTGAAGGTTCATGCCACCTGAGTGGGTCGCTACAGACAGGATCAGGTGTACATCTCAGCCTGAAGGTTCATGCCACCTGAGTGGGTCGCTACAGACAGGATCAGGTGTACGTCTCAGCCTGAAGGTTCATGCCACCTGAGTGGGTCGCTACAGACAGGATCAGGTGTACGTCTCAGCCTGAAGGTTCATACAACCTGAGGGGGTCGCTACAGACAGGATCAGGTGTACGTCTCAGCCTGAAGGTTCATGCCACCTGAGTGGGTCGCTACAGACAGGATCAGGTGTACGTCTCAGCCTGAAGGTTCATGCCACCTGAGTGGGTCGCTACAGACAGGATCAGGTGTACGTCTCAGCCTGAAGGTTCATGCCACCTGAGTGGGTCGCTACAGACAGGATCAGGTGTACGTCTCAGCCTGAAGGTTCATGCCACCTGAGCGGGTCGCTACAGACAGGATCAGGTGTACGTCTCAGCCTGAAGGTTCATACAGCCTGAGTGGGTCGCTACAGACAGGATCAGGTGTACGTCTCAGCCTGAAGGTTCATGCCACCTGAGGGGGTCGCTACAGATAGGATCAGGTGTACGTCTCAGCCTGAAGGTTCATGCCACCTGAGGGGGTCGCTACAGACAGGATCAGGTGTACGTCTCAGCCTGAAGGTTCATGCCACCTGAGGGGGTCGCTACAGACAGGATCAGGTGTACATCTCAGCCTGAAGGTTCATGCCACCTGAGTGGGTCGCTACAGACAGGATCAGGTGTACGTCTCAGCCTGAAGGTTCATGCCACCTGAGTGGGTCGCTACAGACAGGATCAGGTGTACGTCTCAGCCTGAAGGTTCATGCCACCTGAGTGGGTCGCTACAGACAGGATCAGGTGTACGTCTCAGCCTGAAGGTTCATGCCACCTGAGTGGGTCGCTACAGACAGGATCAGGTGTACGTCTCAGCCTGAAGGTTCATGCCACCTGAGTGGGTCGCTACAGACAGGATCAGGTGTACGTCTCAGCCTGAAGGTTCATGCCACCTGAGTGGGTCGCTACAGACAGGATCAGGTGTACGTCTCAGCCTGAAGGTTCATGCCACCTGAGCGGGTCGCTACAGACAGGATCAGGTGTACGTCTCAGCCTGAAGGTTCATACAGCCTGAGTGGGTCGCTACAGACAGGATCAGGTGTACGTCTCAGCCTGAAGGTTCATGCCACCTGAGGGGGTCGCTACAGATAGGATCAGGTGTACGTCTCAGCCTGAAGGTTCATGCCACCTGAGGGGGTCGCTACAGACAGGATCAGGTGTACGTCTCAGCCTGAAGGTTCATGCCACCTGAGGGGGTCGCTACAGACAGGATCAGGTGTACATCTCAGCCTGAAGGTTCATGCCACCTGAGTGGGTCGCTACAGACAGGATCAGGTGTACGTCTCAGCCTGAAGGTTCATGCCACCTGAGTGGGTCGCTACAGACAGGATCAGGTGTACGTCTCAGCCTGAAGGTTCATGCCACCTGAGTGGGTCGCTACAGACAGGATCAGGTGTACGTCTCAGCCTGAAGGTTCATGCCACCTGAGTGGGTCGCTACAGACAGGATCAGGTGTACGTCTCAGCCTGAAGGTTCATGCCACCTGAGTGGGTCGCTACAGACAGGATCAGGTGTACGTCTCAGCCTGAAGGTTCATGCCACCTGAGCGGGTCGCTACAGACAGGATCAGGTGTACGTCTCAGCCTGAAGGTTCATGCCACCTGAGTGGGTCGCTACAGACAGGATCAGGTGTACGTCTCAGCCTGAAGGTTCATACAGCCTGAGTGGAATCTTGGAGCGCTAGATATTACTAACTTGAATAAAATGGCCCTCAAAATGTGATCTTTGTGATTACATTGAATTTTGAGAGAACACTCATGATATAAATATATCCGATTATGAATTATGAATTTCAAGGATGGAATTTCAAAGGATAATTATAGTACAACGAATAAAATAAAACATACCACATTTGCACTGTAGATTGGCATGAAGCCAAACCATCAATATAATGATTCAATGTATTGAAAAAGCAAGATACTGGTATATTAATGTGTATAGAAGGTACTTGTTGACCTGGGGTTCTCTATATCTATATATTTAAGTGTTTAAGTATAATGTCATCGACTCATAAATGAACCCTAAATACATAAATGAGTAATTTTTAACACTTAGAAATTGTATCAATCTCGTTTACCTATTCCTAATGTAGATATAAGTATATGTGTTGGCGAGAACATTATATTTCAGCTCAGCAGCCTTTACAGTATAGCCACAAAGAACTGAACACTTGTTGAAATACTCTGCTAAACACAAGAAGTCTATCTTTAGTCAACCATATTTAGATAACCAACTTCCCCTCTGTTTAGCAAAGTAATATTGCAGTTAAAGTAATCAAATTTGAGTGATGTATGTTTTTACTTAATGAGATATATACATGTAATGATAATAGTGTATTGTAGGTGCAACCATTTCAAAAGACGTATCGATACGACAAAATCCTGAACAGATATCAGCTCAACTTACTCTGATATGAAAAGTCTCAGATCAAGAGTGTAAACGGGACGAACGAAGTGGCCTGGAGTCTGGAGAAAGTTTGCGCACGAAGTGCATTTAGCACTGAGACAAGTGACACTTGTGAGGCGATATGACGATTGAGTGGTACTCATAAGAAAGCATTTCTGTCTGTGATATTTCTGCATATTTCACTATTTCATATCAATGGAGATGAGGTTTGTATTTGAAGCGTTGTGTTTATACAAGCAATATGTCATAAAACTCTCTAAAAGTACAATAGATGATTCAACCGGTTTAGTTTGGTTTTCAGGTCAAGGACCTGCGACATGACAATTCAGTGAGGCAGCACTATATCTGCTACAAGTAGGTCTCATCATGATATGACTGAAAGTGATGAAAAAAAACAAACAAAACAAAATCAACCGGTCCAATTCAAAGAGAGGCCATAAATAACGTATATGCTAATATGATTTTCACCATACAGACCGACAAGTATTTCCTGCCTTGGAAGTGTGGTAAATATCTTTCCCATAAGATGAGAAATACTCAGAAAACATAGGCCACTGGCTTATAGCTGTGCTGAGCATTGTCTTTTGTGTCATTAAAAATGGAAAAAAATCTTAGCCTATTGGAAAAACCTTAGCTTAATGGTGCCCTGAAAATACACATTTTACAAACTTACTAATAGATAAGAACATTGTCCAGTCATTTCAGATGCGAAGATCGAAGGCAACGACGAGACAGCAAAATTAAGCTAAAAAGCTAAAATGTTTTCCTGGAATGATATAAATGAGATGAAAAATCTGAACGGTGGGTTGACAAAAAATGCAAAGATGAAAAAAGTTGAACAGAATGAACCTATATAATTCGAAATGCAATAATAAATCATTTTAATAAGATATTTGGTGTGAATATAACCATTCCGTTAACTCATAATTGACCGGTGTATGTTGATATATGCGGCTACCTACTTTTATAAAACCACTGAGTGCTTAGAACTAAGGGACTATGTCACTGTAGGACCTCAAACCTGATGACTGTAAAATCATAGATTTGACTAGATTACTATGCTATCGGAAACAAATATAGAGGTTGGTTGAGTTCATAAACATGATAATAAAAAATAGATCGTTGGTTTATTAATCATATATACATTATACACCGTGTAATAACGTGGTATCGTATGACATACAAGAACAATGTATTGAAATAATGACAATCATTATTATTTTTGCTGTCACAAACACGTTTCAAGTAACAATATTAATTAGTTAATCTTGTTTGAATTATTTTCTAATAAGGTATAGGGCACACTTCCTCGCGATAATGTAAACATATACCCCAGATACTATTTGATACTATTTTTTTCAAACATATTAAAATCTCTTTTAACATATATTTTCTCTCCTTTGCTGTTAAGATAGTCTTTATTCTAGACGAAGAGGTTACTACATTTACACAATAAACGCAAATATGTTATCTTAAAAAAGTCAATTTCTCGGATACACTTTTTTGCTTTATATCAAATAGATACAGATTATCTAACCTCAGGTCAATTGTCTTCATTTGTTAAACAAAAACATCGATAGAAGAGACTGTAGTCCGAAATTACAGGAATCTTGCTTTGATATCAATAATCTAAACATGAAATATGAAGAATATCTAGTTCTCGTCTCAGAAGATGATATGCACAGGAGAGTATAATACCCACAAGCCTAAGATTAGGAACCTAACTCTATCGGCAAGAGTGTATAGCATCATATATATATATATATATATATATATATATTATCAGTTATATTATCAGTTATCTTTGTAGCATACATATAAGCTACAAAGATAACTGATAATCGGATAAGTTCTCCTATTCTTATATGTTATATATCATGCTATGTATGATGTCTGTATGAAGCATTTGATTAATAACTACATGGATAATTCAATTGCTAACCGATCCTGTCTACATCATTACAATATCTTGTTTATCCAAATATACGAAACATCGAAACAAGAATTCATGAATTACGTTATTGGTACGTGGGATAATAGCAAGCAATGTTAATCTGTAAGAATGTATAAAAGTTAACAGATATCTTGAGAAGGTTAAGCCTGATGGCAATTCATTTGCCCATTTTTAGAATTATATTACAATTTCGTATTTCTTTGATATATGACATATCATTGCCTGTTAACATCCTTTATGAACTCTTTTTATGCTGTGAGGGTCCGTACAGGGAATTACGGGAATAGCCATCCCATGTCCCATATTTCCCAATTCTCAGTAATATAAAGTTATTTTATAAAACCTTTATCAAGGCAAAGTGTCTCCTGCTGGGACAGACAGGCCAGTGCCTATTGGTCTCAGCAAATGTGCTGTCCCACTCGTTGTCCATAACACTGGGCACACTCTGACCAATGCTTATCATGCATATATGAATATTACTGATGATCACAGAATCCTTGGACAAAGTGGCTCATTATATCAGGCAGAATACAAAAACCGAAATTCTAACAAACTTTGTGTGAAATGAATACTCATTTAACATGTGCACAGTGCTCTATCGTTTCTATTGTGAAGATGCTTGTCCTTAATGCCGGCCCCAGATTATTATCTGTCTTATATTATCTTGGTAATCTCTCTCCGATATTGGTGAGCATTAGGGAGTAGATGCTTCAGGTTCACTTTCTCAAAAAACCCAGCTCTGTTAAATTGTCTGTTAAATTAGATTGACATTTTGTTTCATAAGACATAGGCGACTGATAAAATTTCTCTGTAATTGGTGATAAACACTAACAAAAAGAAATCAGTTTAAATGTAAACAAATATGAAACAGTTCTTATTCAGCATCTTCAGCTATTGTTATAGACGAATTTCTTGTGCAAAAAGTTGTCTGTAATTTGCGTTTGGTATGATCACTGTGTTATTTTATGATGCCAAAACATTTTTCTATCTCTCGTATCCCCTTGAACCGCTTATGACTATTTGAATGTAGAAGAGAGTCTATGACTAAACCTACCACAGTTACTCATCCCTATATATCATCCGCCTCCCCTCACCATGTAAGCGCTGATTCATTCCAAATATAATCAGCTCTTAATTTGGTTTTGTAATCTAAGGGTCCTGTCTGAATCAATGCACTAAGCCCACCATGTACCAGGCCCCAGAAGCCCCCAGCATCCTGCCCAACCATGAAACACTCGGCTCCTCATTTAACAGAAATGCACATGCTGAAATCTACACAGTAGCGTAACCCGGAAGTGGTTCTCAGGAGGTAAAAATAGATATATCCGGGAGTGGATAACCCCGCTGCCAGTGGTCCTGCTGAGCACGTCAGGGCAGTGGTCTATCAGCACATGTATGTAGATGTGTTTTTTTAACTGAAATAAAAGAGAAATTTACATGCAACTATTCTCTCCCAAGACATAAAATTCATAAAATGTTGCATGGTGGATATATATTCAATGAACGTAAATTGACGTCTGTTTAGCCAAGAGTTAACCTGTTTGTGTTCTATGATTTAACTATTAATTTAAAAATGTCAAATCCATTCATTGAGGTTAAATTTATAATGTTTATTTGTTTTATGTTTATGTATCAAGTATTTAATGTTTTAGACCGACCGTTGGCATGTATGTTCATTCTATTGTTAACATTGATCCTAAAGTTCATAATTTTGCTGAGTAAAACCAATGATTATTGTATGTAAACAACAATAGAATAGTCTTGCTATATCATTAAAATGATCCATAAAGGATATACAGGGTGCTGCATCTGCAGAAAACAATAACTCATTCTTATCCAATCATATATTTAATTTAATATTTCAATGCGATAGGATGTGTGTTTAATGTCAAAAAAGATCCATTAATATTTAAGGGACGCGGAGTAAATAGTCAACATATGCAACATATGAGACCTTCGAAAATACAATATTAAAAATACAATATTGACGACTCTGAAGGAAACAAACAAAACAATTTATTGCTTTTAAGGGCACAAGGTAAACATAAGATTAATATTTATGTTGGCTGAAGGAAAGTATAAAGATTGGCTTTCCATAGAACAACCATATTGTTTCCACGCCCTCTGAATGATTGAAGTTCCATATCTCTAATTCATATATTGTAAAACAAAGTAAACCACAATTCTAGAAATCTGTTAATGTGAAATGCGAATTTTCACAAGATTGGGTTTTGTTCATCTTGATCAATGTCAACCGACTATGAAGTCTGGCATAAAAATTATGTTGACAATTACATGGAACAAATTTAGTTGAAAACAGTCTTACTATAAGTACGATTATAGCTATTAATGAAACTGAAATATGAAAGATCAACTTGAGAGGTAAATATATTCTAGGATGGATTAGGTGTTCAACACTTAGTTATCTGATCCTTATTCCACTGTGGCACCTCCAATGTTCCCTGAGGGGAAGCGCATCATCGATTGATTGAAGTCTCTTGGCCTGTGTCATGTGCATCATTATGATAGAATATATATTTGCTTTACGTAGATGTATGTATTATCATAAATGCACCACGAGCTTGTTATTTAGGTAAAATTCATATATATTTGATAAAGCAAAAGCAAAAAAGGAACTGATTTATCAAACCTTGATATCATTTCATATGGACAGAAAATATATCTCTTAACATGTACATGGGTTTTATGCTATGTCGCTTTATACTGACAATGGTTTTTATTTAATCCTATAAGTCACTTTGAATAATTGCATAAGATGTGAAGGGGGTGTCTTTTTGTGATAGCGACAACTCTTTGTCTTAGCAAATGTATCCCTTACCCTAAAATCTGGCTTTGGTGAAAGAATGAATGACCATTTCGGATTGGATAATATTTCATTGAGCTAGATGATGATTCTGGGAATTACAAATTTTGAATGATATCAAATACAGGGTAATGAACAACTTGTAATACTACCGATGTGATGCAGAGGAATCATGAGTTTGCTGCTAATCAAATGATAAGAATAGGTTTGATGTCAGCGGCGTGTCTATTTATAGCATATAAACTATTCAGTTATATTGCTCCATGTCTGTCAATGTAATGTTTGGAGTAAAATAACAATAGAGATTCATTTTAAAAAGAGACCACAATCTGTTGTAAAGACTGCAGAAATTGTTTGACAAAACTTGTGTTCATATTTCCTATCTTACAATATTTCTTTCATTAAGTTGAAATTTGTGTTCCAAAACGAGAAAATGTATGCGATTGTGTTGTGAAACACCTTATAAATATGATTTTTCAGTAGATACTTGTTTGTGCTTCCTATATAAATTTGCTCATAATATTTGCAAAGCACAAAAGACAACTAAGCACAGGATTTCAATAGTATTCAGTGGAACACCAACCATTTATATCCCTTTCTCAACAGGGTGAGTCCTGTGGGCTGAGATTTGGCCAGAAATACTAATCAATATTGGGCTAGGTCAAACCACTTAATATGAATGATTAGATGACACAGAACAGATATATCTATACTTAGGAGACATGAAAATAATAAAACTAAAGTATATCAGCCAAGATTTTGTTTTTCACCTTTCATTCTTTAGTTGTGTATGGTTCAAGGGAGAATTAACATTGAATAGAGCAAACATTTATTGCATTATCCTAGCTTTTCAGAATCTAAATAATTAAAAATATTTTGGTGAAAGGAAAATACATTAGTCTAAAATAACGCAGGCAGAAAAACGTATATTTTGAAAAGGATGTTCCTGTTTATCTTCGTATGCACAGTGCTGCCAAGGAATGAAACATGGCTCAGTGGGTAAGTGGTCTGTACATTGCTTGTGTGGTTTGTACATCACTTAATGTAGATTGTACATCACTTATGTGGTCTGTAAATTGCTTGTGTGGTTTACACATCACTTGTGTAGATTGTACATCACTTATGTGGTTTGTACATCACTTGTGTGGTTTGTACATCGCTTGTGTGGTTCCTTCAATTGTGTGTTTGTGCATCATTTGTGTGGTTTGCACATCACTTGTGTGGTTTGTACATCACTTATGTGGTCTGTAAATTGCTTGTGTGGTTTGCACATCACTTGTGTGGTTTGTACATCACTTATGTGGTCTGAACATCACTTGTATGCTATGTTTAACAACTGGAATGACTAACAGAAACAAATTTAACAAGACTAGTATGATAACATGAGAATGTATCAGCATGCAATGGAAGTAAATAAAACTGTATGAAAATGAACCAAACAGATGATTATAACTAGCAGGGTGTAGGCTTCATGTACCAACACATGATCTGAAAACACAGATCAATAGCATGCATGCTGGAACATTACTCGTACACCTTCATAGTTGGAAACTACGCCCTACGTATGGTTTGTACATCACTTGTGTGGTTTGTACATCGCTTGTGTGGTTTGTACATCACTTGTGTGGTTTACTATTATTATTATTATTATTATTATTATTATTATTATTATTATTATTATTATTATTATTATTATTATTATTATTATTATTATTATTATTATTATTATTATTATTATTATTATTATTATTATTATTATTATTATTATTATTATTATTATCATCATCATCATCATCATCATCATCATCATCATCATCATCATCATCATCATCATCATCATCATCATTATTATTATTACAAGTGAACCAACAATAATATGAAAGAAGTCTTGACGTTGCAAGCAAGGTAAATACAGTTGCCTGAGCCTACGAGATGTACAGTGACCAGCAACTGTCCGAAACCGGCAGATGAAACTCAGACATTTTTAATGCAATCAAACATCTAGCACACCTTGCCTGTACTAATTGCAATTGAGCTGAATGTTGTACCTAACACGTTATCTTGTATTCCCACTGCTTTTCAAAACGTTATAAGTGTTTATTTGTTTTCACGGCAAGAGTGATGGTGTCACTGTCAAATTATGTCAGAAGTGGTGACGTAGCCAACTTCTCCGTATAAGTCAATGGAAACTCGGACAATCTGCAGGTTTACTGAATGCGTGAATTTCCCACTAATTCTGTAAATATTGAAAGGATATCATTTTTACTTCACATGCCTTTGGAGTAGACTGTCTTCTATCGATGTGAGCAGTTTTTACAAAGTATTGAAAGGTTTTGTGAAAAACATGAAAATGTCCAGATCTGGCTGCCGGTCAGTGTTCAGTGACCGGCAACTGTCCGAAACCGGCAGATTAAACTCGGACATTATTAACTCAGTCAAATATCGAGTAAAACAGACCTGTAGTAATTGAAATTAAGTTGAATATTGTCTCTCACATGTTTTCTTGTATTCCCACTGCTTTTCAAAACGCTATAGGTATTTATTTGTTTTCACGGCACGAATGATCGCATCACTGTCAAATGACGTCAGAAGTGGTGACGTGACCAAGATCACCGTATAACTCAATGTAAACTCTGACAATCTGCAGGTTTGCTGAATGCGTGAATTTCCCGATAACTCTGTACATATTGAACATGTATCAATTCTATTATACACACATATGTAGTTAACGATCTACTATCGATGTGAGTAGTTTTTACTCAGTTTTGAAAGATTTTGTGAAAATCAGGAGTGAAAAACATGAAAGTGTCCAGATTTGGCTGCCAGTCACTGTACAACTCTTTCAACTGAATATTACACATACAAAAAGACCACAGCTTCGTCAATAATTGGAATAGAAAGATGATTTAACCTGCAATGAAGATGTCTTGACGTTGCAAGCAAGGTAAACACATTTGCATGAGGCTACGAGATGCACTTCTTTCAACTGAATATTTTATATACAAAAGACCATACCTTTGTCACTAGTAGAAAGATATTGACATTGCAAGTAAGGCTAACATAATGACGTCATACAGGGAAGTGTCATCATAGTGATGTCAGACATTAAAGTGTTGTCATAGTGATGTCAGGCATAATGACGTCATGGTAACATCATAAATTATGTTAATATGATCATGTCCAATACCGCTGTTACCTTTTGGTAAGCTCCTCCCTCTGTACTGTTTGATATACCAGTTTTTGGCTATTTTGCCTAATGATATAAGAAATGTATGCTATATCCCTTCAACCTTTCTAATTATTTCACCTTTCTAATGAGCCCAAGATCAAGCCAATCGGTGACTTTCTCATTCCTATTCATATTATTGATAATTATTATCATCTCTGGGGAGAGGTTACTTCATGAGGCTGATCTCTGTGGAGAAGATACTTTCTGAGGCTGATCTCTGGGGAGAGGGTACATTCTGAGGCTGATCTCTGGGGAGAGGTTTCTCTCTAAGGCTGATCTCTGGGGAGAGGTTTCTCTCTGAGGCTGATCTCTGGGGAGAGATTACTCTCTAAGGCTGATATCTGGGGAGAGGTTACTCCCTGAGGCTGATCTCTGGGGAGAGGTTACTCTCTGAGGCTGATCTCTGGGGAGAGGTTACTCTCTAAGGCTGATCTCTGGGGAGAGGTTACTCCCTGAGGCTGATCTCTGGGGAGAGGTTACTTTCTGAGGCTGATCTCTGAGATGAGGTTACTCCCTGAGGCTGATTTCTGGGAAGAGGTTTCTCCCTGAGGCTGATCTCTGGGGAGAAGATACTTTCTGAGGCTGATCTCTGGGGAGAGGTTTCTCTCTAAGGCTGATCTCTGGGGAGATGTTACATTCTGAGGCTGATCTCTGTGGAGAGGTTTCTCTCTGAGGCTGATCTCTGTGGAGAAGATACTTTCTGAGGCTGATCTCTGGGGAGAGGTTACATTCTGAGGCTGATCTCTGGGGAGAGGCTGCTTTCTGAGGCTGATCTCTGGGGAGAGGTTACTCTCTGAGGCTGATTTCTGGGGAGAGGTTACTCTCTGAGGCTGATCTCTGGGGAGAGGTTACTCTCTGAGGCTGATTTCTGGGGAGAGGCTACTCTCTGAGGCTGATTTCTGGGGAGAGGCTACTCTCTTAGGCTGATCTCTGGGGAGAGGTTTCTCTCTAAGGCTGATCTCTGGGGAGAGGTTACTCCCTGAGGCTGATCTCTGGGGAGAGGTTACGTTCTGAGGCTGATCTCTGGGGAGAGGTTACTCTCTGAGGCTGATCTCTGGGGAGAGGTTACATTCTGAGGCTGATCTCTGGGGAGAGGTTACATTCTGAGGCTGATCTCTGGGGAGTGGTTACTCCCTGAGGCTGATCTCTGTGGAGAAGATACTTTCTGAGGCTGATCTCTGGGGATAGATTACTCTCTAAGGCTGATCTCTGGGGATAGATTACTCTCTAAGGCTGATCTCTGGGGAGAGGTTACTCTCTGAGGCTGATCTCTGGGGAGAGGTTACTCTCTGAGGCTGATCTCTGGGGAGAAGATACTTTCTTTGGCTGATCTGTGGGGGAGAAGTTTCTCTCTAAGGCTGATCTCTGGGGAGAGGTTTCTCTCTAAGGCTGATCTCTGGGGATAGGTTACTCTCTAAGGCTGATCTCTGGGGATAGGTTACTCTCTAAGGCTGATCTCTGGGGATAGGTTACTCTCTAAGGCTGATCTCTGGGGAGAGGTTACTTTCTGAGTGTATCATGGGGTATTCCATAGCACTGAGACTGCATTGCTTAGGGTACAAAATTATATTTTAATGGATATTGATGATGGTAAAACGGTAATGCTGGTACTACTTGATTTATCAGCGGCATTTGATACTATTGATCATAATATACTATTAAACAGATTAGAAAGAAGATGTGGTATTAGGGGCACAGCTCTGCAGTGGTTCAAGTCATATCTATCAAATAGAAAACAATGTGTAACAATTGAGGGTGAGAGATCGGAAAGTATGAATATTAGTTATGGAGTTCCTCAGGGCTCCGTTTTGGGACCCTTATTGTTCACAGCATATATGGAGCCTCTGTCTGACATTATTGGTAATTATGGTCTCAAACATCTTATCTATGCTGATGATACACAGCTATACATTACAATTGATCCAAAATCTGAAGAAGCTAGAAATAGATCCTGTAGAGAAATGGAAAAGTGTATTAAACTAATAAGGAAATTCTTAATAGAAAATAAAATGAAGATAAATGATGGGAAAACAGAAATGCTTTTATGTGGTAAAAGCTGTGATTTCAGAAAAGAAAATGTACCTAATGGAATCCTAGTAGGTGAAACTAATATCCCTAGATCAAATACAGTTAAGGATCTTGGGGTTATCCTAGATCAAGAATTATCGATCGAATCACAAATTAAAAAAATGTGTAAGAATGCTTTTTTTCATGTAAAAAATTTAGCACAGATCAGAAATTCTTTTGATGAGAAAACTGCAAATATGCTTACTCATGCTGTGTTACTTCCACTCTTGATTATGGAAATTCACTTCTGGCTGGTTTACCAAGGTGTGAATTAGCCAAATTGCAGAAATTGCAGAATGCTGCAGCAAGAGTGGTAGGTAAACTTAAAAAGAGGGATCATATTATGCAAAAACTTATGGAACTCCACTGGTTGCCTGTAGAGGCGAGGATTGACTTTAAAATATCTCTATTAACGTGGAAGGTACAGAATGGCTTTGCCCCAAAATACCTTTCTCAATTATTAAATTGTAAAAAATCTGATTTGGGACTGAGATCTAATGAAAAAAATGAATATACAGTGCCCAAGACTAATATGAAAACATATGGTGACAGGGCCTTCATGGTATATGCTCCAAGAAATTGGAATGCCCTGCCCCTTGAGGTGAAAAACTGTAAAACAGTGGACACTTTCAAGAAAAAACTAAAGACGTTTTTATTCAGGAAGCATTATCTCGAGAACCGCTTAGAGCAGATTTAGTCTGATATAGCGCTATACATATCATTATTATTATTATTATTATTATTATTATTATTATTATTATTATTATTATTATTATTATTATTATTATTATTATTATTATTATTATTATTATTATTATTATTATTATTATTATTATTATTATTATTATTATTATTATTATTATTATTATTATTATTATTATTATTATTATTATTATTATTATCCTCAGTCTTACATTTGTGCTAGTTGTATTATTGCTGAACATCTTGGTTCCAATTCCTTGAGTAATAATTTCCCGCTCTGAAAATAATTAAGGGATACTATATGTTAATTCATCTATTTATCATTCATCACATAAAAGGTGTTTGCCAAATCTATATTTAAATTTTGATGGTGTTAGGATTACAACAAATTCGGCAAAGAGCAGAAAGAAGTAACAAACGCTCTGAAAGAATCGCTGTACATTAAACCATCTCTGCCCTGGGAATACTAACCCTATGCATGCCATAGAAAGTGTGTGCCTAATTTGCATCAGGAGTCATCTGGCTTTAATCAAAATATCATGTAATGCTACTGCTGAATATCAAGAAATATAGGCAACCCATCCTATAGTATATTGCTCCAAACACGGGAAATACATCAATATGAAAAAAACTGATCCACAAATTTTACATTCTGTCTTCTTTTATAAAAGGCATATATAGGCGTATATATTGAGGTCAGATATAGGGGAGGTGTATCCACCGGGGTCAGATATAGGGGAGGTGTATCCACCGAGGTCAGATATAGGGGAGGTGTATCCACCGAGGTCAGATATAGGGGAGGTGTATCCACCGAGGTCAGATATAGGGGAGGTGTATCCACCGAGGTCAGATATAGGGGAGGTGTATCCACCGAGGTCAGATATCGGGGAGGTGTAGCCACCGGGGTCAGATATGAGTGGAGTTTATTCTTCGGAAGATGAATGCATAGGGTTTGTATCCTGTATTACTGGCCTTTTTTGTCTATTAATATTTTGTTATTAATTCTTATTTTGCATGAGAATATAAGATGATATGATATTTGAGATGATATAAACAACCTTCATCATATAATCTTCCTGTTGATTCGTCCTTGGAAAAGTGTACTATTTTATAATTCTATTTCAAATTTGACATTTTCAGAATGTGGTATTTGAGATGCAAGCATAAGGTTTCCTAAATGCCATGCGCCTTTTGAGACGTGCGTGCAACTTTCGTTTGAGATTGCTTGGACTATCAAATTAAAGTTTTGTAATTCTTGAGAACAGTGCAACCATTATTAATTCTTACAAAAATATCTGATTAGGTAGGATGCTTAACGTGTTTTTTGTAATGTCAAAATTACCTGACTTTAAAAATGAAATATGGAGTAATGAAGAGTCAAGGGGGATTGCGGCAAAATCATTCTCACCTATTGCGTTAGCGGCATAATTATTTGTGATAGCTGACGCCAAGTTGTAATAGGACAAAGTACATGGTGATGCTAAGTTGGTCATTGCATCAACATCTCTCAACGGCCTAACTTGTAATACGGACAATACATGTCACTCTCATGAAATGCTTTAAAGGGTTGTGAGAGATTTACAGAGCCTCACTGCTTCAAAATTGATAGGGGCACCTTTAGGAGATAATGGAAAAAGTCAAGACCTTTGTTATTTTGTTATTTTTCCCATCAGTGTTACATGTGGAGCACGACTTTCTCTTGTTTTATTCTAACTGATAATAAATCCTGACGCATAGTGTACAATTATCTGGATTTGAACCCATTCCCAGTGCTATTCTGTTCAGTTGAAAGCTAGTGCTTGTCGTTTTAAAAATCATGTCATTTTTATCAAGTTAATTTTACGCACTGAGTTAATTTGATTTGATTTGAGTGATTTTATATGTTGGCCGCACCACTTTTGACTCACTAGGCCCCTACACTAGTGAAAAGAAAGTCTTTTTTGTATACAGGTCTTAAACCTGTAAGAGAGTGGTTGGGAATTTCTCTTGTGCATGAAAACAAATAAACACATTTAACATTTTGAAAGACAGTGGAATTACAAGATGACATGTGAGACACAACATTCAGCTCAAGTGCAATTAGTAGTGGGTATTATAACACATAATTTTGGAGCTATATGTTCTTCTGAGGGGCCTGCAGATCTCAGACCTGGCTGTCAGTGTCACAGACCAGACTGGCAGACATTTCAACTGCATAAATAAACATAGAATTGACATTTTTCAAACTTAGAATATATTCCAGTCAGTGTAGTCTACATTTACGGCAACTTCTACTTCCATCACTATTTTTATATAGGTTAATAGGTAATATATAAGAGTGTGACATAGAGGGGCTGGGGACTTTCATTCTCTGGCAACCTGTGATATTAATTACCTTAGTCATCATGGCTTCTGGCACATCACTTGTGCGAAAACAAATAAACACTATTAACATTTTGAAAGACAGTGGAATTACAAGATAACATGTGAGACACAACATTCAGCTCAATTGCTATTAGTGGGGAGTATTATAACACAGAATTTTGGAGCGATATGTACTTCTGAGGGGCCTGCAGATCACAAACCTGCCTGTCAGTGTCACAGACTCCTCAACTGCATAAATAAACATAGAATTTGAATATTTTTTTGCAAATGTAGAATATATGAAAATTAATAACTTTATGCACAAAAGAAAGGTATGCTATATGTTTGACTGTGTTAAAAATGTCTGAGTTTCAACTGCCAGTTTCAGACAGTTGCCAGTCACTGTACTCTACATTTACGGCAACTTCAAAATGATGAGAAAATATAAATATCATTTTCAAAAAGGAAACTGTGTACAAATTCTTTTTTTTTTTTAAAGACTTTCATGTTAAAAATGTGTATCCTTTTTGAAAATGATATTCATATTTTTTTCACCTTTTTGAAGATGCCGTAAATCACATGCACATGCAGGGTGTCACTGTCAGCACGTGCAGTTAGCTTCAAGTAAACAAAACTGGGCATACCTTGCTGTACTAGTTGCAATTGAGCTGAATGATGTGACTCACACGTCACATTGTAAGTCCACTGTCTTTCAAAACGTTAAAAGTGTTAAGTTGTTTTCACAGAGTGATGTGCCGGCCACCATCTTTAATGAAGCTGCATTCGATTTGTATTTTTTGGGGATGGTGGCGCTCTGAACCAAAAAGTACACAGAAAGCGTGGGGTTTACACATCAGCCCTCGTCGTCTCTGATCAAATAGTATAAAGTATGTCATAATTTAGTCTTTATTATCACATATATTTATTACTGTTTGTGGGTCAGTCTAATCTTAGGAATGACAGCAACAATCTGAATCTTCACAACGTTGTGGTGTTTCTGATGTCACATGAAATTTCTGAATGCCATTCCACGTTGTCAAGCGTAATATCGGGTAAATAGCTGAGGAAAAGACATTACAGATAGCACCCTGTTCTGAATTAATCGACATCATGAAAGGGAAAGACGCGACATGGCTCATAACTGCAACAGTCAATCGCCGAAGGTCAAGTTCATTAAGTACAGAAACAGTACAACAGAGACAGTATAAAATAGCGCTAAGGAATCTTAAATAATTTGCCAAAACAAAGAAAGATCATGTCAGTATCAGAGGCACGGAAGGAATTTGGCATGATCACATGTTCATTGTCTTCTTCAGGCAAGTGTTGCCTTCTTTAACTTATAAAATTAAAAGATCCATCTATCTATCATAAGATAAATGAATTTTTAGAAAACTTCCTCAGACTTTCCTGTAAATCAAATTATTTAATTGAATTTCTATACAATAGAGGTTATTGCAATTTGAAGCCTTATTCTTAATCTATTGCAGTCATATCCAGTAGCCTAGTTCTTTTTGTTATGAATTACGTTTTCTTAGTTTTTTTTGTTATGAAATATTCTGAAGCACTTTTTTCAGCGATGTACAAATTGATATGAAACTATTTTATTTCAACATATCTTGTTGATAGCAAGAGAGGTTTTTGAATATCATATTGTTTTCTTCTGATGAAATTAGAAAAGGGTTATTTAAGTACCAATAACAATGGAAATGTAGTTTCTTGTTCTTCTACATCTTCACATGGAGGACAGAGAACAACGAGAACATGTACAACAGAGATACGGATGACAACAGAGCTACGGACGACAACAGAGCAACGGATGACAACAGAGATACGGATGACAACAGAGCTACGGATGACAACAGAGATAAGGATGACAACAGAGATACGGATGACAACAGAGCTACGGATGACAACAGAGATACGGATGACAACAGAGCAAGGGATGACAACAGAGATACGGATGACAACAGAGATACGGATGACAACAGAGATACAGATGACAACAGAGCTACGGATGACAACAGAGATACGGATGATGACAACAGAGCTACGGATGACAAAAGAGCTACGGATGACAACAGAGATACGGATGACAACAGAGATACGGATGACAACAGAGATACGGATGACAACAGAGATACGGATGACAACAAAACTGTGGATGACAACAGAGCTACGGATGACAAAAGAGCTACGGATGACAACAGAGCTACGGATGACAACAGAGCTACGGATGATCACAGAGATACGGATGACAACAGAGATACGGATGACAACAGAGATACGGATGATCACAGAGATACGGATGACAACAGAGATACGGATGACAACAGAGATACGGATGACAACAGAGCTATGGATGATCACAGAGATAAGGATGACAACAGAGATAAGGATGACAACAGAGCTACGGATGACAACAGAGCTACGGATGACAACAGAGATACGGATGACAACAGAGCTACGGATGACAACAGAGATAAGGATGACAACAGAGCTAAGGATGACAACAGAGATACAGATGACAACAGAGATACAGATGGCAACAGAGATACGGATGACAACAGAGATACGGATGACAACAGAGATACGGATGACAACAGAGATACAGATGACAACAGAGCTATGGATGATCACAGAGATACGGATGACATCAGAGATAAGGATGACAACAGAGATAAGGATGACAGCAGAGCTACGGATGACAACAGAGATACGGATGACAACAGAGCTACGGATGACAACAGAGATACAGATGACAACAGAGCTATGGATGATCACAGAGATACGGATGACAACAGAGATACGGATGACAACAGAGATACGGATGATCACAGAGCTACGGATGATCACAGAGCTACGGATGACAACAGAGCTATGGATGACAACAGAGCTACGGATGACAACAGAGATACGGATGACAACAGAGATACGGATGACAACAGAGATACGGATGACAACAGAGATATGGATGACAACAGAGATGCGGATGACAACAGAGCTAAGAATGACAACAGAGCTACGGATGACAACAGAGATACGGATGACAACAGAGATACGGATGACAACAGAGATACGGATGACAACAGAGATAAGGATGACAACAGAGCTACGGATGACAACAGAGCTACGGATGACAACAGAGATACGGATGACAACAGAGCTACGGATGCTGATCACAGAGCTGAAACACCATTTTCAAAATCTTTTAAGTGTATCTGTAATTTCGAAAATATTCTCATGAGGTTGTTGTCAGAGACACTTTATAACTATTCAGCAGAACCAATAGGAGCAACCCTCAACTCTCAATGACATCAGTTGCCCGCTGCATAAACAAACCCATTTAGACTATCAAATCAAACCCGTTTAAACTATCAAATCAAACCCGTTTAAACTATCAAATCAAACCTGTTTAAACTATCAAATCAAACCCGTTTAAACTATCAAATCAAACCCGTTTAAACTATCAAATCAAACCCGTTCAAACAATAGTACCTTTATTGTCCTACCTTTGAGATTGGACAAGGATTGACTGTTGTTGTCAGATACGTAAATGTTCCAACCACTTAAAAAAATGTAATAAAATTTGACAATCAACTGATAAACTATAACGTTGATCTGCTACCGTCTGCAGCTCTGTTGTCGTCGGCTTTTTTTCTCTCTCATAAAGCAAAAAAGTGCCACACCCCATTTTTGGTGACGTCATTACATGATATGTTATGTAACTTTACATGGAGCTGAAAGGAGATATCGTAGAAATTTCAATATATATAATGCAATACACAGACAATATGTTGCTTGGCTCTTTACTATCTATCCGCAGAGCATTATTAATGATTAAGTGTAATATGAACCCTTCTTGCCAACTTCACAGTCCCCATTCCTCAGTACATGGGACTTGCTGATATATGTCATCTCTCAGACATTTTGCTCACACAGTACATAGAAGAGTCACTGCCAAATATCAAATTTTAATTTTCAAAGGTAACATAACCCAACATTACTATTATTCTTTATGTCTCAAAACCAACCAAAAATTCCATTTAATGATCAATAATCATGGCAGAAAATCATAATTCTGCATGCCTTATCAAATAGGGATGGTTGATAAAACTATCTTGTTTTGCGTTGCACACCTTGGTATATAACAAGTTGCAGTTATTATGTAATGACGTCAAAGCTTTTTCGTGGAGGTATAAAACCGAAAAATCAACAATGTTGTGTAATGAACAACCTGTAAATGTTAATTTCTCCACATGAGAACCTCTAAAATCTCACTTCAGAACAGGGCCAACTGATTTAAATAACAATTGTGAACTAACTGTGCCCGTTGTGTGATTGGCAGATGCAAAGGTTTTTTCGTTTATCACAATCAAACTACAACCACAGGTGAGACAGGTAGATACACAAGTGACCTTACTCATGTAAGAAACACCCAATGATGACAGACAGATCTCTAGGTGATTGACCTTACTCATGTAAGAAACACCCAATGATGACAGACAGATCTCTAGGTGATTGACCTTACTCATGTAAGAAACACCCAATGATGACAGACAGATCTCTAGGTGATTGACCTTACTCATGTAAGAAACACCCAATGATGACAGACAGATATCTAGGTGATTGATCCTATTCATGTAAGAAACACCCAATGATGACAGACAGATCTCTAGGTGATTGATCCTACTCATGTAAGAAACACCCAATGAAGACAGACAGATCTCTAGGTGATTGACCTTACTCATGTTAGAAACACCCAATGATGACAGACAGATCTCTAGGTGATTGATCCTACTCATGTAAGAAACACCCAATGATGACAGACAGATCTCTAGGTGATTGATCCTACTCATGTAAGAAACACCCAATGATGACAGACAGATCTCTAGGTTATTGACCTTACTCATGTCAGAAACACCCAATGATGACAGACAGATCTCTAGGTGATTGACCTTACTCATGTAAGAAACACCCAATGATGACAGACAGATCTCTAGGTGATTGATCCTATTCATGTATTCATGTAACAAACACCCAATGATGGCAGACAGATCTCTAGGTGATTGATCCTATTCATGTATTCATGTAACAAACACCCAATGATGACAGACAGATCTCTAGGTGATTGATCCTATTCATGTAAGAAACACGCAATGATGACAGACAGATCTCTAGGTGATTGATCCTACTCATGTAAGAAACACCCAATGATGACAGACAGATCTCTAGGTGATTGATCCTATTCATGTAAGAAACACCCAATGATGACAGACAGATCTCTAGGTGATTGACCTTACTCATGTTAGAAACACCCAATGATGACAGACAGATCTCTAGGTGATTGATCCTATTCATGTAAGAAACACCCAATGATGACAGACAGATCTCTAGGTGATTGACCTTACTCATGTTAGAAACACCCAATGATGACAGACAGATCTCTAGGTGATTGACCTTACTCATGTAAGAAACACCCAATGATGACAGACAGATCTCTAGGTGATTGACCTTACTCATGTAAGAAACACCTAATGATGACAGACAGATCTCTAGGTGATTGACCTTACTCATGTAAGAAACACCCAATGATGACAGACAGATCTCTAGGTGATTGACCTTACTCATGTTAGAAACACCCAATGATGACAGACAGATCTCTAGGTGATTGACCTTACTCATGTTAGAAACACCCAATGATGACAGACAGATCTCTAGGTGATTGATCCTATTCATGTAAGAAACACCCAATGATGACAGACAGATCTCTAGGTGATTGACCTTACTCATGTTAGAAACACTCAATGATGACAGACAGATCTCTAGGTGATTGACCTTACTCATGTAAGAAACACCCAATGATGACAGACAGATCTCTAGGTGATTGACCTTACTCATGTAAGAAACACCTAATGATGACAGACAGATCTCTAGGTGATTGACCTTACTCATGTAAGAAACACCCAATGATGACAGACAGATCTCTAGGTGATTGACCTTACTCATGTTAGAAACACCCAATGATGACAGACAGATCTCTAGGTGATTGACCTTACTCATGTTAGAAACACCCAATGATGACAGACAGATCTCTAGGTGATTGACCTTACTCATATAAGAAACACCCAATGATGACAGACAGATCTCTAGGTGATTGATCCTACTCATGTAAGAAACACCCAATGATGACAGACAGATCTCTAGGTGATTGACCTTACTCATGTAAGAAACACCCAATGAAGACAGACAGATCTCTAGGTGATTGATCCTACTCATGTAAGAAACACCCAATGATGACAGACAGATCTCTAGGTGATTGATCCTACTCATGTAAGAAACACCCAATGATGACAGACAGATCTCTAGGTGATTGACCTTACTCATGTTAGAAACACCCAATGATGACAGACAGATCTCTAGGTGATTGACCTTACTCATGTAAGAATCACCCAATGATGACAGACAGATCTGTAGGTGATTGATCCTACTCATGTAAGAAACACCCAATGATGACAGACAGATCTCTAGGTGATTGACCTTACTCATGTAAGAAACACCCAATGATGACAGACAGATCTCTAGGTGATTGATCCTACTCATGTAAGAAACACCCAATGATGACAGACAGATCTCTAGGTGATTGATCCTACTCATGTAAGAAACACCCAATGATGACAGACAGATCTCTAGGTGATTGATCCTACTCATGTAAGAAACACCCAATGATGACAGACAGATATCTAGGTGATTGATCCTACTCATGTAAGAAACACCCAATGATGACAGACAGATCTCTAGGTGATTGGTCCTATTCATGTAAGAATCACTCAATGATGACAGACAGATCTCTAGGTGATTGACCTTACTCATGTAAGAAACACCCAATGATGACAGACAGATCTCGAGGTGATTGACCTTACTCATGTAAGAAACACCCAATGATGACAGACAGATCTCTAGGTGATTGACCTTACTCATGTAAGAAACACCCAATGATGACAGACAGATCTCTAGGTGATTGACCTTAATCATGTAAGAATCACCCAATGATGACAGACAGATCTCTAGGTGATTGATCCTACTCATGTAAGAAACACCCAATGATGACAGACAGATCTCGAGGTGATTAACCTTAATCATGTAAGAATCACCCAATGATGACAGACAGATCTCTAGGTGATTGATCCTACTCATGTAAGAAACACCCAATGATGACAGACAGATCTCTAGGTGATTGACCTAACTCATGTTAGAAACACCCAATGATGACAGACAGATCTCTAGGTGATTGACCTTACTCATGTAAGAAACACCCAATGATGACAGACAGATCTCTAGGTGATTGATCCTACTCATGTAAGAAACACCCAATGATGACAGACAGATCTCTAGGTGATTGATCCTACTCATGTAAGAAACACCCAATGATGACAGACAGATCTCTAGGTGATTGACCTTACTCATGTAAGAAACACCCAATGATGACAGACAGATTTCTAGGTGATTGATCCTACTCATGTAAGAAACACCCAATGATGACGGACAGATCTCTAGGTGATTGATCCTACTCATGTAAGAAACACCCAATGATGACAGTCAGATCTCGAGGTGATTGACCTTACTCATGTAAGAAACACCCAATGATGACAGACAGATCTCTAGGTGATTGACCTTACTCATGTAAGAAACACCCAATGATGACAGACAGATCTCTAGGTGATTGACCTTACTCATGTAAGAAACACCCAATGATGACAGACAGATCTCTAGGTGATTGATCCTACTCATGTAAGAAACACCCAATGATGACAGTCAGATCTCTAGGTGATTGATCCTACTCATGTAAGAAACACCCAATGATGACAGTCAGATCTCTAGGTGATTGATCCTACTCGTGTAAAGGAAATGGCGAAATGTGATAGACAAGCATCTAGGTGACTGACCTCTGTCAGAAACACTATGTCAGCAATGCACGAGCATAAAGAAGACACATGCTGGGGGTGGGTGGGTAGGTCACATGCTGGAGTGGGTGGGGTGTGACACATGCCGGAGGTGGGTGGGTAGGGCACATCCCGGGGTTGGGTGGGGTGTGACGCATGCTGGGGGTAGCTGGGTAGGTCACATGCTGGGGTAGATGGGTAGGTCACATCCTGGGGTTGGGTTGGGTGTGACACATGCTGGGGTTAGCTAGGTAGGTCACATGCTGGGTTGGGTGGGGTATGACACATGCTGGGGGAAGCTGGGTAGGTCACATGCTGGGGTAGGTGGGTAGGTCACATCCTGGGGTTGGGTGGGGTGTGACACATGCTGGGGATGGGTCGGTAGGTCACATGCTGGGTTGGGTGGGGTATGACACATGCTGGGGATGGGTTGGTAGGTCACATGCTGGAGTGGGTGGGGTGTGACACATGTCGGAGGTGGGTGGGTAGGGCACATCCTGGGGTTGGGTGGGGTGTGACAAATGCTGGGGTAGCTGGGTAGGTCACATGCTTGGGTAGGTGGGTAGGTCACATCCTGGGGTTGGGTGGGGTGTGACACATGCTGGGGATGGGTGTGTAGGTCACATGCTGGGTTGGGTGGAGTATGACACATGCTGGGGATGGGTGGGTAGGTCACATGCTGGGTTGGGTGGGGTATGACACATGCTGGGGGTGGGTGGGTAGGTCACATGCTGGGGTAGGTTGGTAGGTCAAGGTGGGGTGTGACACATGCTGGGTAGGTCACATGCTGGGGATGGTTGGTAGGTCACATCCTGGGGTTGGGTGGGGTGTGACATATGCTGGGGATAGCTGGGTAAGTCACATGCTGGGTTGGGTAGGGTATGACACATGCTGGGGGTGGGTGGGTAGGTCACATGCTGGGTTGGGTTGGGTATGACACATGCTGGGGATGGGTTGGTAGGTCACATGCTGGGTTGGGTAGGGTATGACACATGCTGGGGGTGGGTGGGTAGGTCACATGCTGGGTTGGGTTGGGTATGACACATGCTGGGGATGGGTTGGTAGGTCACATGCTGGGGTTGGTGGGTAGGTCACATGCTGGGGATGGGTGGGTATATCACATGCTGGGGATGGGTGGGTAGGGCACATCCTGGGGTTAGTGGCTGTTGATGGGACACAGGCTAGAGGCAGGATATATGGTAAATGGGACTTTAACAAAATATGTTCTGCAACACTTCTTTGATTGTCGTGTCACTCTAATGATATTATATTAGTTAACATTTGTTGGTAACACTTGTTCATTAGAGCACATAACTTTACTCACCCATAAGTGTCAAAATTGAAATTAGTGTCATTTACAAACACCACTTGGCAGATTTGATCAGGGGAAAATGAGAGATTGACTGGAAAGCTTACCCTCCATAGCAGGACTTCTCTATCATATCAATCCCTGCCACCAGAGCTATAAAGGTGTGTACAGAAATGACCGCAAGTCATCTGTATTCAGAAAAAAATCTGGCTGTGAACTGATTGGTGAGAGAATGAAAATGGAATTGTTTTGTACCAGCAGTTGTACTAATTGTTTAGTTTATGTGTCAGACACCTGATTACAGTTTATGACCTGATGTTGGTCAATTCAGGTTTGAGGATATTTTAGTGAGCAAGGAAAGATATATTACTTGGGGAATTCCAAATTTATAATGGTATTAAATATAGGGAAATGACTGTGGAGGTAGTAATTGAATACTACCTTTGCAAGGCAGAGTAGGGAAAGCTCTGCCTCGGCACAAAGGTTGATTTCAACATGATACCGCAGTGTTTGCAGGCTGATGTCTTGCCCTGCCTGTCACCCAAAAAATGCTTTATAAATATTACAATATGGCCTAGTTTTTCTGGCAAATTATGAATCAGCATTGTTGTACTTTATATTATGTAATGATCGCACAAAACAATGGATTATAGAAAGCCAATATGCAATCACTGCAGACTTGAAGATAAATGAACAACATGAAATTATGAAAGTCTTTTGGCAAGAAGCTACAAATATTTTATCATAGTGAAGGAACAGTTTAAGAACTAAAATATATTTTGCAAAATGACGTGAATTATTCACATGGACAAGAAGTGAATCTTTCACATGAAAAAGACATGAATCTTTTTTCAAACTTATTCACAAGTGGGCGGGAATTTAAATGGAAAATTATTTGTTTTCACATTAAAATCATAACCACAAATAGCTTTCTTGTCATTTTAAGGAGCCCTTCTCCTATACTGGGTTATATCGCTGTGATGAAAGGAATCTGCCTTGGTAGGATAAGGTAATACCACAGTCACATTTGCGCTGATTTCAGAAAAGATGCCCGGCCGATGGGTATTTTTTACAAAATCGGCCGTCAGTTCAGATTGCTGTGAGGGCACCAGGAGATCATCGTCCACAATTGGACATCTTTAAGATGTTGTACGGGTCATCAAAACTTTTAGCTGCAACATAAAAGTTCCCAGGGTTTCACTTATCAGCAAATATCATCCTAAACTAAATGGCAGGATCCCGGCAGTCCCGCAGGGACATCGGCAGATTATTTTAGGGCTGCCGGTGGTGTCGTACAGTGAAAATAGTGAAAATAATTTGAAAAATAATTTTTTTATTTCATGTGTTCACAGGCCATCGTCAGATGATCCCTCGGGCTCCCTACGATATCAGAAAGACGTCTACAGGATATCCTTCAGATGTCTTTCAAATGATCTAGATGTCTTTAGGAAATCCTACAAACGTCTTTAGGATATCATACAGATGCCTGTGGCATCTAATCTGGTACGTGCCTTGCGGCACCCTTGTATAATGTGACCACAGCTACGGCATATCTCTGATTACCCCTGATGAACTCCCTGGCGCCCTGAGGCATAAGTGTGAATTAAAAGAGACTTGTTCACGAATAATCAACAATAATCACAGCTAGTTGACAACTGTTATTTAAATATGGCCTAGTTTCTATATCGCAACAGAAGTCCTATGTCACCCACATGATTGCTTAATTCATAATTCATCTTATTTGATTTAGCTATTTTATATAAATTAAATTAAAGACAACAAATAAACCCAAAACTATTTTTTGAAGACTTGATAATTGAAGGTACATGTAGTCATTAGCAAAACGATCTGAGCTTGCCTGACAATACAGATTGGTGTGACATATTTCAGTTTTGATACTGGTTGTGGTGATCATTTTCCTATCCAACCAGTATATGATGGTGAAAATAGAAATCAAGGCTCATTCGTTTCTTATTCAAAGTGTGATATAAACTATTGTATATTCACTGTTGAAAGAATGATTTTGAAATTTGGAGAAATTGAAATTGATTATACCATGTGATAGGCATGAAATATACATTCATGCACTGATATCAATATTCTGAACTTCAGATTATGTACTGAAATCAGTTTCAGTGCTTTGTTAGTCCATATTTTAAAACAGATAAGGTATGGCCACTTGTTCATTACTTGTATAATCATCTTGTTTCACTCGACGATTATACTGCGTAATGATCATGTGACCATACCTTATCCTATACATAAAATATGGCCTAGTTGCTCTTGCCAATCACAAATCAGTATTGCCGTACTTTATTTCAGGTAATGCTTGCACAACTCAATGGTTTATAGATGGCCTCTATAAACTCTACAGACATGAAATGAGACATGCCCATTATGCAACCTGTGATTCAAGATGTAAATTTCATGATTTCTAAAGAAAATCTCTGATAATATTGAATGAAACACTGTGACACAATACATTACAACTTTGGTGACTGCTTGATTCATACTGTAGTAATTCTTGTTTGGTTTAGTTTTAAATAAAAGAAAATAAATAAACTCAAATCTGCCAACGCTCCTGTGGAGGAACCGGGCCTGGTTTTTGGCTATTTTGACTAATAATAAAAGGAATGTATGCTATGTCCCTTCTACTTTTCCTCATATTTCACCTTTTTCTTTAAAATGAGCTCAAGTTCAAGCCAATTGGTACAGTGGATGCTCTGTTTGAATTAATTAATGACTTTCTCATTCCTATTCATATTATTATTATGTGATCCATCCATCAGTGATCCCTCCTTCCCTGCTGTGATCCCTCCTTCCCTGCTGTGATCCATCCTTCCCTGCTGTGATCCCTCCTTCCATGCTGGGATCCCTTTTTCCCTACTGTGCCACTGCCCATGATCCCTCCTTCCCTCCTGTGCCACTGCCCGTGACCAACTACATATTTTAGTGTCTATTGGCTGCTTGAACTGGGTGTGGCCTCTGAGCACTCAAAGAGTTGAATACATCGTTTACATGAAGAGCCAGGTATAAATCCTGGATCTGTTGGGGAGAGTAGATAAATCCTTGTTCTATTCAGAAATGTTAACTGGATGATATTGTTGTACATTTTAATCGTTATTAGATTCTTGCAGGATGAGGTGGATTTGTTTGTTTGTTTGTTTGGGGTTTTACATCACTTTCAACATTATTTCACTCATTTCGTGATGAGACCTACTTGTAGCAGATATAGTGCTGCCTCACTGAATTGTCATGTCGCAGGTCCTTGACATGACAACCCACCCTGTCACAGTTTTACAAGGACAACGGGTTAACCCTTTAGGCACGGGTCTCAGCTCATATGGGAAATTGTATCATGAGCTCAATCTCAGCACAACCGGGGTTCGAACCCACGACCTTTGGATCACCACAGAGGAACTGGTGCTAATAAGCTGGCACTCTAACCAACTGTGCCACGGCCCGTGGCCTAGGATGAGGTGGATGTAATTACTTTCGGGATTTATATCAAAATGTAAATAGATTATGTTTCCATTTCCTGTGTAAGGATTCAACCAAAGAAAAATTTTAATTATTGGACGGATATTATGAAAGCTTGGCAAACACACAAACTGCATTAACAATGTAATTATAAAATGCAATATAATAATGGCTTTGTACCCAACATACATATAACTTATAACTTAACTTAAAAATATAAAATATAATAATGAGATTGGCTTGTGTTGGGCATTGACTTTAACATATTTTGGCGGGTTTTATGCTGAGGCACATACCCGATGCATGTTGAGAGTGGAATGGCGGCTTTCACTTGAGCTCCGATAAAATCGTCCTTCTTGGTCGATTTTCTGGAGTCTATTGCTAGTCTATCGCCTCACTTTCTCGCAGAGAACCCGGTCTATACAAAGGTCTATCTGATATCAGACTTTTTGCAAGCTCTGACGGCAGTTTTGATTGGAATTCCGCTCGCGAGGGCGGGATCATACTGTGTTGTCTTTGCGAGGCACCGCGCTCACGAGTATCCACTCTTTGCTGCCAGTGTCGAGTGCTTGGTCTGATACCTTATATCCTCTGTATTCATAAAACGTGTTGCTTCTGGTGTCTAGAATTACCTTCAGACCCATCAGCGACATATTTTCTGAAATTACAGTGTTTTTCGGACTTGTTCCGACGGTGATTGTTGATACACAAACAAGGGGCTACTACCAGCCATTTTTTCTTGTTGTGACGCACCACCCGCTGTACAATACACATCTGCAAGCAACTACGTAAGTGGTTCTTTCTTGCAATATACCTATTCATAGGTACATATACCAATCTAATTTGCACGCTATACGTGTCTGAATTCACTTCAGTCACTTTTAGAAGCAAATTCGGTATATTAAACTACTATACAGTGTTTTTTCGGACTTGTTCCGACGGTGGTTGCAAAAACACAAACAAGCGGCTAATACCAGCCATTCTATCTTGTTGTGAGGCTCCACCCACTGTCTAATACCAATTTACGGGCCCCATTGCCTGTTGTAGCTAAAACATTAGCTAAAATACTACGCTACAAAAGCTACAAATAGCTACAGATAAGTGGCATTTATTATTACCATTACGGTAGTAAGAATTACTATTGGGTAAATAATCTGCAATATACGTCTAGTTCAAAATACAGAACGTGTCAATAGCTCATATAGCAGCTGACCCGTATATACACAAGAGATTACCTACCCGTTCAATGCTACACAATCATGGCTTTGTTTGTATATGCTCATGCTTCAACATATACGACAAGAATAGTGGCGAAACCACAAAGACACTTACCTTGCCTCACAATGGTATAGGGTCAAATAAAATCCTACTGTGTGACATTCATACTAGCATCTTCACGAAGAATTCATCTTTGGAAAATATTAATTTTAATATTATTCCACGTGCTTACTTCAGGTTGCTGCAGGAGTTGATCGCAAACTCAAATATTAATATATTTGAGTCTGAGCATGAAATTGAACTGTTCCCTGCTCAATTTCGCTTGGTGCTCGATACCTGCGATTATATAAAATCGGACACGCTACTATCCGTACATGGAGTTAGCAAGCAAAATTGTCAGTTCAACTTTGTTAAATATACACAAATATCGCACCCAAAACATCTTTATTGGGAAAACATATTTATTCTGCCTCCTCGGCCACAAAAACATAGACTGAACAACAAATATGTTGAAAGTCCATGCAATTCGTCAAAATCATGCAGTTTTGGCAAAATTATCAGAGGGGGCGCTGCTAGTAGGAGCCACGAGAACAGACGAATGACCACAAATCGCTACCATTGTCTATCAGATCCGGAAACACCCGAATCACATCGGCTCGTGGAAACACGTGGTCCGAACATAAACATAAACAATGGCAATACACATTCGTTTTCTGTTTCGACCAATCACGTCTCAGGGCCGGCTCCAACTACACGTGCTCGCTCTGCTCCACGTGGTCAGCCACGGATTGTAAATAAACAGCATTCTCGTATTAAAAATCCTAATAGAAACGGGAAGAAAACATTAAATATTGGATGTTGCAATGTACAGAGCATATCTAGCAAGATCCTGCCAGTAAAAGATTATTTTACTGAGCATGACCTTGATGCCCTGTTCATGACTGAGACCTGGATGCATGACTCAAAATCTGACAAAGTTAAAAGTGAACTTAAAGAAGGGTCACTTGAATTTGAGT
Organism: Amphiduros pacificus; assembly: GCA_949316495.1. Taxonomy (NCBI): domain Eukaryota; kingdom Metazoa; phylum Annelida; class Polychaeta; order Phyllodocida; family Hesionidae; genus Amphiduros; species Amphiduros pacificus. The sequence goes on along the minus strand of OX439005.1, from coordinate 54,180,249 downwards.
CTTTTCCTAGGATTGGTCGCACAGGGGGAGGATTAGGGATTTTATACAAATCTGAACTCCCCTTCACAACCAATAGGGCCAACCAACCAGTAGTCACCACCATGGAGCTCATGGAGTCATCCATCACATTGAAGGGAAAAAAGATAACATTTGTGGTGATATACAGACCTGAACCATCTGATCGGAATAGATATACCTACTCTGAGTTCTATGATGAGTTCACCCAGTTGGTTGCACATTATGGTTCCTTTAGTCATGAGGTCATTTTCCTTGGTGACTACAACTTCCATGTCAACCTGCCCTTAAAGCCTGATGTCATTAAGTTTAATGACATCCTATCTACCTTTGATCTAACACAATGGGTTCAGGAACCAACCCATAGGTTAGGGAACACCCTTGATCTAATCATGACCTTTAGGGGAAATAAACTCATGAAGAGTCACCTGGTAGATGAGTACCTATCTGATCATAAAATGATTAAGATTTACCTTGATATTATACCTCCTAAACCCCCCAAAAAATCTATCAAATTTAGGAATTTCAAGGGATTAGATCTTGAATCCCTAAGAAGGGACATCAAATCCCTAACTGATAGAGACACAACTTGGGAACATTTATCATTGGAGGACATGGTAAATTATTATGATAGGGAACTCACATCACTCATGGACAAACATGCACCTATCAAAGTTGCCATGGTCACCCAACGCAAACCTGTACCTTGGATGAGTGACCAATTAAAGCTGGAAAGATCTCTCAAGAGGAGGCTTGAGAGAAAAATGAGCAAGACTGGCTCTCAAATTGACAAGGAGCTGTATAACTCTCAGAGGAACCAATACAACTCAATGCTTAAATCTGCTCAATCATCATATTTTTCCAACCTGGTTGAGGAAAACAAACATGACCCTAAAAAGCTTTTTAGAGTCATTGACACAGTCATGCACAAGAAAAAGGACACACCTATGCCCCAATCTGACTGTGAGACTACTCAAGCTGAGAAGTTCAACACATTCTTTCTTGAAAAAATAGAGAGAATCCGCCTGAACATTGATAATGCTCCACCCTGCCAAACTTCGCCACCAGGTGACACTGCGAACAATAGTACTACATGTCTGGAAAGGTTCACACCCTTAACCATTGACGACGTACGGAAATTGGTCAAAAGGTCTGCAAAGAAGTCATGTGACCTGGATCCAATTCCAACCTGGCTCTTACTTGACCTCTTAGATGACCTCCTACCAATAATTACTTCCATCATAAATAAATCACTGATGGAATCAGCAGTATCGGAAAATATGAAAATAGCCATCATAACACCCCTGCTGAAGAAACTCGGTCTAGAACTGGTTGAAAAAAACTATAGGCCTGTTTCCAACCTAACATTTGTCTCTAAACTAACCGAGAGGGCGGTTGCAGACCAACTAGTCCCCCATCTTGTAAGGAATGGTCTTACTGACAAGTTTCAATCAGCCTACAAAGAATATCACAGCACTGAAACCGCTTTGTTAAAAGTGCAAAATGATATCTTGGGTTGCCTAGACAATAGAAAGGCAGTTATCTTGTTGTTGCTTGACCTTTCCGCTGCCTTTGACACTATTGACCATCAAATCCTTTTGGACAGGCTGAGGGATAGATGCAACGTCAAAGGTCATGCACTCTCCTGGATTCGGTCATACCTAATGGACAGAAAGCAATGTGTGAAGGTGGGGACCCATAGATCCAGTCTCAAATCCTTAAAATATGGGGTACCCCAAGGCTCAGTCCTGGGTCCTATACTGTTCACCATTTACATGACACCCCTATCTGATATACTTGCAAAATATGGTCTGAGCTATCACATTTATGCAGATGATACTCAGATCTACATCCCTGTTGACCACTCTTCTCCCCATCATGTGGATATGAGCAGACACAAACTGGAGGAGTGTGTCAGTGAAGTCAGAAACTTCCTCATATCAAACAAGATGAAGATAAATGATGGAAAAACTGAGATGCTCATATGTACTGACAGGTACAGTACTACCACCCATAGCAGTATCCCAACCACAATCAGAGTGGGTGACTCTGATATTGCTCCTAGTCAGTCAGTTGTTGACCTTGGTATCACATTTGACTCCAACATGGACATGAAGGCCCAGATCAGGAAAATGTGTCAGAAAGGCTATTATCACATCAGGAACCTGGCGGCCATCAGACATTGTCTAGACGAGAAGACCGCGGTAACACTTACCCATGCTTTTGTTACATCCACCCTTGACTATGGTAATGGTCTTCTGGCGGGTCTTCCTAAAACTGACATCAGGAAACTGCAATACCTCCAAAACTCTGCAGCACGGGTAGTTGGAAAAATCAGGAAATTTGATCACATTTCAGGAAAATTAAGGGAACTGCATTGGCTTCCCGTTCATGCGAGAATTGATTTTAAAATTCTTCTATTAACCTGGAAAGCCCTTAATGGTAAGGCTCCGCCTTACTTGCGGGATCTACTCCTGATTAAAGAAGGTGAACGCTGTCTAAGATCCAATGATGGCACCCACCTACAGGTCCCTAATACCAGGCTAAGGACAGTAGGTGACAGGGCCTTCTCATCTGTAGGTCCACGACTATGGAATTCCTTGCCTACTAATATTAGGACAAGCACTTCAGTCTCCTCGTTTAAGAGTAGGCTGAAAACTCATCTCTTCAGGATGCATGTCCTGAACTCAGCGCTATGAACAGACTTGTCTGGTATCAGCGCTATACAAATTTTATTATTATTATTATTATTATTATATTCCACTTTCATGAAATGAGCCCATGTCGATCATCAGATTCATATATTGCATTAGGGAAAGGTATTGAACACATTTTTTATCATACCCTGACTCTCTGACACTTCAATCTGATTTGTTTGCTTTTTTGACCAAACTGAACATTCAACTTGCCTTTGTTTCCTTAAACAGTCTTCAAATTGTTCTCCACCTACCTTGTTGTGAGTCACACACCACTTGACATCGTGTATTTTAGCTAAAATCAGTCTGAGAAGTCACGGTTCACATTTGACTTCAACCATGACATCGTCATTTCCTTTCAACCTGAAATGAATGTATACCTTGATTCTCATTGCTTGAAATCAAGGTGCTGAGTATTTACCTGGATTTTTGACCAATTAATAACTGATAAACATAAACAGGAAATGATGAGTCTATGGACGCAATCACCACACATTCAATACCTTTCTCTAATGCAATACATGAATCTGATGATCGGCATGGGCTGACGTGAAAGTGGAATATAAACATGCATCGGCCCTGTGGCTGAGGTTATTGACATCAGTTGAGTAATAAGTGGCTAATCATCCATGCGACTGTGACACGTGAGTGATCATATAATAATCTGCTGCCTAAAAACCTACATCCTTTTTTAGAGCTCTAGCCACCTTAGAGATTAACTGGTTTTAAGAAGGAATGTGGTCCAATAAAAAGCCAAAAAATTAGATGCCCTACTGTATCAGTACAGCTCAGACCTGATCAACAGTTGGCGTTGTTATGGTTAAAGTGAGTTTTTTATTCAGTTATCTCACCAAAATGTTTTATTTATTATTTATTCACCCCCTTGAATAGTTAGTGTTCCGTCCTTCATGATTTGAGATATGAAACCGATATACACACATATATGGTAGCGGGAGCACTGCATCAACTGTGCACCTTTCTTTGGATTATAATAATGACCTGCAGAACAAATGGCCACAATTTCACAATATAATCATACAAGTAATGAACCAGTGGCCATACCTTATCTGTTTTAAAATATGGACTCACAAAGCACTGAAATTGATTTGAGTACATATTCTGAAGTTCAAATATTGATATCAGTGCATGAATGTATATTTCATGCCTATCACATGGTATTATCAATTTCAATTTCTCCAAATTTCTAAATCATTCTTTTCAACAGTGAATATACAAAGCCATTTACTGTATATCACACTTTGGATAAGAAATGAATGAGCCTTGATTTCAATTTTCACCATCATATACTAGTTGGATAGGAAAATAATCACCACAAGCAGTATCAAAACTGAAATATGTTACACTAATCAGTATTGTCAGGTAAGCTCAGATCTTTTTGTTAATGACTACATGTACTTTCAATTATCAAGTCTTCAAAAAATAGTTTTGGGTTTATTTGTTGTCTTTAAATTATAGCTCAATCAAACAAGAATTACTATTATGAATCAAGCAATCATGTGGGTGACACAGGACTTCTGTTGCAATATGTATTGTCTTTCCTCCAATGGTATCATTACTCTCCACAGCAGATCCAGCATTTATACCTGGCTCTGCAAGTTAACGGCATATTCAACTCTTTGGTTGAGTGCACAGAGGACACACCCAGTGCAAGCAACCAGGACACAATGAATAAAATATTTCATCACATGGGGTAACATGGCCAATTGGTGTCATTGTTTTTATAAGAAAGTGATTACAACAAGGATTGAGATTTCAGTGACATGTGTACCAAAATAGTCAGACAAAAATAGTCAGCAGGGGATGGACCATTAATCCTGAAGGGAGGAGGAGGACAAAAATCTTGGCTTTTTCTTCTTGGGCAAAGCTTATATGTCAGGCCTCACCATAAACTGACTGAAATAGCATTGTAAGTGATGTAAAACTTGATATAAATGGTATAATCTTTCAACCAGATATTTCAAATATACTCCCCTCCCAAATTACGAATGGTCCATTATAAATTACTTTTGAACATATGAAATAAGCATGTGCACGTGTACAGTTGTGTTGTGCATGAGCACGTGCCATGAGCCAGCCAATTGGCCAACTATATGGTAATTGCATGCTAATGTGCGGACTAATTCTGTGCAAGGAACAACGTATTGCTGCAGAGGTAGTATATGATTCTACCTCGCCATGCAGAGTATGGTCTCATTTCATGTCTGCAGTGCAGCCATCTATAAACCATATATTACGTGATATAAAGTACAGCAACACTGATCTGTGATTGGCTCGTGAAACTAGGCCATATTTTAAATAAAAATCAGCCTAAACACCTTTCAATTTCCTTTAAAAGTAACATTAATAGAAAGGATGCCACATAAAAAAGACATTTTCTGGTGACAGGCATAGCTTCAATCCCTGTTTGTTTGACCAATATATATTATAATACACCCTTTAAAGTTAATGACATTTATTGTTTCTTGTATTACAAACTATTTTTGTATTACCTAAATATACAATCAGATTTTGAAATAGCACTGATGAAAGTCAGGCACAAGGTCAAGTGTCAGATATTAGTGATAACAAAATGGAAGAGACTTGCCAGGTTTTGACAGTGTAACTTGCACTCAATGGAAATACAAGCAAAGTTAGTACAGAGGTTACTTCTTTAAAGGCAGAGCAAGGAAAATATTGTTTTGGATTTGCATTGAATAAAATAGGTTCTTTGAAAATAAGACAATGATCATGATATACAAAAATACTGTTTGGGATTGTAGTGAATATAATATATGACCATTACCAGCGCGAAGCAGTATTTAGTTCATGTATCGAAACAAATCAAGCTCTGTATGGAAAGAGATATAGATAGCATCATCTTGAAAAATCACTGTTACTGATGTAAGGCTAATCCAAGAGTTGTCCCTTATAGGTGTTTCTTACCTGGTCTGGCCGTAATATATGACCTCCACCCTCACCAATGACATCCACCCTCACCAATGACCTCCACCCTAGCCCATGACCTTTCAAACATTTTAGGATCTCCAACATGTACTACCCTCCATAACAGGACTTCTCTATCATATCAGTCCCTGCCACCAAAGCTATGAATGTGCACACAGAATCGCGTGCAAGACATCAATATTCAGAAAAATCTGACTGTCAACTCAATGACGAGAGAATATAAAAAAAATTGTTTTGTACTGGCAGTTGTACTGATTGGTCAGTTTATGTGCCAGACACCTGGTTACAGTTTATGATGTTGGTCAATTTAGATTTTATCATATTTTTGTGAGCAAGGCAAGTATCTATGACTCGGGGATTTCCAAACTTTGAATGAGATCAAAAACAGGGCAATGACGGCAGATGTAGTAATTGAATACTACCTGTGAAATGTAGAGGAACTGGTACCTGTGACCGCATCTCTGTTCTGTGAGGTATTTATAATTTGTGACCAATCTTTGACATATCACTCATGTCTGCCCCTCATGTTCCGACAAATGTTATCATGGTTAGTATTCTTTTATGAAGTAAATATCCTGTGTTCATGATGAATAAAGCTTTAATGTTACATTTCTTTGGTTTATTCACAAATAGATATAAACAAATGGTCAAAGTCATAGCTTAATTACAAAGGAGACACGGATTGAAGAGGACACAGATTCGTGCCTAACATATAGATATATACACACACAGTAGACACACTGTGTGAAAAACACATTACAGCTTGAAATTTCATATCATTATAAAAAATATAAACAACTACGAAAGAGTAAAACATGAAACTCAAAAGCTTAGAATATGTTATAAACCATGAAAATCAAAAGCATAAAATAGGTCACTTTATGCTTATCATAACACATAATATGTATTAAGCTAGGTGTCTTCAATTCACACTAACTTTGCCCTGCCAAGGGAACTTTCTTTCATGACAGGGATATAACCCAATATATGATAGGTCTTCTTTTCAATGCCCAGATAACTGTTTTCTATGTTCCTTATTCAGCACATCTGAATTGTAATTCTTTTTACGTGAACAATTTATTTTCAGAACAAAAACATTTGATGTAACATGTTGAACAGTAACTTGATGATAACCACATACACAGATGATTCATAAATATCATGTATCGTTTCAAATATATTCATGGCAAGCATGCTAATAAGTCCTGCTATTGCCTTTGATAGATTCATTAATGTCAGATGTTGAACAGCCTTTTATTTGGAATACTATTTTTGTAATAGTTGAGTAAAAGTTGACGAGCATCAGAACATTTGTGTCTATTGACGTATTTCTTGTGAAATCAGATTTCTCCGGCCTACGTCTAGTTGACTGACACCCGGAGAGGACAGGTATGAACTGACAATGGACAACCAATTATTGATACATGAGTATGTCACATGACCCCCACACTTATCCCCCTCTACATGATAAATGGTTCATTTATCCTTTGCAGTTTACGGGTGGTGTTTTGGGCATCCCCGTGTTGTGGAGTTGTCTCTGTGTGGGTTACATGTTGTCACTGAGGATAGGGACAAGAGATTTGACTCCCACCACCAGCCGACGTCAGCTTATTCGCCTTCCGTAGATATATAATACGTGTACGTACATAGTGTCATATTACACAAGAAGAACCGCAGTCCAAATTGATTATAAAGACAAGTAAAAAGTAAAGAAGTAAGATGACATTCAAGTAAAATGGAGATGATGATAAGAGACATCGTTTAATTGGTTGTTGTGCGCTGCCTGCGCATTTGGAACCGGGATAAGTTTGTGGGTGACTCATTTTTCAGAATCTAAAACCGCAAAACCGCGGCGACTCACTCGCGCGGCCGCAAGTGACAACATGCTCCTACAAACGAGCATCTCCGTGCCGCGGTATATGCGTGGCTCCGGGTATATATATACCTCAACATATTGTCTCTAAATCACTAACATGACATAACTCACAAAGGAACAGCATCGATCTCAGCAACTTAAATGATAAACAGTAGGAAGATTTCGCAGCTTTCATGTTCTGGGGCAGATAAACAAAAAAGTGTTGTTTATTTTTTTTTGTATCTGTATCACAGATTGATTGGATCTATTAATTAGTTTCTGAAACGTTTGAGATGGTCATATTTTATCCGGTTGAATGTTAAAATATTGGGCCAATTAACTTTATTCTAGACTTCATTATGATGGCTACGCTGAGACCGGGAGGTTACAGAGCTGGCCGGGGAGGCAGTGTGTTCGGCGGAGAAGGGGAGTACGGGCGGGCAGGCTTCCTCGGCGTGGCGGCCTGTGAGTCATCGGAACCGTCCCGTAGGTCGCCCCCGGTCACCGGCTCAATGCCAGACAGCAGGCTATCTGACTGGCACGCCACCGCTCCCCGGCACGCCGGGACACACACCTTCTCTGACACGGGAAAAGACTGTAAATTGACTGACTTCATAGACACAGCAAACCTCCCCGTATCGGCCTCCCCGTCTGTGCTGACGTCCGTGTTTTCCCCGTGTGATCCCCGGGGGCAGGCCCTAGCACGGCCCGGTATCCCCCGGGACCTACAGCCTCTCGGGTCCTCCCCCGGCAGCAGTGGCACGGACCCCGCTCTCTACCCAGCACACCCGGCTCTATCGCTGCCCAAACCAAGAGGCTTCTACACCACATCTCCCGAATACAAGAAACATTCCGGCTCGGGATATATCACAGACTCCCCGGAGTCCAGAAGCTCAACCGCATCTGGATTTTTCACGGATTCCCCTGAAAGTAAATGTTCTCCCGGCTCAACATTTTTCCCAGAGTCTGGAGAAAGTAAAACCACCACCAGTTCCACGTACTACAGAGACACCTTACCACCCACGCCGGGGACGAGATATTATATAGACACCCCAGAAGCAAAACCACAGCCTACTTCCAGATATTTTGCAGAATCTGCAGAGATTTCCAGCAGATCCACGGCGGCCTCTTACCCCCAGGGTTGTGTCTCCAGAGTCCCTCCTCTTCCAAACTCTTATGGTTGCGGCGCCCCGTCTGTGGCCCTGGGTGACCCCACCATGGAGTATGGACCAGCCCCCTCCATCTATGCTCACCCTCTTGACCAGCCCTCTGGAATACCCCCCGCAGTGGATCAGTGGTGGCCGCCCTCGGAATGCTCCAACTGGGACCCACCGTCCAACAAATACTACGACTACGCCGCCGAGGTAGGTCAACAAGAGATATATTAAACCGCATAGGGAATGGGGAGTATATAATGGAATCAGTGGCTGGGTCAGTTGGGCTAGCCATATTTCTGGTAACTATTACTCAGGTACAACATGTTTGATCATCAATAAATTACGCACAGAAATATCACAATTATATCTAATCGTTTATATTTTTATCATAAAAAATCAAGCTATGAATCACTTCACAGGGTCCTTTACAATCTAGTAAGATTGGACCTTGCTTGTCCAGTGGGTTTGGTTGTTTATGTAAAGTACGGATTTTAGTTAACAATGTAACTTAACAAAGGATAATATCTTCCCAAAGAACATGAACAGAAGGTATTGAGTGTTTGCAGAGTTGGTAATTGCTTGTTGTTCATGAAGATAATCTCCATTAGGAAAACAATGTATTTATGGTAAAACAAAACTGAGTGGTTGAGAGGGATACTGTAGTTAATGAAAATCTTATATCTGAAACCTTTCACGCATCATTATGAGTATCTTTTTCATACTGTAATTATCTTTTAATAAAGCTTGTACCCGAGGACAGTAATCACATGTAAAACATCCAAGCATATATGCTATGTGTGTAGGTTTGGGTAAATTTGATTATGCGGTATTTTTTTAAGCCTTATCTTTTAGTTAATTGGCGAAAACAATAACAATTGCTAAAAAAATGTCTGCTTATAAAAAAATATTAATCTAAAAAGAAAGACACATGTACCTGCATAGCATGAGACTTATCTGTTCTGTAATGAACATATTGCTTGAACATTTGCCCGCCATAATTAAAGTAGATTACATTTCCCAATAAATTAATGAGATCTTTTTTACGAAACTTGGTTCGGACTCTTTTTAAGTGAATCGAAAGTCAGCTTTCATGAAACAAATTTTTGCTTAATTTTGAAGTTTCATGCAAAGTACTAGTAATTGGTGATCCGAACTTCCTTTGATAGAAATTGTATATGAAAGCTGCAAATTCTATACTCCTGCACTGTAAGAAGGTACTGAAGAAAATCAGGATTTGTACTACATCAGTCTAACAGCAATATATGCTATTATTTTACAGTAGAAATAACAGATATTTGTCCTGTAAATCATGATTTCATTACATTACTTTTCAAACTACTACCAAACTGCTGTGGATTATTTCTTTGAATACTTGGTTCCGAAGTTTTTATTATATATATATATATATATATATATATATATATATATATATATATATATATATATATATATATATATATATATATATATATATATATATATATATATATATAAATTAATTACTAAAGATGCTCAACAGCATTTAATTTAAATGATTATTGAGCGCTTCAGAGTAGCTGGACGGTCACATTCTCAAGGTCTTCCCAGATATTATCCCGTTATACATGTCCCAGGAGAGACAATTGATATTAAGACAAAAATGCTGATCTATGCTAGTAGAGCAGGCAACTTAATATAGACTCATTGAATCCAATAAGTCAGTTGTAAACCTGGGCATCACACTTGACTTAAACATAACCACGAAGAGCGAAATCCATAAGATGGCCATAACAGGGGGCATCTGAATGACATCACTGCAGAAACTTTGACTCATACCTTTGCATCATCTGACTATGGTAATAGCCCTCTTCATGGCTTTCTTATAGAATACATTAATAAACTACAATTGCTACAGAGCCCAGTAGCAAGAGTTGTGGGGAAGATCAAAATGTTTGATAATATCTTTCACAGACGGTACTGGCTGCGTCTCGTCATGATCGATTTCAAGATTCTGATGACTTATTGGGAAACCCCGAGCTAGAAAAAGCGCTCCTATACCTCCTAGATTTACTGCCTTTGAATATTTGATCGGCAAATAGTGGATTGAGGACTTGTAGATTGGCAAATAGTGGATTTAGAACTTGTAGATTGGCAAATAGTGGATTGAGAACTTGTAGATTGGCAAATAGTGGATTGGGAACTAGAAGATTGGCAAATAGTGGATTGAGAACTTGTAGATTGGCAAATAGTGGATTGAGAACTTGACTTGTAGATTGACAAATAGTGGATTGGGAACTTGTAGATTGGCAAATAGTGGATTGAGGACTTGTAGATTGGCAAATAGTGGATTGGGAACTTGTAGATTGGCAAATAGTGGATTGGGAACTTGTAGATTGGAAAATAGTAGATTGAGGACTTGTAGATTGGCAAATAGTGGATTGGGAACTTGTAGATTGGCAAATAGTGGATTGGGAACTAGAAGATTGGCAAATAATGGATTGAGAACTTGTAGATTGGCATTTAGTGGATTGAGAACTTGTAGATTGGCAAATAGTGGATTGAGAACTTGACTTGTAGATTGACAAATAGTGGATTGGGAACTTGTAGATTGGCAAATAGTGGATTGAGGACTTGTAGATTGGCAAGTAAACTATAATGACAGAGATTTTCCTGTTTTTCCTCCAAAACTCGACCTGCCTATTTACATTAAGAATAGCGACTTAGTAGATAGGATAAACGCTTTAAGAGATTTCTGTTTTGCAAGCATTATTTTAATAAGGGCTGTGAACAGACACTGTCGGCTATCAGAGATAAATCATTTTTTTGTAATTTCTTTATTATTACCTGCTTTATTAGTAAATCATTCATATGCTTATAAACATTGAATACATTTCAGTATTGTGACGGTTTAAGGTTAAACATTTTTTATAATTTAAATGTTTTTTTCATTAAGCGCAATATATGGAAGCGGAGAGTTTAATTTGTACCATAATAATAATCTAAATATAGAATTTATATAGCGCTCTTAATAAGAAAAACAATAATATCTACTGTACACAACCTGTTGCTTTACATAAAATATACCATTTTATAGACACGTGCATATGTTTAATATGGTTTGGAAATTCCCAATCGCTTATGACAGACATATTTATTGCAATAGTGACAGTAGGGCTGACATGTGACTGACTACAGTGCATGTAGCTGGTATTTTGCATCACTCATGTCTGTGAAGCCCTCGGACACATTGAAACCGGAAGTACAACATATACCAGAATTCATACCCCATGAGTAACTGTATAGGCTTGCTGCATTATTAAAACAAGGACTCTCACAGTAGTTTGGATTCTTGTTATTGGTGTATCCAGATATGTCCCCAGGGGGCACTTCACTTAGGAACTCTGGCCAGCTAAACATGGACATCCAATTGAGGTTAATAATAGTGTTCCACACAGAGGAGCAAGGTACAAATGTATCACACTTATACGGAACTGACCAGCTTAAGTGAAAATAATAGCCCCCTTCTCTCACCAGGAGGTCAGGTCCCAGGCCAAACTGTGCTGTACCTACTTAGCCTGAGGTGACACCTGTGGGAACAACTTTGTTTATATTTCACTGTGAACCTTTATCATATTTACTTGTAACTCTTTTATCCCCAGGGTGATATTATTTGACATATTTCTGGCGTGGAGGAAATGTTACTCAGTCAAAGAGCCACGCTTTTATCCTTCTTAAAGCAAGGAAAAATATACAGAAAACAGGAAAACTTATAATTGGATACAAATCGTAAGACAGCAGAGTGTAATATATATTTAGATATGACCTCAAGAGGATATTATCCATAACATCCCCAAACTTGCCGTTTTGTTACCTGTATTGGGTTTTCACCAGAATACAATATAATCTGCTTGTATAACTCACCCCTCAGGAATGTGACAATCAAATGGCACTTTGCTGTGTATTACCTTGTCACATACACGTCAGTCTGTAGCCAGGATCCCACACAGAATTCACTGTCCTAACATTCACGTCTTATCCAGGCATCTAAATTGCTCTATATATGTATATGAGAAGTGCCCCGTCTTTATTTCACAGGAGATGTATTAGTAGCTAGTTGAATTAATGATCTTAAGTAGAATGTTGTATTCCGATACACCACTTGACAGGCAGCATTCTGTTTAAATGAGACTTTTTCTAAAGAAGACAGTAAAAATAATTGTGAACTTATAAAGCAATCAGAGACACTGGTCGTGACAATCAGAACTTTGAGATATCAAATATAATAGCAAATTACAATAAAAACCAACTCTGATTAACATAAGGGAACAAAACATCAGGAGACGAGGTAGGAATATTCGTGTCCTCGTTTAGGAATGTTATGATTAATTTGCAGTTAATAAACCATCAGGTGCACAATCATCACAGGAAAGCGCATTCCAGATTACATTTCATTTCCATAACATTAATTAAGATGTGTCCCGGGTTCCGAATTTCATTAATGTTTCCAAATAAACAAACCGAATTGCTAAAATACACATTATATATCCCTATATTAAATTTTGTCAAATTCGAAAAGGTGTTATTCAGATCAATATCAATATATTACCATGCAACGTGAAGGTTAGACGCCTAAGGAAACGTGGGGCAGCAGGAAGCTATTATCTTCTCAATCCCCATGTGACTGTATATAAGGTGTATGTGTATCCAGCCAGTATATCCAGCCAGTATATCCAGCCAGTATATCCATCCAGCCAGTATATCCAGCCAGTATATCTCCCGGTATATGAATGTCAGTTTATCCCAGTATATCCAGCCTGTATATTCGCCTGTATCTCAAACAAGATGACTGAATAAATTATATATGACACATGAATACTTAACACATATATTTTAAAAGTATATCCAACAAGCAAGGCAGCCAGCATAGCAGTTTGACCCACCAGTATATCCAGCAAATATGTGCTGCCAGTATTTTCAGCCAGTATATCGAGCCAGTATATCGAGCCAGTATATCGAGCCAGTATATCGAGCCAGTGTGTCCTGCCAGTATTTTCAGCCAATGTGTCCTGCCAGTATTTTCAGCCAGTGTGTCCTGCCAGTATTTTCAGCCAGTGTGTCCTGCCAGTATTTTCAGCCAGTGTGTCCTGCCTGTATTTTCAGCCAGTGTGTTCTGCCAGTATTTTCAGCCAGTGTGTCCTGCCAGTATTTTCAGCCAGTGTGTCCCGGCAGTATTTTCAGCCAGTGCGTCCTGCCAGTATTTTCAGCCAGTGTGTCCTGCCAGTATTTTCAGCCAGTGTGTTCTGCCAGTATATCCAGCCAGTGTGTTCTGCCAGTATTTTCAGCCAGTGTGTCCTACCAGTATTTTCAGCCAGTGTGTTCTGCCAGTATTTTCAGCCAGTGTGTCCTGCCAGTATTTTCAGCCAGTATGTCCTGCCAGTATTTTCAGCCAGTGTGTCCTGCCAGTATTTTCAGCCAGTGTGTTCTGCCAGTATATCCAGCCAGTGTGTTCTACCAGTATATCCTGCCAGTATTTTCAGCCAGTGTGTCCTGCCTGTCTTTCCAATGCACTATCCGACCAGGACACTCACCAAGTACATCCAGGCACTTTAACTGTCCAGAACACACATCCAGGCACTTTAATCGATCAGAACACCCACCGAGTGCATCCAGGCACTATATCTGGCCAGTACATCCAAGCACTATATTTGGCCAGTACATCCAGGCACTATATCTGGTCAAAATGATATCATATGTGCTCTTGACGATAAGAAGTCAGTCATCCTGCTGTTACTTGACCTCTCCGCTGCCTTTGACACCATTGACCACCAATTTCTATTTGATAGACTGGAGGCTCGATGTAATGTCAAAGGTCATGCCCTCTCTTGGATCCGGTCATATCTAAGTAACAGGAAACAGTGTCTGTAGGTAGGGACCTATAGGTCCTGCCTCAAGTCCATAAAATATGGGGTCCCACAGGGCTCAGTACTAGGCCCAATACCTTTTACTATCTATATGGCACCCCTATGGACCACACTTCCACTCATCAAGTTGATATTAGCAGACACAAACTGGAAAAGTGTGTCAGTGAAGTTAGAAACTTCCTAATATCAAACAAGATGAAGATAAATGATGGAAAAACGGAAATGCTTATGTGTACTGACAGGTACAATGCTGCCACTAGCAGCGGTATCCTAGACACAATTAGGGTTGGCAGCTCAGATATTGCTCCTAGTGAGTCAGTGGTTGACCTTGGCATAACCTTTGATTCTAAGTTGGATATGAAAGCCCAGATAAGGAAAATGTGCCAGAAAGGCTATTACCACATTAGGAACCTAGCGGCCATCAGACATTGTCTAGACGAGAAGACAGCTGTAACACTTACCCACTCTTGACTATGGCAATGGCCTACTTGCAGGTCTTCCAAAATCCGACACAAGGAAACTACAATACGTCCAAAACTCTGCAGCACGTGTTGTAGGAAACATTAGGAAATTTGATCATATTTCAGGAAAACTACGTGAACTGCACTGGCTCCCAGTTCATGCGAGAATTGATTTTAAAATTCCTCTCCTGACCTGGAAGGCCCTAAATGGTAAGGCTCCACCTTACTTGCGTGATCTACTTATAGTTAAGCAAGGGGAAGGCTGTCTAAGGTCAAACGATGGCACCCACTTACAAGTTCCTAAGACCCGGCTGAAGACAATTGGGGATAGGGCCTTCGCATCTGTTGGCCCTAGATTCTGGAATTCCTTGCCTAGGGAAATTAGGACTAGTGCCTCAGTCTCCTCCTTTAAGAGTAGACTGAAAACTCATCTCTTCAGGATGTACGTCCTGAACACAGCGCTATGAACAGACTTGTCTGGTATCAGTGCTATATAAATTTTATCATTATTATTATTACATCCAGGCACTATATCTGGTCAGTACATCCAGGCACTATATCTGGTCAGTACATCCTGGCACTATATCTGGCCAGTACATCCAGGCACTATATCTGGCCAGTACATCCAGGCACTATATCTGGCCTGGTATTTTTTAGCCAGCTTCTTTTAGCATATCCTGATGTATCCAGTTTCATAGCCGATTGGGCCAGTTCTCCATCAATGTCAAATAAAAGCTGTGCAATGTTGGGCTGTTTATTGATCAAACATAGGGAAAATTATTTATTCCGGGAATAGGGACAACACGTATGTTAGCTGAAGATTAATCTGATTGAGACACAGTTCCCGTCCCGACTGAGTTCATCACTGAGCATCGAGACTCTTATGTCCAATAATTGAATTCACTTTGGCACAAGCTATACCTAATATATCTGACTGGTTAATAGCACTCCCTGCAAAATGAGAACACCCCAATATTGTTTGATATATCCTATATACATATATCAGCGCCACCTGGTTATATTCTGAGCCCAAGATACCGCGAATAGGCACCGGGGCTTGAGGTTCACCGGGGCTTGAGGTTCACCAGGGCTTGAGGTTCACCGGGGCTTGAGATTCACAGGGGCTTGAGGTTCACCGGGGCTTGAGATTCACAGGGGCTTGAGGTTGACAGGGGCTTGAGGTTCACCGGGGCTTGAGGTTCACCGGGGCTTGAGGTTGACAGGGGCTTGAGGTTGACAGGGGCTTGAGGTTGACAGGGGCTTGAGGTTGACAGGGGCTTGAGGTTCACCGGGGCTTGAGGTTGACGAGGGCTTGAGGTTGACAGGGGCTTGAGGTTCACCGGGGCTTGAGGTTCACCGGGGCTTGAGGTTGACAGGGGCTTGAGGTTGACAGGGGCTTGAGGTTGACAGGGGCTTGAGGTTGACAGGGGCTTGAGGTTCACCGGGGCTTGAGGTTGACAGGAGTGGAGGTTGACAGGGGCTTGAGGTTCACAGAGGATTGAGGTTAACAGGGTTTGAGGTTGACAGGGGTGCAGGTTGACAGGGGGCTTGAGGTTCACTGGGGCTTGAGGTTGACAGGGACTTGAGGTTCACCGGGGCTTGAGGTTGACAGGGGCTTGAGGTTGACAGGGGCTTGAGGTTGACAGGGGCTTGAGGTTGACAGGGGCTTGAGGTTGACAGGGGCTTGAGGTTGACAGGGGCTTGAGGTTGACAGGGGCTTGAGGGTGACAGGGGCTTGAGGTTGACAGGGGCTTGAGGTTGACAGGGGCTTGAGGTTGACAGGGGCTTGAGGTTGACCGGGTTGGGGGTTGACAGGGGCTTGAGGTTGACAGGGGCTTGAGGTTGACAGGGGCTTGAGGTTGACAGGGGCTTGAGGTTGACAGGGGCTTGGGGTTGACAAGGGCTTGAGGTTGACAGGGGCTTGAGGTTCACCGGGGCTTGAGGTTGACAGGAGTGGAGGTTGACAGGGGCTTGAGGTTCACAGAGGATTGAGGTTAACAGGGTTTGAGGTTGACAGGGGTGCAGGTTGACAGGGGGCTTGAGGTTCACCGGGGCTTGAGGTTGACAGGGGCTTGAGGTTCACCGGGGCTTGAGGTTGACAGGGGCTTGAGATTCACAGGGGCTTGAGGTTGACAGGGGCTTGAGGTTGACAGGGTTGGGGGTTGACAGGGGCTTGAGGTTGACAGGGGCTTGAGGTTGACAGGGGCTTGAGGGTGACAGGGGCTTGAGGTTGACAGGGGCTTGAGGTTGACCGGGGCTTGAGGTTCGCAGGGGCTTGAGGTTGACAGGGTTTGAGGTTGACAGGGTTGGGGGTTGACAGGGGGCTTGAGGTTCACCAGGGCTTGAGGTTCACAGGGGCTTGAGGTTCACCGGGGCTTGAGGTTCACCGGGGCTTGAGGTTCACAGGGGCTTGAGGTTCACAGGGGCTTGAGGTCTTAGTTGGGGTCACTGGTCATATTGCTCACTCTTTAAGGAATTCCTTTCAAATTTTGTTATGTTAATTTTTCTTAACCTGATTTATTGAATGCATTTACAAACGGAATACATTTGGAAGCAAGGCTTAAGAAAGAAAGAATTTATAGAATTCTACAAAACTTAAAATTTATCTATCTTCACATATGTGATATTATGTGTGATTTTGTCTTGAACAATAGTTTTACACCTTTCAGGAAATGTTTACTATATTAGTATATGAAAAACATCATTTTCAATAGCATAATATTTTTTTTATTTTATAAAGAAATATTTCTTGTTGTATATATATATACTTATATGGATAGATAATTACTGACGCACTGGGCTATCATTGGTTGATATCATTCCGCCTCATGGAAACTGCAAATGTTAATCTCTATGTCATCATTTATAGTGTGATAAATGCTTAGATATATCCATCCTGTGAAGGACTTAGGATTGTTGACTGTATTCAGATTGGACGAATTCGAAATAATGCTTGTAACATACTGAAAGGCATCTACAAAATGTACTGAAAATTAAAACCACAAAATGACCTTTTTACGTAATGAAATGACATTTAAAATCATCTGCCACAAATCTAAATGAAAAATCATAAAGCTTCGGTTTTTTGTTCTAATTCAATATATTTAATGTAAATCAATCCTCATTTCGTATCTAAGCACATACACACAGATAATAAGTGATATTTAAGTTTCTGACTACAATTGTGTCAGGAACGCCGCACGATTCTATTTATATGCTATTTCCGATAGAAGAGTAAGATGAATATCCCAGGATGATGGGTTAGAGCTTAGATGATCAATATGTGAACTTGCTCTGGGTTAGAACTTAGATGATCAATATATGAACTTGCTCTGGGTTAGAGCTTAGATGATCAATATGTGAACTTGCTCTGGGTTAGAGCTTAGATGATCAATATGTGAACTTGCTCTGGGTTAGAGCTTAGATGATCAATATGTGAACTTGCTCTGGGTTAGAGCTTAGATGATCAATATGTGGTTGTTTGTACGCGCTCAGAATGCATTCGATTAGTTTTATTTAGGCTGTGGTTAATTATTGGTTAATCATAGATTAATTATTGTTAAATCGGTGGTTAATCATTGCTTAATCAGTGATAATCATAGCTTAATCATTGCTAAGTCAATGGTTAATCATTGCTTTATCATCGGTTAATCATAGCTTAATCATTGCTAAGTCAGTGGTTAAACATTACTTAAACATTACTAGGCCGATGTTATAACGCATATGATGTGTGGTCCTCTGTCAATCATGTATCATAAATTCATATTTCTGTGAGACATGAATTGAAATAGAATATAATTCACAATATTTGGATGAAATGTGTGACGTTTTTTATCATTATTTAAAAGCATTGTTATGCGAAGGTATTGTGACATTTACATAATAATGAATAAACACCTTAATATTATCTTAGCGAGAACACGGAATATCTTTAATAACCAATTATGTTATTTTATGGCCAAAGATGTATGACTATTTCTGTATATTTCACATATACGAATAATCACTGAAATTGACTGTCTGTTAGATATGAGTCATACATCTAGCAACATCATGATCGTGACAAGGAAATTATTTGCAGTGCATTAGTTTTATTGAAACTGGTAAATATTGATGGTAGGTAATAATGATGAAATATTCCGCTAACCGACATGGCTTGCTTGGCCTATTGTTATCTTAACAGAATCAGTTGAAAAACCACGAGGAAATATGACAACATTCGGGCTAAGGAAACTTGAAGTGAAGTGATGTGCCAATCTTGTTGATTTCACCCCAGTCAGTATTTCTGGACATTGGTCAGTATTTCTAGACACTGATCAGTACTTCTAGACACTCGTCAGTATTTCTAGACACTGGTCAGTACTTCTAGACACTCGTCAGTATTTCTAGACACTGGTCAGTACTTCTAGACACTCGTCAGTATTTCTGGACATTGGTTAGTACACAGACTAATGTTAAATGAAAATTGATCAAACATCAAATACATCACCTTTATCTGCCACCAACAAACTAATTAATGTCAATTTGTGTAAGCAATCGAATGCTTTGATGAAAAAATAAGAATGGATGTAAACAGGAGACATTATCCTTCGCCGCTAGATGGCATTTGAGTTGTACCCCATGTCACGATTCTGTTTCCAAATATAAAACACCATCACCTTGAAAGGTCATGGGGCTACTCAGGCGTACCAATTCAAGGTCACGTGACCCCCCAGGCGTAACCATCTCGACCGGCTTACTCACCAGGCACAGTGCATATCAGTGCGGTCAGGTAGAGTCTAACAGTGTGCAAATATTGTGTCACGATATCTCATATCTCAATATATGGAGATGGTTAAGCAGTGATTAATATATAAATATTATGAATCTTTCTTTGCACTATTGAATTGGAAAATACTATTGTTGTGGGTTACTCTGCATGACATCGGTAGTGTTGAAAGTTGTTCATTTCTCTGACATGATAGAGAAGTCCTGTTATGGAGGCCAATTATGGGTTTAAAAATACTGAAATTCAAACAGTAGAATATACTTTCAATGAATAAATGTTTTGTTTAATCCACATAGGATGTAGTTAGGCCTACAAAGATATCTATTATTAGCAGTCCGACTTACAGAATGTAATTCATTGGAATGATCCAGCATAAGGGATTGGTCTGAAAGGACGTGCGGCATGGGCCGCCCGGATGGGGTTGTTATCAAATTCATTCAACAGATTGTGAAATTTGTGTGGAGAGTAATATTATGCTTATCGATAATGAGCTTAACAAAAACAAACTGTGTATAAAATAGTGTGGTGCTGTTTAGTTGTTCTTGGATATCAACACAGATGGCCTATTTAAACCTTTCTTTGTTGAGGCAAACATATTAACAATAGGCAAATGGGAAATATAAAAAACGTATTTTACAAACAGTGGTTATATTTATACTGTGTGAGTCTTGAAAGAAGTGTGTTGTCATCAGAATGCACACATGAACTGCCAGACCTGAGTATAAATCAGTGTGCTATGACTACGAGCCGTGTCTGTGCAAACCACTCGCTGTGAAGTAGGGGGTCGCGGTAAGAAGAGGGGACGCGCATTAAGAGTCACACAGCCTGCGATGCCGGGATCAGGTTATATAGGAGGCAGGTGAGGCTCTCTGCTGCTGCTGCTGCTGCTGCTGCTGCTGCTGCTGCTTGACCAGGCCCACGCATCCTCCCGGCCATCTCTCTCTCTATCTTATATGGCTCAGATCCTCAGGTAAGCATTTCTGTGCATTGTTTTTTTTCAAACTGTTCTGTACCGTTGCTGATTTGAACTACACATTAGGAACAGCTGAATGTTGGAGCGGACTGAAAACAATGGCGCTAAGATAAAGTTTGGTTTAACATATGTATTTTATACACCAAGGCAAGGGTATGATGCTCTTTATTACCACCAAGAATGACTGTATGTTTTGGTTTAATGTTGACCTGAGTCAATTAGACTAAATTCGTGGGCAAAGATCATGTAACATGATGAGACATATCAATGACCTTTATGACCTTCAATGTTATTCTTAAAGCAAGAGACATTCAATTCTTCCCACAGTATCTTAACAAATTTCAATTTTATAGATGTATATCATAACAAAGTCCACCTTTGATACATGTGTTAAAACATTTTGTAAATGGAAGAAACTTTAGGTTCATGCACGGTGATACGTGACAAAAAACATAGGCGCCCTCTGCCGTCATGCATGGTTTCATCAAAGAGCACACCAGCATTATTGGCATGATAAGGTGAGGCACTTCAGGTTCAAAATGGTGCATTTTGTTGCAAAAAGAAACTATAAAATGTTGATTATGGAAAGTATAGAATTACATAGTACAGAATCACATACTGTATACCGAGAAAAATTCGCGCCTAGTTATTTTCGCGCCATCGCCGTTTAAGACAGGTTCGCGCCGTTTTATTTTCGCGAATTTTGGATTTCTAGTACATAATATTATCACAAATTATACTTTGCAGGTCGAGAACAGAACAAAACAAAAAAATTCGAAACACTTCTTAGCATTAAAACAAAGCGTGTAATACACAAAGAAATATTCAACCACGTGTAGACAGTAGTCCGCCTGTCCGATATTTGCTTTCACGCTAGTATTGCGTAATGCATGTTAAATGAATGGATGGTTTTGTTCTGTTCTTGACCTGCAAAGCGAATTTGTGATAATATTGGGTAAATACCTTTATATATCATTTACAACATATTATTTCGAAATGCTTTGATATGACTTTGTTCTCACTGATTTCAATTATCAGCGTTCACAGTTTTGCATTTCGTCTTTGTTTCCACGGCTTTGAGTCGTGTCTTCCCTGTTGACAGAAATGCTTTCACACGTGGATCGATTTTAATTGCGTTTTAAATGATAAATAAAGGTATTTACCCAATATTGTCACAAATTATGCTTTGCAGGTCGAGAGTTTATCCATGAAGTAAAACGTAAATATCATGTACGTGACGTCGCGGTAATTCATGTCCGCAACACGAGGAGAAGCCAGGGATCCATCATTGCGCAATATATTAATATTTCAATGCGTGTTGATAGACTCCAATTGTTTTCGCGCCAAAAATAAGAGCTTGTCCCCGTCACTCCCGCTTTTTAACATGACGACCTCAAATTGCGTAATGCATCTTCAATTTCGCGTCCATTTAATTTCGCGAATGACGTCCTGGCGCGAATTAACGCGAAAATAAAAAGGTCGCGAAAATTTGTCTGTATACAGTAATATGGTTGAATGGTGGTCACAGTTCAATCAATCTGATATTCTTGATCAACTTATGACATATTATTCTCACACACACCCCTTTATTTTAGTACCAGAAATTGACCCGTGTAATATTGACCCATGCAATTATAAAAAATGTTTCTGGTACAACGAAAGCCCATTTCTAGCGGCATTTCTATATATATATATAATATATATATATATATATATATATATATATATATATATATATATATATATATATATATATATATATATATATATATATATATATATATATATGAATCTGTGCTCCATGATAGTTAACATAGGAATCATAGATGCCACCTTACTACAAATATTACAAAACGTTCATAGAGGGATTTAGTTCTGATAAAACGCCAAATCAATTCAGGAATGCTTTATGCAATCAGTAGATATCAGATTGCTGACATAGATATCATAGATATCAGATTGCTAACATAGATATCAGATTGCTTACATAGATATCAGATTGCTTACATAGATATCAGATTGCTTGAATAGATATCAGATTGCTTACATAGATATCAGATTGCTTACATAGATATCAGATTGCTTAAATAGATATCAGATTGCTTACATAGATATCAGATTGCTTACATAGATATCAGATTGCTTGAATAGATATCAGATTGCTTACATAGATATCATAGATATCAGATTGCTTACATAGATATCAGATTGCTTGAATAGATATCAGATTACTTGAATAGATATCAGATTGCTTACATAGATATCAGATTGCTTGAATAGATATCAGATTGCTTACATAGATATCAGATTGCTTACATAGATATCAGATTGCTTACATAGATATCAGATTGCTTACATAGATATCAGATTGCTTAAATAGATATCAGATTGCTTGAATAGATATCAGATTGCTTACATAGATATCAGATTACTTGAATAGATATCAGATTGCTTACATAGATATCATAGATATCAGATTGCTTACATAGATATCAGATTGCTTGAATAGATATCAGATTGCTTACATAGATATCAGATTGCTTGAATAGATATCAGATTGCTTACATAGATATCATAGATATCAGATTGCTTACATAGATATCAGATTGCTTGAATAGATATCAGATTACTTGAATAGATATCAGATTGCTTACATAGATATCAGATTGCTTACATAGATATCAGATTGCTTAAATAGATATCAGATTGCTTACATAGATATCAGATTGCTTACATAGATATCAGATTGCTTACATAGATATCAGATTGCTTACATAGATATCAGATTGCTTACATAGATTTCAGATTACTTGAATAGATATCAGATTGCTTACATAGATATCAGATTGCTCACATAGATATCAGATTGCTTACATAGATATCAGATTACTTGAATAGATATCAGATTGCTTACATAGATATCAGATTGCTTGAATAGATATCAGATTGCTTACATAGATATCAGATTGCTTACATAGATATCAGATTGCTTAAATAGATATCAGATTACTTGAATAGATATCAGATTGCTTACATAGATATCAGATTGCTTACATAGATATCAGATTACTTGAATAGATATCAGATTGCTTACATAGATATCAGATTGCTTGAATAGATATCAGATTGCTTACACAGATATCAGATTGCTTACATAGATATCAGATTGCTTGAATAGATATCAGATTACTTGAATAGATATCAGATTGCTTACATAGATATCAGATTGCTTACATAGATATCAGATTGCTTACACAGATATCAGATTGCTTGAATAGATATCAGATTACTTGAATAGATATCAGATTACTTACATAGATATCAGATTGCTTGAATAGATATCAGATTGCTTACACAGATATCAGATTGCTTGAATAGATATCAGATTGCTTACACAGATATCAGATTGCTTACATAGATATCAGATTGCTTGAATAGATATCAGATTACTTGAATAGATATCAGATTGCTTACATAGATATCAGATTGCTTACATAGATATCAGATTGCTTACACAGATATCAGATTGCTTGAATAGATATCAGATTACTTGAATAGATATCAGATTACTTACATAGATATCAGATTGCTTGAATAGATATCAGATTGCTTACACAGATATCAGATTGCTTACATAGATATCAGATTGCTTACATAGATATCAGATTGCTTGAATAGATATCAGATTACTTGAATAGATATCAGATTGCTTACATAGATATCAGATTACTTGAATAGATATCAGATTGCTTACATAGATATCAGATTGCTTACATAGATATCAGATTGCTTACACAGATATCAGATTACTTGAATAGATATCAGATTGCTTACACAGATATCAGATTGCTTACATAGATATCAGATTGCTTACACAGATATCAGATTGCTTGAATAAATATCAGATTACTTGAATAGATATCAGATTGCTTACATAGATATCAGATTACTTGAATAGATATCAGATTGCTTACATAGATATTAGATTGCTTACATAGATATCAGATTGCTTAAATAGATATCAGATTGCTTACATAGATATCAGATTGCTTGAATAGATATCAGATTGCATATGTATATATATATATATATATATATATATATATATATATATATATATATATATATATATATATATATATATATACATATGCAATCTGATATCTATGTAAGCAATCTGATATCTATATATATATGTAGATATTAAATAGATATTATGGGATCCACTAATTGTTATCAGAAACTAAGGGGAGCTGTCTGTTTGTGGCGTCCGGTGTTGGTGTATTCATCTAGTATATAACAATACACGATTTGATTTATATATTTATATTTATATCTATAAATCTGATATCGATAACTATAAAAGCATTGTTACATGTGGAAGCATTCTTATATACAAGAAAACAATCTGATATCTGCATGAGAAATCTGATATCTTCATAAGAAATCTGATATATATTAAAACATTCGGGTGTCTTTAAAAGCAATCTTATTTGTAATTTACATTTGGAACCTCTTTTTACTTTAATGTCAAAAGTTTGTGCATAATAACATTTTATTTGGAATATGAGACTTTGCCTAGCGTTGATACCGTCAAGATTGTGTTAATATTTGCTAACAGTCAGGGTCAGGTTCTCCCGGGGGGGGGGGGGGGTTCCAATCCAATATCATTCATATCATCTCCTCATATGACTGAGGAAGGGTCAGGTTCTCCCGAGGTGGGTTCCAATCCAATATCATTCATATCATCTCCTCATATGACTGAGGAAGGGTCAGGTTCTCCCGAGGTGGGTTTCAATCCAATGACATTCATATCATCTCCTCATATGACCGAGGAAGGGTCAGGTTCTCCTGAGGCGGGTTCCAATCCAATGTTATTTATATCATCTTCTCATATGACTGAGGAAGGGTCAGGTTCTCCCGAGGTGGGTTCCAATCCAATATCATTCATATCATCTCCTCATATGACTGAGGAAGGGTCAGGTTCTCCTGAGGCGGGTTCCAATCCAATGTTATTTATATCATCTTCTCATATGACTGAGGAAGGGTCAGGTTCTCCCGAGGTGGGTTCCAATCCAATGACATTCATATCATCTCCTCATATGACTGAGGAAGGGTCAGGTTCTCCCAGGGTGGGTTCTAATCCAATGTCATTCATATCATCTCCTCATATGACTGAGGAAGGGTCAGGTTCTCCCGGGGTGGGTTCCAATCCAATGTCATTCATATCATCTTCTCATATGACTGAGGAAGGGTCAGGTTCTCCCGGGGTGGGTTCTAATCCAATGTCATTCATATCATCTCCTCATATGACTGAGGAAGGGTCAGGTTCTCCCGGGGTGGGTTCTAATCCAATGTTATTTATATCATCTCCTCATATAACTGGGGAAGGGTCAGGTTCTCCTGAGGCGGGTTCCAATCCAATGTCATTCATATCATCTCCTCATATGACTGAGGAAGGGTCAGGTTCTCCTGAGGCGGGTTCCAATCCAATGTCATTCATATCATCTCCTCATATGACTGAGGAAGGGTCAGGTTCTCCTGAGGCGGGTTCCAATCCAATGTCATTCATATCATCTCCTCATATGACTGAGGAAGGGTCAGGTTCTCCCGAGGCGGGTTCTAATCCAATGTTATTTATATCATCTCCTCATATAACTGGGGAAGGGTCAGGTTCTCCTGAGGCGGGTTCCAATCCAATGTCATTCATATCATCTCCTCATATGACTGAGGAAGGGTCAGGTTCTCCTGAGGCGGGTTCCAATCCAATGTCATTCATATCATCTCCTCATATGACTGAGGAAGGGTCAGGTTCTCCTGAGGCGGGTTCCAATCCAATGACATTCATATCATCTCCTCATATGACTGGGGAAGGGTCAGGTTCTCCCGAGGTGGGTTCCAATCCAATGTCATTCATATCATCTCCTCATATGTCACCGTTTATACTCAAGAGAGCTGATAAAACAATCTCTTTCAATCTCTAACTATGACCCCCTATGTATAATGACCGGCCTCGTCACTTCAGGACACAATTAGCGAAATGTTAATTAAATGACTGGTGTTCTTCATTGCTAAGCACGCTGTAGTGTCCTATGTGACTGTGTCTTTATAGCCTCAGCGATCTCAGCGGGTCCATTTAAACATCGGATTTGAACAAGACTTTCTATAACATGCTCATAGTGTCAGATCGGTGACTGACTTTTTACATGACTAGATATTGGTCAAACTTTTATGAGATATACACTGAAACAAGGATTTAATATATTGATGCATTTAGATTAGTATAAATAGACACATCGTCTAGAATTCTACATAATCCTGGATGTATTAACGTTCCTAGCGGTTGAGATGTAGGCGGAATTTTTATCATTAAGGAAACCAATGGATTTAAACGCCATAGTTAACCTTTCTGAATTCTTAGCTAACAATTCTCTAAAGTCCTCTTATTGTCAATTTTTCACCACTACACATGGTTTCGAGAAATATGAGTCACCACGAAGCAGGGAGGTCTGCAAATCTTTGAATATTTGTTTGTCTTGCCTGATATCTGATATGAGTCATAATGATGCTCCACATTGCAAAGATATGGTGACCCAGACATTAAAGGTCGGTAATAAGGTCCCGCTACCAGCCTGTAACACCAGACATTAAGGCCGGTACCAGTGAGGTCCCGCTACTGGCCTGTAACACCAGACATTAGAGGTTGGTACCAGTAAGGTCCTGCTACCGGCCTGTAACACCAGACATTAAAGGTCGGTACCAGTAAGGTCCCGCTACCGGCCTGTAACACCAGACATTAAAGGTCGGCACCAGTGAGGTCCCGCTACCAGCCTGTAACACCAGACATTAGGGGTCGGTGCTAGTAAGGTCCCGCTACTGGCCTGTAACACCAGACATCAAAGGTCGACACCAGTAAGGTCCCGCTACCAGCCTGTAACACCAGACATTAGGGGTCGGCACCAGTAAGGTCCCGCTACCAGCCTGTAACACCAGACATTAAAGGTCGACACCAGTAAGGTCCCGCTACCGGCCTGTAACACCAGACATTAAAGGTCGGCACCAGTGAGGTCCCGCTACCAGCCTGTAACACCAGACATTAGGGGTCGGTGCTAGTAAGGTCCCGCTACCGGCCTGTAACACCAGACATTAAAGGTCGGCACCAGTGAGGTCCCGCTACCAGCCTGTAACACCAGACATTAGGGGTCGGTGCCAGTAAGGTCCCGCTACCGGCCTGTAACACCAGACATTAGGGGTCGGTACCAGTAAGGTCCCGCTACCGTCCTGTAACACCAGACATTAAAGGTCGACACCAGTAAGGTCCCACTACCGTCCTGTAACACCAGACATTAGGGGTCAGTGCCAGTAAGGTCCCGCTACCGGCCTGTAACACCAGACATTAGGGGTCGGTACCAGTAAGGTCCCGCTACCGGCCTGTAACACTCTTGAAATGCAGCACCATCTCAGCAATATTATTTTTGGTACAACTTTTAGGAGAGTAATATCCTTGTACTGCACCTTTTCTGGGCAAGCCATCAATGAGTCACATCTGAGACCAATGTATACTACAGATTGTATCTAAATTTAGGTTTTTAACAGGAACATTGAAGTTCGTCTCATACGGTTCACTATGGTGTTCAGTACCTATGCGATATATTTTGGTAGATAATCCCTGTGACGAACTACATTTGCAGATCACTGTTAAAACTTATGTTAAAACTTGTATACAAATTCGTATTGTACCAAAGATTATACATGTATAATAATGTTTTCACCAATGAAACGGGCAAAGAGAAAAAGACCGAGGTTGGTACCGTGTGGGAGGAGTCAGATCTGATTCTATGGTTCAGGTGTCAGAATGTCACTCAATCTTCCTCCTGAAAATGTGAAAGTAATACATATATGTTGTAACATAGACTATATTATTACATACCGTATACTATATTGATCAGAGAGGACGAGGGTTGATGTATACAAGTCGGTCATTAGTGTAGATGCATTCGATTCGTACTCTCGTGACCTTAGTTTCCAAACGGGTTTGCAAGTGCTAGTCAATGACGTCTATGATTTAACGCAACTTCAAAATGATGAGAAAATATAAATATCATTTTCAAAAAGGAAAATGCATACACATTCTTTAAAAAAATATTTTCTTAAAAACACAAAGACATAAAGATGACGTTTGATTGTGAAGAGGTTTGATGACTTGCTATTTATGAATGAATGGACTGGAGTAAGGTCATGCAAGTTCATTTAAATGACTCAATACATAATAACAACCGGTTTGGGGTCATAGGCCAATTAATTGACAATAACTTTTCAACACAAACATACATCAACATAGATAATAAAACTAATAATCCCTACAAGAATAAACATACATATAAACATTATTCATCCTAGGCTATAAGCCTGACATACATAATAAAACTAATAATCTGTGTAAGCATACACATGAATAATGCACTAAATACAATAAGCTTATAGCCTGAGGCATTAAGTTTGAAAATATGGGAGGGCAGGTAGGTGACATGATGGCAGCCATCTTGAATGCAGTGCCACCTATAGTCTATACTGCAGTGCCCTCTCTGCACTGTGGACCCAATCACAACCCCTAATCATATCTCACTCTGTTCAGTTATGTAAAAATGAATGTGTTCACCATTACATTAGAATCGAGTAATATTAAGTATTTTGTCACATATAAAATCAAATTTCGAAAGGGATTTTGCAAGAGGAACTCAGGTACTGATATGAAATTCTGTATAAAAAAAATAAGGGTGAACGTTCCTGAAGACCCTTCCTTGAGCCTCTCACTGAGTTCATGTGTCATTATGCAAATGAGTAATGAGACATGTGAATCATAAACTGTGTTTATGAATTCGCTCACTATGTGGCAAAGAGATGAGACAGAACTTGAAATTTTGAAGTCGCAGTAAATGTACATGTCATTCTTTGATGTCCTGCAATTAAACTAAACTATAATTGTAGGGCAGGATGCGAATAGAAGGGCACCGAAAGTCCGGGACGAGTAAATTTCACATCGGACAACCAGAATTATCAAATTGCACTATTCTCACATAGTTGGGATGGTAGCACCCCGAACCGTGCACATTTCCTTCTTTTAGAAGTCCGCAAATCCGCTCGGAAACAATTTTAAAGATCGCCCACGTCACATTAGCTTTTAATAATCAAACGCTCCTTCAGCAGACGACATTTGGCGAGATTTACGACCAGACCATTTGATATTTGGGTGATGGAGAAATATAAATATTACTTTCGAAAACTGAATTGCATACACAATTTTTTAAAGAGTTTCTTGTTAATCTCTCACGCTGGATCCATAACAAAGACTTCCCTTTCAGATTTGCTATTTTCTCTTCAGGGAATATGCACTCAATATGAACACATCAAAGTCAACTTTCTCCAACAACATTAGATAATATCCTTTAATACTTTATGGCCTTGTCGTGTCGTAAACTGAGCCGATGTATCAAATGCAAACTCCACAGTAATACCGCCATCATGTGTCTTAATACTGCCATCATGTGTCTTAATACCGCCATCATGTGTCTAAATACCGCCATCATGTGTCTTAATACCGCCATCATGTGTCTTAATACCGCCAACATGTGTCTTAATACCGCCATCATGTGTCTTAATACGGCCATCATGTGTCTTAATACCGCCATCATGTGTCTTAATACCGCCATCATGTGTCTAAATACCGCCATCATGTGTCTTAATACCGCCATCATGTGTCTTAATACCGCCATCATGTGTCTTAATACCGCCATCATGTGTCTTAATACGGCCGTCATGTGTCTTAATACCGCCATCATGTGTCTTAATACCGCCATCATGTGTCTTAATACGGCCATCATGTGTCTTAATACCGCCATCATGTGTCTTAATACGGCCATCATGTGTCTTAATACCGCCATCATGTGTCTTAATACCGCCATCATGTGTCTTAGTACGGCCATCATGTGTCTTAATACCGCCATCATGTGTCTTAATACCGCCATCACGTGCCAGGAATGTCTTGTTATGTCTCCATTGTTCAGAACAAAAGTTGCAAATAATTTTTATTAAATAATTCTCAAATAAGCGAACAGAATTAACGTGTTTTGCAAATACTGCATCAAATTTTATCATTTTACGTTAAAAATATAATTGCCACATGCGACATTTTACACATATATAGTTGGCAAAAATATCGAAAAAGTTCTTAATTGCTTTAAATATTTCAAATTCTATTGTTTTCCATCAAACATAATAGCCATGTTATTAGAATTCAGGAAACCCCGCATAATACAAGAAAGTGTATGACTGTCATGTAGATTGAAAATCAATAAAATATCTAAAGCATGGACATGACAGGGTATTCCAGAAGTCCATCCCCAAAGTCTCCTCACCATTACAGCTTCACATGGCCATAAGAAATAGTGGAGGAATTATCATCGGACTGTGAGCGATCTTAGTTTCACAGCTGGACTCTTATAATCACAATTGGCTTTGTTTGTGAAAGCGCAACCAACATACACCATTCAGTTATGTGATCGCACCGATCGGTTGGTGACCCGAGTTAAGCCTCTCAAAGTAAGGTGGATCCTTCAGTGAAAACTCATTATGCAGCTGCTTTTCATATCATCTGGATAACTTGGACATCATTTTTTCAGATTTATCTCTAGAATATTCCTTGTATGAATGGGATACTGAATAAATTACAAGCTTGATACATGACATTTATTTCTTTTGATTTTACAGACAATGGGGCATTCCAGTTTTTCTGAAGATGAGAGAATGAAAAGGCGTCGCGAGCAGAACAAGCAAGCGGCCCAAAGATGTCGCCACCGTCGCAGGATACACGTTGAGCAGCTTGTCAAGGTTAAAGTCCTTCTTAGAATTATTTCCTCTCATGTGAATTGTAGGGTAGATTCTTCAAGGCAGCTATTGGCATCACAAAGAGGGCAAAATCCTGCGTTGCGTGCGTTGTGTTTCCTTGGACACTAGGATTCCATAATAAAACTAGATGAAATGTAGGACCTAGGATATTTTCTCAGGGAAACTTAGATAAATATCAAAACCAATGCCTCCCACCAACTTCGATTATGAGTGCACCTCGTGATATAGAATATAGCAATATATTCACATAACTTGGAATATGTAGATGAGTGCACCTCGTGATATAGAATATAGCAATATATTAATATAACTTGGAATATATAGATGAGTAAGATAGTGGTGACCTAGGAATATATAGATGAGTAAGATAGTGGTGACCTAGGAATATATAGATGAGTAAGATAGTGGTGACCTAGGAATATATAGATGAGTAAGATAGTGGTGACCTTGGAATATATAGATGAGTAAGATAGTGGTGACCTTATCCTATTGCACTATATTTGAGATCACAATAACTGAATTATAGAAAACTACAATACACAGCAATATTTAACCACATATTACCAACAGAGAGGGGATGGATGAGCTTGACCTTACATGACCTTGATGACTTACATGACCTTGATGACCTTACATGACCTCGATGTGCATTAATTTCTGTGCCTCATACAGTTTATAGCCACGCCCACATTACTTATTTAAGAACTATATTAGAACATATATTTAGATGTTATTCTAATGATAATTATGTGTTTTTGAGTCGTAAACAAATGCTGAAGTAATTCCATAACAATATATTGAATGTCAATTGCTATATATTTCTCTGTTCAGATACACGATATCTGATTCCATAAGAATTGTGAAAACCAGAAATTATGTTTCTGTTAAATAAGATCGAAAAATGATATGTTATATAATATCAATGCGACAAAAGAAATGCTTGATTCGAGAGGAAATATAATGAATTAAGAGATATGTGTGTGTGTTTGTAGGAACTACAAGACTTAGAATGTAATAACACGGCGATGTCCTACCAGATTCACCAGCTGCGACGGGAGAAGTCTGCACTCGAGTACGCTCTCGGACAACATCAGAATGCCTGCACCAAGCCCGGCGACGACAAACTGCAGAACTGCCACAAAGAGACATAGAAAGGAAGACAGTCTCATATATATATATATATATATATATATATATATATATATATATATATATATATATATATATATATATATATTTACGGCATCACTAATGTGGTATCTCTCATGAGGAATTTTCTTACTATTATATCATTGTACATTCAAGACATTGGTATATTTCTTTTGACTATTTCTTTATGACTATTACAATCTCAAAAAGGTGTATTGAATTCTATGTAAAATATAGCAAGAATCAACATGGACAGCACTAGTCTATGTGATGTCTGAAATGTGGTTCAACTGACATGATTCTGCATGTGAAACATGGTTTAAGTGACATGTATCTGTATGTGAAACATACATATGTCACAACAAATTCAAGAATCTCAAAATTGTAAATCAATTGTGAAAAACATTCCCTTCCGTTTGTCCATGTGATTTTGTCCATGTGATTTTGCTCACGTGACCATATTTTTCACATAATTTTATTTCATATAGCCTTATACATTTTCAAATGTGTTTGACTGTTGTAAAATAACAATTTACCCAGCTCATTATTAGCTCGGCTAAAATACATATACATTTAATACCTTAGTCACATTAGCTCCCGGGCACCGAGCTCCCGGGCACCGAGCTCCTGTGCACCGAAATCCTGGGCACCGAGATCCCGGGCACCGAGCAAAAAAAGCCATCGACTGGGCGTCTTTACTGAAGTCGGCGCAAATGTGACTGGGATATAATTAAAATGTAACGTCACACACTCGTGACATCACACACGTGACATCACACACGTGACATCACACACACGTGACATCACACACACGTGACATCACACACACACGTGACATCACACACACGTGACATCACACACACGTGACATCACACACACGTGACATCACACACACGTGACATCACACACACGTGACATCACACACACGTGACATCACACACACGTGACATCACACACACACGTGACATCATACAAGCTTGACATCACACACACACACGTGACATCACACACACACGTGACATCATACAAGCTTGACATACAAAATATCACAAATGCAAAAAAGGATATAATGTAAAAATGTAAAATCCAACAACAACTTTTATACACTTGTGCAATGTCTATTGGTGATATTTACAAATGCGAATCTCTATAGTATGGACCGGATGCCAGCTTATACATTTTTTTAAAAGAAGTATTTAATTCATTAAATTTCAATCATTTTGCGTCATTTCCTTTGGTTTCAGCCCACTGTGAGTTGCATGTATAAACATTGATATATTTATGTGATTTGAATTGGGTACTTCACTTCCACCCCTGGGAAATAAAGGAATTGAGCAATATCGGAATATCATAGGATATTTTGATTATTATATTATCAAATATATCTCATCTTTATAAAAGTATGTACTTCAGTTGCCATAGAATATGTAAATATAAGCAAAATATGACAAAAGCTGTTTTTATAATCCATATGGAATCGTATTATGACTTGAGAAACATTTTGATATGGGTTAAAATGATAAAATATAATTGTAAATACGGAGATTGAAGTTGAACTCGCAGCAGTGAACAATGCAGTTTTATATATGTCACGTGGTATTTCCATGTTCACCTTGACCTCAGTAAAGAAAATGTGGATTCTTTCTGTATTATTACTATAAATGCACCAAATATATTGGATAAACGTGGTGACGTCATCACGCCATTTGTGTCGTCCAATACTTGGACAAAGTTGACCTTTCCGAAGCGCAGGCGTCTTCAGAATATAAGTTTGATTTTTATATGATGGAATATAAAGATTGTTGATTGTACTTTTGTTTAAAAAAGTTTATATGGTTTAGAGGTTTTGTTTTTATTTTTTGTAGTTGCATTTAAGCACTTAGTTCTTGTAAACAATTAATGTTCTTATATGTCCATTCAATTGTTAAGTTTTAAATGTTGGTTATAACTTCACATAGTTTGAGTTTGGTAAGCCTATAACTATTCACACTAAATACTAATGTGTTCCAGTAGAAACTAATATAACGATAGGGCAGGGTAGAAATGAGGTTTGACTTTCAAGATTGTTATGTTTATCCAAGAGGAGATTTTTCATTAATACCGTGTATAGTTCCTTGTTCCTTTATCCATCCGCCAAGTGGACTTGAAAAACGCAATTTGCTCTGTGTACAGCCGACGACCACAGAGCTGTGGACGACAACAGAGCTCTGGTTCCATTTCCAAAGCATTAAGTACCTCTGCTCTAACAAAATTATTTTTGTCTGCATGTGCATGTGTCATTAAAGTCAACTGGTGCCATAAACATCAACAATCGATAGATAAGCCGAATCGCAGCTTTGCTGTCGTCCGCAGCTCTGTTGTCATCAGCTTGTAAAGTTCACCCCTACTGTCTGGGTTAGCTTAACAAAGAGATAACTCTATGATATCTCTGCTGTAGTTTGGGTCCTCAAAATTGTGGCATAGAAATGAACAAGTCCAACATCAGGAGTACTGAATCATTGTCTCATAGAATTGGCAGCTCTGGTCTGCAGTTCTACTCGTACTGACTTTATTTGCAAGCAACAGTGATATTTATACCCATCAGTTGTGTGGTTCCCACGACAAGATGTTGACAATTCATATCATCTTAAGTACAAATATTTCCAGATTAATCTTGTGTAATCCAATTGAAGTCAGCGCCAAACCTCTTAACATCAAACCAATCCACAATCTGTTATATCAATTTCCATGTGTTCTATTATCTTTTATTGGGCACTTTAAAGTGGTATGGCGAATACTTGATCTGTTATCATAACAAGTAATGGATTGTTTGATGGTTGTTTATATCCGCTATATAAACGTAACTAAGTGGTTCTGACTTTCTGGATGGGATTGATTGCATTATGTCAATCTCTACACGGTGATAACAATGAATTGCTTATTGAACATGTTTACTGTTTCTAATTCATGTTCCAGCAAGAATGTTCACTGGGTTGTACCGTGGGAATATTCTTGCTTCACAAAGTCCTATTAATATTAAATATTCTAAAATTGAACATTAGTTAAAATTAATGATAATTAATTTTTAACTCATTAAAACTAAAGCGAGGTCTTTACAATGTAAAGCGAGGTCTTTACAATCGTCCCTCTCTTTTTTTAAGTTTGTAACTATTACAAACTTACTACATTACAAGTAAACATTAATAAACATATAAAGTATGTGGCATTGATAATTTGAAAAGTTATTCTTCAGTGTCATTGCACTCAGTTTGCAATGGTAACATTTCAACGGTTGCATTACTGAGTGGTTTTGGTGCTGGTACATATATCGGGTTATTATCCTTACATTGCGGTGTCCTCTTGCAAACTAACTTTTTCCTATACAATATACCAATTACTATGAATACTACAATAACAATGAAAATTATAATCAAGGTACTGTTGTACCAAGGATGATTGTTAAAACTCCCACTTCCTCGTGGATACTTTTGCGGACGTAACTTTAAATTTAAAGGTACATTTGGTATAGCTGACAACTCTACATTATCATCATGAAACAAGGTTGGCAATACAGTATCAGGTAACATTTGTGTAATATTAATTTGAACTGGTATAATTAATCTTTTGTTCTTAATTCTTTTCTGGAGATTTTGTTCCCTGATACCATGAAGTACCCAATCCTGTCCCATAATGCTACAACTGGAGCGAATTGTAATAATGTATGTGTTTGCTTTTAAGTCAATATTGTGCTCAGTCTCTCCGGCACATCTCTGAGTTAATCGCTCTCCCCAAGTTGTGATCACATAGGTATTTATATCTATTTCTTGTAATTTTGTCATGTTGTTTTCTTTTAATAATTTTACCGTACAATACTCTTTAGGTGATTGAATTCCAGTTAATATTCCTCTGGGACACTGTAATCTACCTGGTTCATATACAGGCCCAGATCTACATACTGCAGGGTCATGACCTTTACAAAATTTTGGCATGAATAGTCCCCCAGTCTGTGTATTCAATCCATAATGTTCTGAAATTTCTAATTTTGCTGACATTTCGGTTCCCGGATATGGTACTGGAAATGTTTGAATGTTATACATGAGGTATTTAGTGTCCTCAATCATCGGAATCTGTACTTTATATAATAAACTCTCATGGTTACTCCAAATCGGTTCTACTTCTAGATATTGATAATACCACTCTAATTGACTGACAACTTGATAACCTTGAGCTATCCCTTGTTGTAAAATATTCTCTAATATCGCTGTCGGCAGTAACTCTTCTGTGAGCTGGCCAGCCTCAAGTGCTGCACGACGAGTCTGATATGTCTCTCTTTGGTTATGATATTCATAACCTATCATCTCTAAAGCTGTAAGGATCCGGTCGACTTCTTGACGTATTTCTAGTACATCTAGACGTAATCTGTATCCTGTCAAGGATTCTGACAATCGCTGTATATAGTCTTCTATATCTTTTTGGTGTCTTCCCAGTTGGTTTATACGTTCTCTGTTTTTCTGTGTGTAGATTCTCGTTTGATTCATAACTGATGTCAATTCAGGAATGATGTGAATGACTGCGTCTGTATCTGCCTTCAGATGTGTGACCATTTCCTGATATTTATGAAGGTCTTTGTCTGTTGCGACTCCGAAAAGTTCATGTAGCACTAGTCCACCGACATCTAGGAGTCCTCTTTTGTGGCGGTGTTTGTCCTTGTTGATCATATTGTCAATGCGTATAAGTCTGTCAGTCCAGGTTGCCCATACCGCTTCAGTTATGCGATATTGGTCGCAATACTTTTCGCAAACCTGACTGAGACTATTATTAACTGTTTGGATCTCTGCTGCTAGGCCGGATGGTGGTAGCGGGACGTCCAGGGCTACCAATAATACCCAATTAGCGGCTAGAGTTCGTAATCCATCTCCTCCAGTTACCAATAACCCGTCGATCAGTGGTTTTGCAGGAGTGGATGCCTCCATCATAGTTAATACGCATGCTAGTGCTAATAAGGTTGGGAATAAAGCTCTCGAACACATGCTATCACCTCCAATCTAGCTCTTTTCTGCTCACCTTCTGTGGGAATGGCTGGTCGTTTGACTGCTCTGGAGAGGAATAGCCTGGTTCGTTTGGAGTCGCTTTGATCCCTTAGTGGTTCGGCTGCCTGCCTTTTATCGGCTCGTTGATGAGACGACTTTGGTGCAATATGATGATTCCTGTGATCCGTCGCACTTCTCTTGGGTGGGCGTGAATGTGTTGGTCGTTGTTGACTCGGCCTAGTGGTCTGATTGGTGCGGGTGCGTGTGGGTTGTGAGTGGTCAGTGTCTGATCTCACTCCTGTCAACCTCGTGCTTATATTGGTCTGTCTGACTGGCCTGGGCCTTATCTCATCCCAGTGCACATCAGGGTCAACATATTGAACTTTATTTCTGTTAACTGTTTTAGTTTTTCCCGTCAACTCATTCCTTAAAAATAAGGTTTTTCCTCGTATTTGTGTAATGGTCCAATGTGGATCCCATTTGCTGGTGACAGTTAATGGTTCATTTGCCTTAATGACTACAGCGTCACCTACTGTGAGCTCTTCTGTGTTTGTTTTCCTTAACAAGCGTTCCCTATTGTATTTCCGGGAATCTTCTGTCATGGCTCGTGCTTGTTGTAGTGCTTCAGACAGCATCTGTAGTCGGCCTGTTAATGGTTCTGTGGGATGTAACATTTGAGTGAATGGCATACGAGATCTTCTTCCATGTATTAAAAAGAAAGGTGTATGCCCTGTTACCGTTGATGTAGAATTACGATATGCCATCAAAGCATTACCAATCTGATCTTCCCAGTCATCTCTTCTATTGTTCACCAATTTTGCTATCATAGTTTTAAATGTTCTGTTGAATCTTTCTGTTTTTCCATTACTCTGGGGATTATAGGAGGTGGTGCGGTGATGTTTCACACCAATCTTCTTTAAATAGTCCCGAAATTCTATGGAATTGAATTCTTGGCCTTGATCCGTGATTAGAATTTCTGGATATCCATGTCGAGGAAAGAAATCCTTCCGAAAAACTTCCCAAACAGCTTCGTTCGTCTTTCTTGGAATAGGATATGCTTCTGCCCATCCTGTAAAATGATCTATTACAGTCAGAATGTAGACGTTTCCTTTTTGCGATCTGACGAATGGTCCGATGAGGTCTGTTCCAACAATTTGTAGTGGTGTGTCTGCTATTGGCATTTCTCCCATAGGTGGATGTACGATTTTATTTCTGTGTACTATACATGTTGCACATTTCTTTAATAAGTTTTCAATATCTGGCTTCATTCCTGGCCATACATAGGACTCTTGCACTTTCCTTAGTGTCTTAATTGTTCCCATATGTCCTACTTCAATATGCGCTCTTCGGATCACTTCATTTCTAACACTAGGTGGTAGCACAAGACGAGGGTAATCAGCTGCAAACTGGTGTGGTCTTTTACTAGAATATAGGACACCATTAATTATATCATAATGCCCATCAGGATCGTCTGCCTCTGTCCACTCAGACATGTCTTGATGCTGTTCCACTCCTATCTCTTTAAGATCCAGTTCATCATGGATTATCGGTAATGATAAACTTGGATCTTCCTGAAGCTCCTCTCTTCCTGCAATCCAATCGGAAGTGTCAAAAGTCGCGACTTCTGCCGATTTCTTGATACGGGATAACATGTCTGCTCGAATGTTGTTTTTGCCTTTTCGGTATTCTACTTTAGCTCCGTACTCAGCCAATAAGACTTGCCATCTTTGTATTTTAGTATTGTTCATCTCTTTTGTGAAGAGTGATGTCAATGGTTTATGATCCGTGTAAACCTTGAAGTCGGCTCCCCAAATATATGGTCTTAGTTGTTTTAAAGCATAAACTACACCATAAGCTTCTTTTTCAATTGTTGCCCATCGTTTTTGCACTGCAGATAGCTGTTTTGAGAGATAAACCAGTGGTCTTTCAACGCCATGTTCATCGTCTTGGCACAGTATAGCTCCTATGGCATAATTGCATGCATCAGTATAGAGTTTATACGGCTTGTCCAATTGGGGGTGAGCCATAACTTGATCACTAACCAACAGTCCTTTGAGCTGGTTGAAGGATTCTTCATGTTCGGGGCCCCAATGGAAAGTTGCATTTTTCCTGGTCAAAGCGACAAGTGGCTCGGAAATATGAGCGTAACTATGCATGCATTGTCGATAGTAGCCCGTCATTCCTAAGAAAGATCTCACTTCTGGTATATCATTTGGCCGCCCTAATTCTGCGATGGCTTTAACTTTATCTGAGTCAGCCCTTATGCCTCTCTTATCAATAATGTAGCCCAATAGTTTGATCTCTTCTAAGCCAAATGCACACTTACTAGGCTTAAGTCGTAGTCCATGAGTCTCCATCCTTTCTAGTACTTGACGAAGATTCTTAGCATGCTCGGACTCATTAATTCCGTAGATGACTATGTCATCGATATAAATCATACAGCATTTACCCAGTAGCCCTGCCAACACTTTTTCCATGGTCCTCTGGAAAATT
Source organism: Amphiduros pacificus (assembly GCA_949316495.1). Taxonomy (NCBI): domain Eukaryota; kingdom Metazoa; phylum Annelida; class Polychaeta; order Phyllodocida; family Hesionidae; genus Amphiduros; species Amphiduros pacificus. The sequence goes on along the minus strand of OX439005.1, from coordinate 54,139,904 downwards.
GCTGGGGCGTTGGTCAGTCCGAACGGCATTCGTAGAAATTCATACAGCCCACAATGAGAGATGAAGGCTGTCTTCTCTATATGCTCCTCAGCCACCGGAATCTGCCAGTACCCGCTACGGAGATCAAGCGTTGAGTACACCGTTGAGCCCTGTAGCTGGTCAAATATGTCTTTGATCAAAGGGATGGGGTAGTCATCCTTTTTGGTTATACTGTTAACGGCAGAATAGTCGACTACAAAACGTACACTGCCATCTTTCTTTGGGACTAACAAACAGGGTGATGCCCAAGGTGATGATGAAGGTCTGATTATACCTGCCTCCAACATGTCCTGAATCTCTTTCTCTATTGTTTTTCTTTTGGTGAGTGCAGCTCTATATGCCCTCTGCCGGATAGGTCCACTTGTAGTGTGTATCTTCATTTCTGTACCGGGGTGACATCCTATCGCCTCATCTTTGGCAGAAAACACATGCTCAAATTCTTTAACTACGCCTTCTATCAATGCTCCTTTGATGACAGGCGGAATATTTCCGAGTGATGCGACTCGAGGGTTTGTGTTACATGGTGTAATAACAAATTTTGTATTCTTCCAGGTCATTGACTGACTGTGGAAATCAATGACAGCATCCGTGCCAATACAATCAATGCCAATAATCCCTGCATGAGACAATCCATCCACAACTATAACTTTAATTGGACCGACCTGTTCTTCATAAAGTTCTGTCTCGCCAAGGACCTTGAGTGAATGACCTGTAAGGCTGCATAGCTCGACAGATGGTTTGAGGATGGGTTGTCTTCTTATGTCTCTACATATCTCTATAAATTCTTTGCGCCGCAGCAAGGTTCGGGAGGCGCCAGTATCCAACAGAGCTTCAATTCTGTGATTCCCAAATGTAAGTGTGATGAAAGCTCTGTTGTGATGCATATAAGCTGCGGCGCTTAGTGGCCCCCCTGAACCTGTGCAATTTTTGAAGAATGCTGCTTCCTGTTGCTATGTACCTGTTCTCTCTTACAATCCCTGTATATATGACCCGGTTTGTTGCATTTATTGCAAATGGGTACGCCATCAGCCGTGAATTCATACTTCACTTTTGGTTGGCGTTCTTTGGAGGATGTAGATCTCGGTCGTTGTCTAGGTGGCGCTGCTGGACCACTAATTTCTAAGGCTGCCAATAATTTGGTGACTTGGTTACTTAGTCCTTTCACCTGTCTTTGAAGTGTTTCCACCTCTTTGTTCTTGTGTGCCTCGGAGTCTGCGGCTGCGCCCACCTCCATAGGTTCCTCTTGTCGGACGCCAGGGTAGACAGCTCCAATACCGTCCATAGTTCGATGATACGCGTAATCATCCGCAGTGTATTGTTCTACTAATCCTATGGCTTGAACAAAGGTGTCGGGACGTCCTTCCTTTATTAGCCTTTCCACGAGCTTTGAATCTTTCAGCCCTCTTAAAAATGCATCTTTTAGAATTCTATGCTGATCTGCATTGCGAGTATTTGGGGGATATCCCAAATCGGCAGCATCCCTAAAACGCCTGCTGTATGCCGCTGTGCCTTCATATGTGTTTTCACGAATCTTCTGTACTTCATCGCGAAGTTTATCTGCTTCGTGAGTGCTCAGAAAAGCATTTTGTATATAAACTTTTAATGGTTGCCATCCAACCAAATTTCGATCTGGCTGCTCTGATAGGTACCTTTCCACTTCCTGTCTCAGCGACCCTTCCGCTGTTCTAGCAGCAATATATACTGTTCTATTAGAGTATGGAATAGTGTACTCTACCTCTCTTATCCATTGTCTTACTGCTTTTGTTGAGTGTCCATCACAAACCGGAACACGTTTTGCTTGTGATTCGGCGATTTGCCGCCATGCTGTTTCCGAAGCCGTGGCCTGTGTGGCTTCATGGTGCTGTCGTCCTTCCTCTCTCAATGCCTGTCTCGCGGCATCTTGTCTCTGAACAAATTCTTGAAACTGTGCTGGATCCATCTTGTGCCGCTTTAATTTTGCAGGTCCCACCGGTGATGCCAGTTGTAAAGTTCACCCCTACTGTCTGGGTTAGCTTAACAAAGAGATAACTCTATGATATCTCTGCTGTAGTTTGGGTCCTCAAAATTGTGGCATAGAAATGAACAAGTCCAACATCAGGAGTACTGAATCATTGTCTCATAGAATTGGCAGCTTTGGTCTGCAGTTCTACTCGTACTGACTTTATTTGCAAGCAACAGTGATATTTATACCCATCAGTTGTGTGGTTCCCACGACAAGATGTTGACAATTCATATCATCTTAAGTACAAATATTTCCAGATTAATCTTGTGTAATCCAATTGAAGTCAGCGCCAAACCTCTTAACATCAAACCAATCCACAATCTGTTATATCAATTTCCATGTGTTCTATTATCTTTTATTGGGCACTTTAAAGTGGTATGGCGAATACTTGATCTGTTATCATAACAAGTAATGGATTGTTTGATGGTTGTTTATATCCGCTATATAAACGTAACTAAGTGGTTCTGACTTTCTGGATGGGATTGATTGCATTATGTCAATCTCTACACGGTGATAACAATGAATTGCTTATTGAACATGTTTACTGTTTCTAATTCATGTTCCAGCAAGAATGTTCACTGGGTTGTACCGTGGGAATATTCTTGCTTCACAAAGTCCTATTAATATTAAATATTCTAAAATTGAACATTAGTTAAAATTAATGATAATTAATTTTTAACTCATTAAAACTAAAGCGAGGTCTTTACAATGTAAAGCGAGGTCTTTACAAGCTGTATAGATGCAACGGCGCTTAATCAGTTTAATACTAGTTAAACGCAGTCTCCAGCGATCAATTATTGGAGAAATTATTCTCGTCACCGTCGTTCCCTAGATGTAATATCTGTGAATACAGACCCCTGTGTTATCAGTAACACTCTTTATTGGGTTTTTTTTTCTGCTGATATTACGTTTGACAGCAGGAGATGTCCTGGCCACACAAAATGTGAGAACGTCATTTCCAGTTAGTGTGTTGTATTTTGGTGGAGGGGCCTTATTAAATTTCTAATAAATAGACTGACTCACCTTTTATCTTATTGGGGCGCTGAGTGCCCACGAGACACAAGTCGAGCGGCCAACTTCTCAAATCAAGAAACAACAAAGAAACAGTAGCCGTGTAGATGATAGCGAATTAAAGAGAACATAGATCGAGTTTTGACTTGTTCATAACTTAAAGATGATAGTCAGTGCATAATATTGCTGAAAAATATTGATTTCAAGTCTATTTTGCCGATGGATTTATTGGGGTTCATTGTGTAAGATGATGTATTTCAATATTTCCAATGTTATTCCATTGGAAGAAGTGGAGCAAGTTGTTTCCTAGTGATATGATGTATAATTTGTTGGTTTTGGTTTGATATCTATGAAATGTTATAATGTTTAAACATGTGCCTTAACAAATGTCTTAATCTTAAAAATGAAAGTGTCCTTACGCCATTTATCACATTTTCTTTCTTCTTTATATCATTCAGTCAGGCAAAAGCAATTTGGGCAATGTGCTTAAAATGATGAGCTATATCATTAAATATTCCAAATAGATGTATACAGTTGAATGAACTAACATTTAGATTTGTTAGATGTGATGAACACAATAAACATATCATGTCACTGACGGAAGCCAGTTTAGTTTGAAGGATAATCTTTAGCCGATTATTAACCAATCATCAGGAAATAAAGGAATCCCAACGTGGCATATCACTTAAAATACTGTACACACAATTATGTTACACACAGATTGGTTAGTGTTCATATTCAATCTTGTTTTATTTATCCTTTTCCTTTTCAATATGTGATTGAATATCAAAATGATCTGAAGCTAAAGTGTTGAAAATACAATATTGTCGTGAAGGTTTATGTTTAATGTTTAATCAAACATCTATGCTAATTAAGTGGATGGTATGAGTTACCAGACCGTCATCAAATGATTTGTAAATTGTATTGTCACAAAGCAAAATAAAAATTAATCAAATAAATATAAGAGTAATATGCTTTTTCAACATAATATATCTAAGCTGTATCCATGTCATGTTTATAGGATTATATCTTCAGCTTAATTGATGGATGCTCATAGAGATGTGAATGGAGAAATAACAGATGATATCGATAGATATTCTGTGAAAAAAGATCCCGGACCTGATATTGATAAATATTCTGTGAATAAAGGTCCTGGACCTGATATTGATAGATATTCTGTGAAAAAAGATCCCGGACCTGATATTGATAAATATTCTGTGAATATATATCCCGGACCTGATATTGATAAATATTCTGTGAATAAAGGTCCTGGACCTGATATTGATAGATATTCTGTGAATAAAGATCCTGGACCTGATATTGATAGAAATTCTGTGAATAAAGATCCAGGGACCTAGATATTGATAGATATTCTGTGAAAAAAGATCCCGGACCTGATATTGATAAATATTCTGTGAATAAAGGTCCTGGACCTGATATTGATAGATATTCTGTGAATAAAAATCCTGGACCTGATATTGATAAATATTCTGTGAATAAAGGTCCCGGACCTGATATTGATAAATATTCTGTGAATAAAGGTCCTGGACCTGATATTGATAGATATTCTGTGAATAAAAATCCTGGACCTGATATTGATAGATATTCAGTGTGTTGAGGTTGACCAGTGCAATGACAAGCGGAAATGTACAAGTGCATGAGCATTGAGCGAGTCATATACCCCACCTAGAGACTGATATAAACTTGTAAGGGGTGACAGTCAATATTTGAAAAGCATGTTATCGGTATGTATTAAAAATAACACACTGGGAACATGCAATGACTTTTTCAACTACTTTTTCCTTGCACAATATAAATGTTTATACCGCAAACTTTGTGATTAAATGTTATTACCCATCATATTTCCCCTACATGTTCCAAAGTGGATGAGTCTTCTGCTGAAATCCAAATCATCCATTGGACACTTTGTCAACAAACTTTGTTTAGCTGACCAGTGATCTTGCTTAGTATAGTTTTGCTTACTATGGGGCACCTTCAAAATTGGGACTGATTTGGCTTACAGAGACCTGTTTGTCCATTAATGTTTGTCCAATGGTACAGGCCTAACACCCTGACAGAGCACAATAGAGGTTACACATTGTATACATGTGGCCACATAGTGATCACAGGAGTACAGCCAGTACCTGGCACTTTCAGCAAAACACAATAACCATGGTCAGGGTATTTTGGTTGATTTTAGTGAGATAGGTTGCTTTTACCACAGTTACGTGGCCACTTATCATTTAAGCATACCCCAAACCTCTGTAAAATTGCCTGTGACCTCTGTGATTTCATGAGTGCTTTAAATACCAGGTATTCAGACAGTGTATGTAAAAAACACAGAACTAAGAAATTAATTAATTTATCTATAAATAACATTGTATATGAAGTATGAAAAAACAAAAAGGTATAGGCTAGGGAGACACCCACTGAGGCAAATATATGTTGCTGGCACGGAAGGCCCCCGAGGAGGTGGGTGTAAAATATAATTAACATTCTGCTTCTATTTAATCATATTCACATGATCATGATAACTGAGGATTGTAGGTGGCACAAATTAATAATAATAATAATAATAATAATAATAATAATAATAATAATAATAATAATAATAATAATAATAATAATAATAATAATAATAATAATAATAATAATAATAATATGAATATGAATATGAATATGAATATGAATATGAATATGAATATGAATATGAATAATATGAATATGAATGATAAAGTCATCCTCTGGTGGCAGATTTTCTGAGGGAACTACTTTCTTTTTACGCCAAAATGGAACGTTTTCAAAAAAGTACGGGAAAAATGCTCAACTGTCAAAAAGAGTTCCTTTTTCATTAAAACTTTCAAGTCATAAAATGACATTTTATGGTATTCATTTTTGTAATAAAATAATTGATCTATTATTTGAAAATCACAATGGAATTTCTTTGATTATATTGAAAGTTTCGTATCTTTCAAACTCATAAAAAGTGGCGTAGTAATATGTCACTCCTCCAAAATGTATTTTGTCATGTCTAAATGTTTAAGGGGAAAACTTCTGCAAATTGTGGGACCATAATAAAGTGAATTTCCACACAACTTTGTAAAAATGATAATATCTACTGTGATCGTAGTGAAATATATTTTCTATTTTTCAAAAACATTAAGAGAAAAATAGAGGTTAAGTTCACACTTGATCAAAAATATGAATTTTTTCACCTCCCTTCACACATCTGATTGCCAAACTTTTTATTTCCAAATTATACAAATCAAAATGAGAAAATCTGTTACACTAGGATCACAGTGAATTTTCTTCTCAATGAAATGATATAAACACAGCTAAAAACAAGCCTACTCCTGTTGTGTAATCTGCAGAACTTATTTGCTTGTTTTCTTCATTTCTCATCAAAATTATCATCAGTCAAAATTAGGACAAAATACTATTTTGAAAGAAATATACTTGTAATCATACCTTATAGTTCACATATTGTAGTGTTTAAATATTGATTCATGTCATGAATGCTTTTAATTCAATACGGAATGTATTTTTACATCGTAAATGTACCAATTCCCATCAAGTACAGCATTTTCGTAATTTACTCCTCTGCCACTTGGGGGCACTCACTGAAAAGACCCATAAATACCCTTAACATAATTTATGATGTTGCCATGATGTCATTATGTTGTCACTTCCATGTCTGATGTCACTATGATAACACTTTCCTGTCTGACGACATTATGACATTTTCCTGTAAGACGTCATTATGTTTATCTTGCTCGCAACGTCAACACAGTTTTGGAGCTAGAAAAGCCAACTTTCTACTCCAATTATTGACGAAGGTATGGTCTTTTATCCTCAAAAGACCATACCTTCGTCAATGTGTGACGTAATACGTTCTAGAATAATAATAGGCGTCCCGTATGACGTAATACTTTTCAGAATAAACAGAGCTATTTGGCTGGTGTAAGTGGAAACTTAATTTATTTTCATATTGCTTACAATTAGTCATTTTACAAAAGTGACAGCTTTTTATTTTTGTATTTAGGATAAAATTTCAGTTTCAGTAATTTCAGAATGTCTGTGACCTTGACAATACATAGTCTTTTCCATATTGTGCATTGTACTTACTACGGGTTAGCATTCTTACAGCTTTGTTTTGTAGCTTCATTATTCGTCCACAATTGTGTCATTATCATATTGTGTAAGGTAAGACATATCATAAAACAGTATCATTGTGGAGTGAAACAAGATGATTATACCTCTACATATTATGAACAAATAGCGATGCCTTATTTGTTTTAGAATGTGGATTCATACAGTTCTGACATTGATTTGACTGCATCAACTGAGGTTCTATAGATTGGTACATGAAGTACATGGATATTTATTTCATGTTGATCACATGGTGTCATCAATTTCAATTATCCTAAATTTCAAAATTATTTTTAACCAGTGAATAGATACAGCTAATGAGCACAAGAATGAGCCTTGAACTTACTTCTGATAATCTTTGCAAATTATGGGATTACAATATATCCATCACAAGAAAAATCAACACTGAGCCATACAAATATCTGTAAAGTAAGCCCAAATGTACTGTGAATAACTACTCGTAATTTTCTTGGTTAGTTTTCTTGGTTAGTTTTCAATTTATTTGTTTTTTTTTATTTATGAAGTCATTTAATCTGCATTGTTATGTCAAAATTAAACTTCAATTATATATACAGTTTAACAAAACATACTACTATAAATTAAGCAATCATGATATTATTTCTGTCAAATAGTTTCCTATGCAATGTGTATCAGTGGTTCATGCAATGTTATCATAGATTTTATTTTGAAATTGTAGAAATCTATGTCATCTAGGTTCTTGGCCTTCAGCTTTTATAATAAGCATGTTTCACCTCAGGTCTGCAGCGATGTTATGAAGGCTGGCAATAAACCATTGTGTTGTGAGAGCATTAGGCGATACCATGCACAGCAATGCTGATCTCAACATTCCTATTGACCTTCAGAGCCCTGCTATCTACATGTGAGCAATGTTTATATGTTAAATCCACAATTTCATACCTTACAATATCATGTATTATGACAGAGATGAACCATGAAATGTGACTGGTCGAAAGAGGTCAATTGGTATAACATTTGCTTTAAGACTTGCTCAATTTCCTTAAGACGTGCTCAATTTGAAATAGCTCAATTGGTGTACAAGTTCCTTAAGACTTGCTTAATTTGAAAGAGGTCAATTGGTGTAGCATGTACCTTAAGACTTGCTTAATTTCCATAAGACCTGCTCAATTTGAAATAGCTCAATTGGTGTAGCATGTGCCTTAAGACTTGCTCAATTTGAAAGAGGTCAATTGATGTAGCATGTACCTTAAGACTTGCTTAATTTCCATAAGACCTGCTCAATTTGAAATAGCTCAATTGGTGTAGCATGTGCCTTAAGACTTGCTCAATTTGAAAGAGGTCAATTGGTGTAGCATGTGCCTTAAGACTTGCTCAATTTGAAATAGCTCAATTGGTGTAGCATCTGCCTTAAGACTTGCTCAATTTGAAACAGGTCAATTGGTGTAGCATGTGCCTTAAGACTTGCTCAATTTCCATAAGACCTGCTCAATTTGAAATAGCTCTATTTGTGTAGCATGTGCCTTAAGACTTGCTCAATTTCCATAAGACGTTCTCAATTTGAAATAGCTCAATTGGTGTAGCATCTGCCTTAAGACTTGCTCAATTTGAAAGAGGTCAATTGGTGTAGCATCTGCCTTAAGACTTGCTCAATTTGAAAGAGGTCAATTGGTGTAGCATGTGCCTTAAGACTTGCTCAATTTGAGAAAGGTCAATTAGCATCAAGCACCATGAGCCTTAGTTACCCTTGACATTGTCTGCAATCGGCGCTATATAATTGTCACCTTTACCTGAGCCTGCGCTAGTTGCATTGAAACACCCTGAGACAAGACTTAGAAAGTATCCATATTGAAAGCCACCTGTGAGTGCCACGCTTATAATACCTCGGGTTCCTGGGTTGAGGTAACATGAAGCATTTCAAGCAGATCAATCACACCCATTCTATCATTAGGCTCAGATTTGTTCAATTTGTTTTCTGCGATTTCCAAAAACAAGGAAATAAAAGAGTGCAAATCAGTGAATTGTTTCGTGCACGCACAGACACCTTGAACACTCAGCACCTCATTCAGATAAGTTTTACATTGAATCAGTTCTACACTGGAGAAAAGCGATGGGCGATGGAGATGGGATATTGGATACTTCACCTGTGAGTCCCCGACCTGCGAATACTCAATATGGGCAATTATGAAGCCTTTTTGCAGGCATTTCCTGGAAATGTTTACAATAATTAAATAAGGGCAACGATCAGCCCAACTCTGAAGCCTTTGGCCTGAAATGTATTCAAATTTACCACTCCTTGCTCTTCATGTGCATATAATAATTTTCTGTCATACTATTGTTGCTTTCCTACTAATTAGAGCGTGAGATGCTAGGCCCTCAAGGGACTTTGGGGAAATTGTCATCCATCATGTTTTTCTCAGCTTGGCTTTCATCTCACAAATGATTTGGCTGCTAACACCATACATGTACCTGTACTCGCTATTCTACCCTATTCGATTTCTTATCCCTGATTCCTGTTACTTACTCCATATTTCATCTTGCAAAGTCAGGATTGTTTTCTTATCTCTTGTTTGTATAAACAAAGTTCTGAATTGGAGTTCTGTGACCTTTATTTGCAAACGCTAACTTCAAGAGAGCTATACCATGCAGTGCTGCCACCTGCTGTTATAACTTCTTTATCGTCCTGGCGCCCTCTGATTGACATTTAACATTTGATAGCACCAACCACACTGCTGCCGATTGAAGCTAAAACCCCAGTCACATTTTATACCCAAGTCACATTTTATACCCCAGTCACTTTTTATACCCCGGTCACATTTTATACCCCAGTCACTTTTTATACCCCAGTCACTTTTTATACCCCAGTCAATTTTTATACCCCAGTCACTTTTTATACCCCATTCAGTTTTTATACCCCAGTCACATTTTCTACCCCAGTCACATTTTATACCCCAGTCACATTTTATATACCCCAGTCACATTTTATATACCCCAGTCACATTTTATACCCCAGTCACATTTTATATACCCCAGTCACATTTGCACCGATTTCAGTTGCCCTGTGCCCGGCCAATGAGTATTTTTTTTTACAAAATCTACTGGCAATTCAGATAGCCGTGACGGCAAAAGGAGATCATCGACCACAATTGGGCATCTTTAAGACGTCGGGCGGGTCATCGGGAACTTTTAGCTGCAACATAAAAAGTTGTCTGCATTTCCATGATGTCTTCTCACCAAACATCATCTTAAAGTACACGCCGTACTAAGTGTCCTGCAAGCATATCTTAAGATTATCTCAAGGCTGCCGATGGCATCGTACGGTGAAAATGGGATTTTTTTTTATTCTATATGTCCACAGGCCATGGAGCTCCTACCGGCTCCCAATGATATCATATAGACGTCTTTAGGATATCATATAGATGTCTGTCAAATGACCGCCGCAAATGTGACTGAGCATAATACCTCAGTCACATTTGCACCGATTTCAGACTAAGACTAAGACTAAGACTAAGAAAACTGTTTATTTGGCCCATTTGATAATTACAATATTTCAGTATATTATTTCATTACAATTGGAAATTAAAACTTATCAGATACATTTGGGCCAGGGAGACCACCATTAAGACAAACAAATTATCGCTACCACAGTGGGCCACCCTGGTCAGGTTTGTTCCCTTCTATTTTATTTGTAATTTATATTATATTGTTGTATTGATATATTAAAGAATAGGTATACATATTTATCCCTTTATACACTACATTATTTCATTCATCCAAGTAGAACAAGGCCGAATTATCATGGGTGATTTATGCAGAGTACCTGTAGAGATCAGTAAAATGTTAAAAGTTCTTTATATGTACAATTTTTTGTATATACAATTTTATCTCACAATTTTAATAGGTGTGAATCTAATTTCTAGAACATATGTAACAATTTCTTATTAAACACCTATCATGATAGCTGCTCAAGATATAATGTTTAATATATCTTGCATAACCATTGAGACTATGAGTATCAATTTTATCTACAATACAGTCAGGTGTACTGTTTACTGTTTTTATTACATCATGTCTAATACAGTTCTTGGCAAATTCATGTTTAGTCCCAATCACATGAAGTTTGTTTTGGGTTCTGGTAGAGTAACTGTGCATGTCTCTATTGTAGTTCAATGGGAGGGCCTGTAAATAATGAGGCAATTTCTGGTTTCTAAATTTGTAATAAAATTTAAGCTGCTGTAATTTTAGAATGTCCATAACCTTGAGCAATTTCAGTTCTTTGAATAGTGGTTCAGTATGTGCATTGTAAGGACTGAGACTTACAATTCTGATGGCCTTTTTTTGCAATTTAAATATTCTGTCACACTTATAACCCCATGCCAGTATACAATAATTTATATGTGACAAAACTAGAGAGTTGTAAATTGATAGTTTTGTTGCTAATGGCAGGAAATGTTTGAGTTTATTCAAAATCCCAATACTTTTGGATATTTTGTTTGCAATTTTATCAATTTGATTTTTCCAGTTCAAATTTTCATCTAATGTTAGACCAAGAAAGTTGAATTCTTTCACTCTTTCTATTTCTGCATTATCAATTTTGATTTCTAGATCACAAGTTTTCTTTTGAACAGTATGAAATAACATATATTTTGTTTTGGCAACATTTAAAGATAGTTTGTTAACTTTAAGCCAGTTATTTATTTTATTGAGTTCACTATTGATTATTTCACTTGGGCTTCTGTCTTGAGTAGGTTGGCATATAAGTTTCAAAGTGGATGACAAATTTGTATCATCTGCATAAATTATGAATTTGAAAATTTTGCTTGAATTTGCAATATCATTTATGTAAATTATAAATAGCAATGGACCAAGAATGGATCCCTGAGGTACTCCTGTTTTAATTGTCAAAGATTCAGATTTTGTTCCGTCCAGATCAACATATTGGTTGCGGTTAGAAAGATAGCTTCTGATTAGGTTCAGAGCATTTCCAAATATTCCATAATGTTCTAGCTTATCCAAAAGTATTGTGTGATCAAGTGTGTCGAATGCTTTTGAGAGATCTAGGAAAATTCCAATTGGTATATCACTTCTATCCATTTCAATCAGTATTCTATCAGTGAGTTCTAAGGCAGCATATTCAGTTGAGTGTTGGGTTCTAAAACCATATTGACTATTAAAAAATAATTTTTTACAATGAAAGTAGTCATAAATTTGATTGAAAATAACCTTTTCAAATATTTTTGAAATTGCTGGTAATAAAGAAATTGGTCTATAGTTTGTGAAGAGTGTTTCATCATCTTTTTTGAAGATAGGATTGATTTTAGCAGTCTTCAGCCTCTCTGGAAAAATTCCTACGGTAAGCATTTGATTTATGATAATTGTAATTGGTTTTATTAGTGCTTCTTCAACATTTTTAATAAGTTTTGTTGACATGCCATCAAACCCTGTGCTAGTTTTTGGTTTCAGTTTATCTATGATTTTGGTTATTTCTTGTTCATCAATAATTTTGAACTGAAATCTGTGTTTAATTTTAGTGGTCAAAAAATCTTTGTGATTCATGTGTCTAGGCACTAATATTTTCTCAGCTAGTTCTGGGCCTATATTTGTGAAAAATGAATTGAATTTGTTTGCAATATTCAGCCTATCTGTAATTATTTTCCCATCATCTTTAAAAAGTTGAGGGAAGTCCTTTTTCTTCTTAGTTTTATTTAGTATACTATTTATTGTTTTCCAGGTTCCTTTGATATCATTTTTTAGGCGATCAAAAAGTGTAAAGTAGTAATTTTTCTGTGCTAATCTAATGTTTTTCCTTAATATGTTATTGTACGTACTAATGTTGATTTTTCTGGTAATATATTGCTCAGATTCTGGGTCTGTAAGCTTAAGTTCTTTATACATACTATCTCGGTGATGTATTGACTTTATTAAGCCTCTAGTAATCCAGTCAGTTTTCTTATGTTTATATTTATCAAATTTTACAGTTTTGATAGGCATGTGCTTTTCTTTAGATTTTTGCAAAATGTCAAAGAGTATATTATAGTTTGTATTTGGGTCCATTTGTGGGTTTGTGCACAAATTTCTAAGTTCATTTGAATTTTGAAGTTCATGTTTGAAATTTGCTAAACTGAGCGGGTCTTGCTTAATAATTGTAATGAATTTTGGCTGCGGGATGCTAAGCTGTATATTATTAAAGAAAGTGAAATATGGCTGATGATCAGAGAACTTATCTATTAGAATTCCTGAGGTAGTATCCAGTGAGGCTTCAGACAATTTGCAAAAGAAATTATCAATTAAAGTACCATGTTTGTTTGAAAATCTTGTAGGTAATGTAATTTTGGGATAAAAACTATGTCCTGTAATCATGTCAAAGAATTCATTAATAACTGGTTTCTCGTTTATTTTCAAAAGATCAATATTAAAATCACCAGTAAATATGATTTCATTTTTGCATGACTGAAATTTGTCCAATATGGGAGAGAATTCAGCAATAAATTCATTGTATTTTTCAATTAGGTCTTTAGGTGGCCGGTATATGTTTCCAACAGTTATGGGTTTGGATAGGAACTCATTTCTTTTCACTTCAATTACTAATCCTTCCCATGTGTCATATCCAGTAAGTTTTAGTTTTTCTTTATAATCAAACTTTTCATGTAGGTATATAATTAATCCCCCTTTTGCACTGCAAGATTTACCTTGTGGAATAAGTCGGTAATTTGGAATTTGTATTTGAGAAGTGTCAGCACCCTCTGACAACCAACTCTCCTGGATACATATAGCGCTAAACATAAAATTCAGGTTTTTCAGGCCTTCTACAAAAATTCTGAGTTCAGAGATTTTGGCATTTATGGACTGGATATTACTGCTAAAAATGCTAAAAGAGTTGTTTTTGTTTTTTATCAGTGAAGCCAAATGTTCATAGTCAAAATAGGGTGAATGCTTGATCAATTCGGGTTGATTTAATTCTTCATCAAATTCAGGATCAGGATCTAAAATGTTAATAAAACAGTTTTTAGTCACACCTCCATGGTTTTTCAGTATATCATCATCTAATATCATTTATTGTAGCACAAACATATATTTTTTTCTGATTATTTTTAGCATTCAAATTGATCTCTACAGGTAAAATATTCATACTGTGATTCAGATGGATACATATCTGGAACATACATGCAAAGTGAGACATGGTAAAATAAAAAACAATGATTTGAATGTTGCTGTGGAATAAGTACAATAGTAAAGTAAATTGATAGTGCAATGACAATATATAATTTTTTACAATATTGGTAAAAAATAAACAATATTGGTAGATATATGGTAGCTATTAGAAATTACTGTTCACAGAAATAAAGAATAGTTTGTGGTTGTAGTTGTCAAAATAATAAGTTCTTATGGTGAATGAATAAAAGATAGGCATATTGCAAGGTTATTTAGCAAATGTACTGGATCAAGTTTAGTATTACATAATTATTATGATACATTTAAACATTAATATGAAAATAGGATTTTTTTAATGTTCAGATTGTAGGATCAATAATATGAAGCATGTCCTTCAATAATAAACAAAGCATACACAACATTACTAAGACATATATATATATCAGACAAGTTGTTTTCATGAAATGCTAATGACAGACATTAACTGCATATTGAAAATAGACATATTTACAAGAGGACATTAACAATGCATCAACTATATAAGTTATTGTATAATGGTAGCATCTACAGAAATCATCATTTATGTGTATTAATATACATTGGGAAACTGTAAATTCATATATTAAACATAATTATCAGATTGAAATGAATAATAAGTACAAAGTAAGATCTATATAGGTAATGCATGATTATTGGTAAATCTAGAATTAAGATTTTCACTGTTTTACTCAATGTGCTAGTAATCAAAACATTACTTCATGCAATACACACTGGTCATATTGTGTAACTCTTGCCAGGAAATCACTGGATTGATTCAAATTGTTGCACAAAAGCTAACAGGTCAGTTATGTAATTTGGAGTACAGTTTGTGTGGTAGACATACAAACAAAGGGCTATGTGCTGTGTATGTTTCTAGAGGAGGGCATTGATCTGTGCAAAACAATACATGTCACCAGTTCTAGATTATGGCACTAAATGCCTGTGACATAATTTGTTTACAATCATATGTGTGAATGATAGATACAGAATAGTAATGTTACAGCTCAGCATATAATAGTATAGGTATTTCTTCTAAAAGTAAAGATAATAATTATTATAGTTATTTTTACATAGATGTCTATAAATCATACAATTTTAAGAGAAAAAGTGTCTTTCATTCAAGCACATTTATGTGTATATTGAAAGTCTCTTACTATCTCAGCTGATCACGAATTCTCATCAATGCCTTTCCCAGCTCATTTCTTCCATTCCATAGGTTGTCATCAGGAATACTCTCTTTATCAGCAAGTGTGAGGCCACATCCCCAGAAGGGATGTTTGCTCGCCTCTACAAGAGTTTTATTTCCAGTGTCCAACAGAAACTGTCTAAGATATTCATTGTTTTTGAATTTGGCATCAGTCCCCTTTCCATACATTTGATGGCATCTGTGTCCTGCCACTTGATATGATCCATTTTCATATGCTTGGCTCTGGTGTAGCAATCTGACGGTTTTGTTGATGTTATGATGTCATCCATTGCCCGTTTATCCTCTGCCCAGACAGCCTTGTGATATTGATAATATTGTTCACAATGTTCATATTTCTTGTTTTCCTCTTCAAATGGTGCCCGATAGAAGTTTGACAGAGGGCTCTGTCCACCATAGAATGCAATATGGTCTTCTCCAAACTGTGGGGTTGCCAATCTCCTAGGATCTAGCTCCGGAGGCAAGGTGTTGAGTTTGTCCACAGTGTACAACTGTCCATCAATTTTCAGCGTATCCACATTTAAGTAGGCTTTCCGCTGCATTTGCCATGCTTTCTTCATGATTGGGGTAAGTATTCTTCTCCTTTCTTTAATTTCTTGAGGAAAATCTTCTGAGAGCCATATTTGTGTAGATTTCAGGTTTACCTTTTTTTCCCACACTTTCTTGCGATCACCAAACCAATGGAATTTGGCTATTATTGGCCGTGGCTTGGTTGAGGGCCCTGTTCTCTTTGGCCCCAATCGGTGGCATCTGGTGATTGTTATCTTGTCACTACCAGCAATTTTCATCTTGTCTCTGAGAATTGAATGGATGATCTTGGTACAATCCTCTCCTTCATTTTCTGCAATGCCTTCAAATATTAAATTGTCTCTTCTTGACTGAGACTCCAATCTGATCATTCTTTCCTGAAGTTGTTTATTTTCTTTTCTTAATTTTGCATTGTCCAGATTGGCCTGGTCAAGTGCTCTCTCAAGTGTGGTAATCCTATTTGAGTTTGTTTCTCTTTCTTCACTCAACTCTGTCCACTGGCTTTCAGTTATGTTTGCTGTATTGGCTTGCTGGCCAAATGCATCCTCCACTGACCTTAATCTCTCACTGAGCTTGTCAAAGTGTTCCATAATTTTCTGCTTGGCTTCCTCTGATATCCCAGCCAATGAGGATTCCAGTCTTTTTCTGTCTTTTTTATCTTTTCCACTCATCTTCCAGCTTCCAAAAAACAGCAAACCTTTCAGTGTCCACTTACACAAAACATATGATGTCTATATTAATCAAAGCCAGCTATATCACAGTAAAAGTGCTATATTCTTGCTCTGCCTAAATGTGCTTGCTGGTTACATTTTAATCCCCTGAGCATCAGGTGACCCAGTAAAGATGCCTAGCTGATGGGTATTTTTTACAAAATCGGCCGGCAGTTCAGAATGCCGTGTGGGCACCAGGAGATCATCGGCCATAATTGGGCATCTTTAAGACATCGTACGGGTCATCGGGAACTTTTAGCTGCAACATATAAGTTGCCGGCATTTCCCAGATGTCTTATAACCAAATATCATCTTAAAGTACATGGCACACAATGAAAACTTCCCTTAAATTTAGCTCCAGTGCTCTCCTGCTTTTGAGAGTAGAAATGAATGGCTTCTTCCTTTTGGCGCAATGCATTGTGGGCTATGTTATGGTAATGGCGGGAATGACAGCATGCTTTTCAATGTGCCAGTCAGCCTCAATGTTTCCCTCTAATATGAATATTAATTGTTAGATCGAATGTGGTAAGTGAGTCAGTGTATGGGCCTCAATGTCTGAGACAATTTTAGTCACTTCTAGCTCACTGACAAGTGAAATGCTGCAGCTGAACATCGTTTTTGAAGGCAAGGGTTGGTGAGTACAGAAACTGAAAAAATGTCTATTTTCTCCTCCAATATCAGAATTTAAAGCCTCATAACTAAAGAAATCGTAGGAATGCGTTTTTTAAACTTTGCTGGGGTAATCAAGAACATGTATTGAGTAAATCAAACAGAAAATTAGAGTGCACCATCGTGCACCATTTTGCTGGACAGCATTTGTCTCCCTCAATGTCAGTCTGCCATAATCATATAAATAATATCAGATGGAGGGGGCAGTCATACTGGCACTTTCACACATAAGAGGCTTTCCCACCCTGGCAACCCTAATTGCCATTGAAAACAAATACCTATCAACTATTGAAACAGTTCAGTCAAATAGAACCCCATTATGAAGATTTCATCTTTAAAGTCAGTATCTTTTCTATATATTCATCTTTGTTTTCTGTATAAATCATTATTCTTTATATTTTCCTTGCAAAAAAAAACAATTCAATTCTATACGTTCAAATAAACCTAAAATTTGAAGTTTTCATCTTTGTTTTTTCTGTGTTATGTTTTTATATTAAACAATCAATTCATTTCAGCTCTGCATATGCATTTGCAGGGGGGAAAAACAGTTCAATTCTATGTTCTGATGTTTATAATGCTCAAATAAAATTGTTTTCTGAGTCATTTTTAATTTTAAATAAAAAAACTGTGTTTGCAAACAACAATTTTTGTATTTTCTGTGTTTGCAAATAACAATTCCGAATTACAGTTCAGCCTTTGATGTCGTTCCATTAGATGGTGTGAAAAACCTAATTTTTGAACAAAGGGGGTCAAATGCTAAATTTCTCTGATCAGCATTCACAGTAATGCCATTCAAAGTCTGTGTGATATAAGGCCAAATCTATGACCAAAGGGTATATTTTGTATCATTTTTCACTGTAAGGGGGATTCCATGCAGCTTTTGAGTCATGTCTTCCCTTTTTTGACAGAAATGTTTTCACATGCACAAGATATTTTTATTGTCTTAAGATATGCTTATATCAATTTGTGATTTTCAGGTAAGAATTTCAGTTTCCTTTCATCTGTTTTAGTTTAATGTATGTTTATTGCTATCTAATTTATCTTATTCTGCATGAATCTTACTTCAATAAGTCGAGTTTTATTGTTTTGTTCTTTTTAATGCATGGTTGTTTTTTAGATTACTAACAAAGTTTTGTTGAGTTGGCTCAAGTTCATGGTCTATCCCTAACTGATGAGTCCTGGGTAGATTGTATGGGCCATTAACCTGTATCAGGACGAAACATTGCCAATAACCCATTATAAAAAATATCTTAAGTACCTGAAGGTGTTAATTATTTTTTGTAGTAATCTACATATTATCTTGTTATTGGCAGTGTCTTAGGGGTGAAAGTAATTAAATCTGGAGACAATTGTTTGAATGAAAAACATAACTTAATGCAATATGTGTAAATGAAACATGACCTGAAAAAAAAATATATTCCTTCGTGATTTCATGCAAAATTCTGAAAGACATTTTCCAGCAAAAAAGGTACTGTTTTAAAAAATGTTGGAAAAATGAGCTGGTGTTAAATGTTATCCAATTTATTAGAATCTACAAAAAAATTTCAGCTTATTCACCATGCATCAACATCACCAGTGAGTATGGTCAGATTATTGCCATGCATCACTCTGCGTCATCAGCTTGTATGTACAGATGATCACCATGCATCACTCAACATCACCAGAATGTGCAAATCCAATGAACTTAAGCTCAAATATTGGGGCAAAAATTCAGGGCAAGTGAATTGTAATTCAGGGCAAGTAGATTTTAAAGTTAACTTGCCCAGTGTGCAAGTTGGTCACAAATGTTAATGTCAAGGCCTGGGATTGTTACATGTCAACAAAATGATCAAAACATTTTGTACAATGGTCAGTGAAATATTATGATTGCATTTAACTTGTATCTTGCTTTGTACTCTGCCTCATCAAAATCAAAATAAATGTCCATAAATATGTGTGAATGACTACATTCTATTAAAAAACAAAATACAATAAAGTGAAATTAATTATGTTTTTGATATGTTATTTTATTTTTTGCATTTTTTTAAATACTCCCTAAGACACTGCCAATAACAATGTTAACAATGTTACACTGGAAATGGGATTGTGATTGGTTATACCTAATTCAGACATTTTCAAAGGATTATCATTTTTTGGGGGGATGTGGGGGGGGGGGGCAGGGCAGCTAGTTATTGGCAGTGTTTCGTCCTGATTAAGGTTAGCAGCCCATACAGTCAACCCAGGACTCGTCAGTTAGGGATAGACCATGAACTTGAGCCAACTCAACAAAACTTTGTTAGTAATCTAAACTATAAAATATACTTATTGAAGTAAGATTCATGCAAATTAAGATATATCAGATAACATTAACCATGCATTAAAATGTGATGAAAACAAACTGAAGTCCTAATCTGAAAATCATACTCTTGTTTCTGCAAAATCTTTGAACTGCAACAACAAAATACAAATGATTATTATTTATAATTTTTTTATTATTTAAATTTGTTAATTATAAACACATGATTGATGTTTCTGTAAATTTATTGTACCGGCAACCTGTAATTTTCTTGTCTTTTGAGACATACATTATTATTGTAACAACCAGTAACTATAATAATGTATGTCTCAAAAGAACAATGCATATATATATATATATATATATATATATATATATATATATATATATATATATATATATATATATATATATATATATATATATATATATATTTATATTTATTTATATATATATATATATATATATATATATATATATATATATATATATATATATATATATATATATATATATATATATATATATATATATATATATATATATATATATTATGTGTGTGTACATATATGTATTTTAATGGAAGGAATTTTGACCACAATTTATTCTGTGAAATTATTTTTAATAAACTACAATAAATCTGATCATTTTTTGTTTGTTTTTTTGTGTTCTGAGGAAATTCTGTAATTTATTTCAGTTGATTTTATTTTTTTCTGTAAAATTTAATTTTATTTGGAGGCAAGAATTCTAACCACAAAATTAGCATCTGTTTGCGAGGTAAGCAATAAATCAAAATGTCAGAATTTAAGAGCTTTACAGGCTCAAATCTCGTGATAAATTGACTGCATACTAATGAAGTAGGAAGTAAAAAGAACAATAACAAATTGTGTAAAAATATCCACAGATGATAATCTGGTGAGTAAATGACACAGATTATCGTTTTTGAGAGAGATATTGCCCTTTGACTTGGGCAAGGTTGAACTTAGCAAGTTTTCATTGTGTGGCAGGCTCCCGTGTGTGTCCCGCTGGTATATCTCAAGATCATCTTTGGGCTCCCGATTGCATCGTATGGTGAAAATGGGATTTTATTTATTTCATGTGTTCACAGGCCATCGTCAGATGATCCAACGATATAATATAGATGTTTTCAGGATATCTGACAGACGTCTGTCAATGATCTAGACGTCTTTAGGATATCCTGCAGACGTCCGTGACATCTCATCTGGCAAGTGCCGTGTGGCACCCCTGTATAATGTGACTACAGCTACGGCATCTCTCAGATTGCTTCTGATAAACTCCCCGGTGCCGGGGACCTGTGAGGCCAGCTGATGGTTACTTCCCGGCCGGCGCCCGGTGCTGCTTTTGAAATGGCCCGAGGGGGGAGGACCTGTAGTCCGTGGGGAGGTCAGCTTCACGTAGTGGACCTACTACCCTTCGTAACAAGACGTCTTGTATGAACTCGTCCACCTTGTGGTGTAGTTCTCTGGCAGACGGCCAGTTTGGGGACTGAAGAGGGGTGCGAGGGCTGTCGTACCCTATATGTACCCATGCTTACTGTTCGTGTAAAGTTCATTGGCTAAGACCCGGTCTGGGTAGTTTGCAAGTGCTATCCACCAGAACTCGCTACATTGTGCCACTCCTGTTGGTAGAGGTGTGAGGCTGCCCTGCTTGGGCGAGGCCTGCGTGGCTGAGATTGTTTCCTGTGCTGGCACATTTCCCCTACTTGCTACATACCTCGTATGGCAGTGATCCTCTGCACGCTTTGCACTGGTGGATGCGCCTGCATGCCTTGAAATTACACCTGAGTGCATTCCAGTTATTGCATATCTCTCTTTGAGCCCCCTGAGGGCTCCCCTTCTTCTGGGTCCAAGGCGTAGACCCTGACTGGGCCTGGCTCGACGCCGAGGGCAGAAACGGACATTCCTGAGGAGAGACATGGTCGAACTCTCTGCACCGCGGGCATCGCGATGCAGACAGTCTGACCTGCGTAGCATCCAAGGTTGTGGTTATCATGTCAACTGGTACTGATGCGTATCTTACGTGACGGCCTCCCATGCCGAGGCGGTGCTTCGCGTCCAATGCAGCAACGGCCGTCAAGTTATATCTCTTACTGTATTCAGAGATCCTAGCCCTGTAAGCATTCATATTTTCATACAGATGCACACCGTGTACTTTGATCATCAGTAGCTTGTACGCATTCCAGGCTTCTAGCCAGAGTAGAATGTCTGTGATTCGGCGCTTCTGACACCTGGGGCGGTATCTCACTGACCCATCACTGTCCAGGTACGATTGCATGGCACCGTAATCATCTGACTGCACATTCAAATTTGACAGAAGGTCCTCAATTTGTATGTATTCCCCTTTCAGGGCTGCCCGAAGGGTTTTTCGGGTACATTGGCTGTATCACATAAAGCTTTCAAATCTTCCAAACCGTCAGTGTTCCTGATACCGGGTATCCTACCTCCCAGGTCTGGCATCGGTTCCCCTTTCTTTACATAACTACCAGCGGGTAAGAATGTGTCATCGGTTAGTGGAGGTTCCCGGTTTCCCGTGTTCCTAACCCCTTCTGCCTGTACATTAGATATAGGGTCGAACAGACTGACATCAAATGGATCCAACATAAAGGGGTTACCTGTGGCAGTGGGTCCATCTGGGTGTGTCCTCCTTGTGGTTAATGCTGGCTGAACGGTGTGCTGTATGGTGTGCTGGTATGGTGCTGGTTGCTGGGCCTGAGCCCCCGTCGGGGGAGGCATCCTGCCGGCTGGTAAGGTGAGTGATTGTTGATGCTGTCTCGGCGCCATGGTGGCTTCCCTAGCTTCCCTGGCTTCCCTGGGTGCCGGTTGGGCTTCTTGGATGGCCTGCTGGGCCATGGTGAGGCTAACGATCTGGGACTGCATACTCGCCATCTGATTCTGCATGGTGAGCAGGATTGCTGTCTGAGTTTCTGCCAGGCTCATCGGGGCTTCTGCTGAGCCCTGTGGCGGTGAGGTGCTCCCCCTGACCTGGCCGGTGGACGTGCCTTCGCCTGTGTGCTGCTCTGAGGTAGGTATTTCGTCTCTGGACGGAGGTTGGGAGGTTGAGCTGCCCTGTTCCCCTGTGACAGTCTCGACCTTGGCCTTGACCTCGGCCTCTAGCTGCTGCATATCAGTTACCCATAGAAGCTGGTTCGTACACTTCTTTCTGCCGTATGGGCCAGGATGCCCTTTGATCGGGCGCTCGCAGTGGGTGCATGACTTTTCTGCCATGGGTGACCGAGGCTCGGATGACCGAGGCCTTCCGTGCTGCCGAGGCGACTCCCGGCCGGTAACACAGATTTATCACAGTTCTGATATTAAAAATGTTCATATATAATTCATAAATGCTAAAAACTCACGTGTATTGTCCTGTGATCAAAATCATTCATATTATCCATTATAAAATGTAAGTCCATATTAAAATAAAAGTCCATTTAAAAACGCATATGTTAAGTTCGTTATAAAATTCACTCCTCTCCGCATGTCTTCACACCATCACAATTCAAATTACAATGACCAGTGGGCAGCCACCGCCTGCCTTAAGACCCTCGGGGGTGGCAGCTGACCCTGAGCTGAGCATTAAGTGACACGACCCGTATATATATATGTTCAATCGCTCTAACCTCGGTTTACCCCTTTTAACCTCTCCTTAATATTTGAAAAATATAATGCATCCGTATCAAGCCCATTTAAAGAATTACGGGGTTGACAATTTCAGTTTCTGCAAGGATTTGCAAATTAATATGACAGGAAATAAAAACCAGTTAATGCAATAATTCCACAATTTTATCGGAATTCCTAGATTCTCCACTACATATTATAATGGCAACTATTTCATTATATTTCATGTATATTCTATGTATGTGGAATCCTGTTTCACAATTTAACATTTTCACATTTGCGATGGAGGAATGAATAGTGATAGTATGCTATTATAAATTAAGATTCAAGATTCAAGATTCAAGATTCAAGATTCAAGATTGATTTATTAGACCATAAATGAGGTATATAAATATATACAGATATTACTTATTGCAAATATACAGTTTGAGGTCAGGAGATACCCATTAAGGCAATTACTTGCCGCTATCATGAGAACCACCTCTGATGGTGTGCAAAACAATGCAGCAACTTGTAAGACTAAACTAATATCTGTCAATAATGTAGTACAGTGGAGTATTATAACATAATATAACAAAACAAATGGTCAAAGCAGGCAAAAGGAGTGAGGGGAAAAATGATTAAACAAGAGAAACAGTGAAAGGCACTCTACACAAATGTACATTGATTAACTGTTTTCTTCCTATTATTTGGCTCTAGACAAGATCTAGTTACATATACTACAGTGATTACAATCTTAGATGTATTATGGTGGTGACAGAGTGTACATATTCTAATGATGAGAACAAATATAGCAACCTGGAATTGTGCATACATCTTGATAAGATACTATAAAGTACCGTTTGATATAATTAGCAAACTCTTGCAAACTGTGTGTATCTACTTTCTCCAAAATTACATTTGGCATCTGATTGAGGAGCTTAGGAAGGTCATGTCTGACACATTTGGTTGCATACTTGTGATTTGTCCGAAGCAATCGGAATTTGTTTTGGAAACGAGTACAATGTTCATGTATGTCTCTATTATACTGTACAGGCAGATTTAGAAGATAATGAGGTAATTGATCATGTTTGAATTTGTAGTAATATTTTAGCTCACGGAGCTTGAAAATATCCTCTGTATGTTCATTATATTTACTAATACTGAGAATTCTTATAGCTTTCTTTTGCAGTTTAATGATTTTCTTACAATCATAGCCCCAAACAAGTATGGCAAAATTGATATGTGACATTATGAGAGAATTATAGATCATAACTTTTGTTTTAATTGGTAGATAGTGCAAACATAAGATGAAAACCTAGTCCAACTGTTTTGATATTAAATACATAGATTATTATGCAATTGTCACTCATACTTAGACACCATTGCTTTACCCTTTCGCTCCAGTATTGTGGGTCACTCAATGGACACCCTTTTTGGCTATTCCTAAACTTAAGAAAAGGAAAATGTTCCTTTCAGTCCATCTTCATCACAACTTATAAGTTCACAAATTTGCATTTTGTGATAAAATGCCATGTTCATGAATAATAAAGGACCTACTTAAGATGATGAGATGGGTGTGACTTTCTCAGATGAAAAGCTCCATAATAATTTTGACACCATTTTCCAATATGGAATCTCATGCCCAGTAGAGGCTAAAAAGCACATGGTTCCTGTTCAAAAAGTAAACACATTGTGATGTCATAACACTCATTCTTTTTGAACAGGAACCATGTGCTTTTTAGCCTCTATTGGGCATGCTCAGAATGAGTGTTATGACATCACAATAAGGTTGTTAAATCTTGACAGGAACCATGTGCTTTTGAACTCATTCTGGGCATGGCTCAGAACGAGGATCCTGGGTAAAATAAAAATTGAGGTCTAAACAAACCCTGCATTCTCTGCACTGACAAATTCAAAGCTTGATAACTCAATTTCACAAAGCCATCCATCAATATAACAATGATCATCAAATACTGTTTGTTAGATTGGCATCAAGATGCAAGGTCAGTGGTCATGCTCTTGCCTGGATCCGGTCATACCTAATGGACAGGAAGCAATGTGTCAAGGTGGGGTGCCACAAATCCTTGCTAAAACCCATTAAGTATGGGGTCCCACAGGGATCAGTCTTTTGTCCCATTCTGTTCACTATATAGTCTCCATTGGCTGATATTCTGGCTAGGTATGGGCTTAATTACCTTATCTCATACTTGGTGCTTCAAGAGGGTGTTCTGCACCTATGAGATATTCTTTTGCAGATCACCCCTCTGCCGAACTACTTTCGCAGATCACCCCTCTGCCGAACTACTTTCGCAGAACACCCATGTGCCGAACTACTTTTGCAAATCATCCTTGGTCCAAATGACAAGTGAGATCCTTCCACCAGAACCAACAAAAGAGATCTGTCAGGTTGAACACTGCATGAACCCATGCTCTTGACTTTATCTCATATTTATCTACCGCAAATGGTTTATATACCAGACCAGTAAAGAAAAGAACATGTGAGTGCAGTGTTAAGGCTGACAGATCTCTCTCAAGTTGGTTCTGGTAGAAGGATCTCAATGCCCACCTCTCAATGACGTCATTACATAGTAAAATATATGTTGCAATGACGTCATTGAGTGTGACGTCATTAAAAAGGGGCGTGGCATTGTTTATGTTGTTTGACACACACAACATAGGTCCGCACATGCTGCAATGTTTTCCTCTCTATTTTGCTTTAAATAGATTGGACATCAAACCAAAACCTTGATCTCATACCTATCTGTAGGAGTTAAGTATGAGATAAAGTCAAGAACATAGGTTCGTGCAGTGTTCAGGCTGACAGATCTCTCTCGTTGGTTCTGGTGGAAGGATCTCACTTGTCCTTCGGACTCTTGAGATCCTTCCACCAGAACCAACTTGAGAGATATTCCAGCCTGAACACTGCTCTCACATGTTCTTGCCTTAATATCTATGAAGATGATACTCAGATCTACATCCTTGTTGACCACACCTCCAGTAAACAAGAAGTAAAATCAGTAGACACAAATTAGAAAAATGTGTCAGTGAAGTTAGAACATTCTTGATTTTTAACAAGATGAAAATTAACAATGGTAAAACTGAGATGCTCATCTGTACTGACAGATTGGTACTGCTTCCAACCATATTTCTAACACTGCCAGGGTAGGTGATACCAATATCACACCTAGCGAGTCAGTAGTTGATCTTGGTATCTCAGGGAACTCCAAAATGGACATGAAGGCACAAATCAGGAAAATGTGTAAAAAGGGACACAACCACATCAGGAATCTAGCAGTCATTAGACATTGTCTAGACGAGAAGACCGCTGTGATTTTGTTACATCTACCCTTGACTATGGAAATGGTCTCCTTGCTGGTATCAAAGAAGTTGCAATATCTGCAGAACTCTGCAGCACATGTCGTCTGAAAGATCAGGAAATTTGATCATATATCAGAGAAGATGGAGGAATTACACTGACTCCCTGCACATCTTTTGTCATCTGCAGGTCAGTTGTCGTCGGTTGTACTAACCCTTACAGCTTAAGTTATTACTTTTAAGAGTAGACCGAAAACACATCTTTTCGGAAAACATGTTCTGAACACAGCGCTATGAACAGACTAGTTTGGTATCAGCGCTATTTTATTATTATTATTGTTGTTGATATTATTATTATTATTATTATTATTATTATTTTTATTATTATTATTATTATTATTATTATTATTATTATTATTATTATCATCATCATCATCATCATCATCATCATCATCATCATCATCATCATCATCATCATCATCATCATTATTATTATTACAAGTGAACTGACAATAATATGAAATGGCATAGTTTTATCAATAATTGGAGTAAAAAGATTTAACTTGCAATGGTGAAAGAAGTCTTGACATTGCAAGCAAGGTAAACACAGTTGACGAGATGCACATTTCTTTCCAATGAATATCATAAAAACAAATGACCACAGTTTCCTCAATAATTGGAGCAGAAAGATGATTTAGCCTGCTCTGAAACCACAATGACGCTGCAAGCAAGGTAAACACAGTTGCATGAGGTTACGAGATGCACATCTCTTTCAACTGAATATTGCACATACAAATGACCACAGTTTCGTCAATAATTGGGGTAAGAAGATGATTTAACCTGTAATGAAGATGTCTTGACGCTGCGAGCAAGGTAAATACAGTTGGGTGAGGCTACGAGATAGACACTTCTTTCAACTGAATATTTTATATACGAAATACCATACCTTTGTCAATAATTGGAGGAAAGTGTCATCATAGTGACGTCAGACAGGAAAGTGTTGTCATAGTGATGTCAGACATAATGATGTCATAGTGATGTCAGACATAATGACGTCATGGTAACATCATAAATTATGTTAATATGATCATGTACAATACTGCTGTTACCTTTTGGTAAGCTCCTCCCTCTGTACTGCTTTAAATACCAGTTTTTGGCTATTTTGACTAATAATAAAAGAAATGTATTCTATGTCCCTTCAACCTTTCTAAATATTTCATCTTTTTCTTTCCAATGAGCCCAAGATCAAGCCCATTGGTGCAGCGGATGCCGTGTTTGAGTTAATTAATGACTTTCTCACAATAAAAGAAATGTATTCTATGTCCCTTCAACCTTTCTAAATATTTCATCTTTTTCTTTCCAATGAGCCCAAGATCAAGCCAATTGGTGCAGCGGATGCCGACTTTCTCATTCCTATTCCTATTCATATTCATATTATTATTATTATTATTATTATTATTATTATTATTATTATTATTATTATTATTATTATTATTATTATTATTATTATTATTATTATTATTATTATTATTATTATTATTATTATTATTATTATCATTATCATTATCATTATTATTATTATTATTACAAGTTAACCGACAATAACATGAAATGCAGAGGTGCAAGTTAATATAAAGCATAGTATTGTCAACAATTGGAGTACAGTACATGTCAATGGAGAAAGAAGTCTTGATGTTGCAAGCAAGGAAAACACAGTTGCCTGAGGCTACGAGATGCACATTTCCTTTCACTGGACATCGTATATACAAATTACCACAGTTTCATAAATAATTGGAGTAGAAAGACGATTTAGCCTGCTTTGGAATAATGACCATGCGAGAAAGGTAAAACACAGGTGTGTGAGGCTTCGAGATGCACATTTCATTCCACTGAACATCGTATATACAAATGACCACAATTTCGTCAATAATTGGAGTAGAAAGATAATTTAACCTGGAGTGAAGTTGTCTTGACGTTGCGATCAAGATACACACAGTTGTGTGAGGCTACATGATGCACATTTCATTCAACCGAATATTATATATACAAAAGACGTCAATAATTGGAGTAGAAAGGTGGTTTTTCATGCTCTAAAACTGTGTTGACATTGCAAGCAAGATAAGCATAGTGACGTCATACAGAAATGTGTCATAATGACGTCAGACAGGAAAGTGTTGTCATAGTGACGTCAAACATGGAAGTGTCAACATAGTGACGTTATGGTAACATCATAAATTATGTTAATATGAATACTGCTGTTACCTTTTTGTTAGCTCCTCCCTCTGTACTGCTTGAAATACCAGTTTTTGGCTATTTTGATTAATAATAAAAGGAATTTATGCTATGTCCTCTCCACTTTTCGTAATATTTCACCTTTTTCTCTCAAATGAGCCCAAGATCAAGCCAATCGGTGCAGCAGATGCTCTGTTTGATTTAATTAATGACTTTCTCATTCCAATTCATATTATTGATAATTATTTGGCAGAAGTGCAAATTAATATAATCCATAGTTTTGTCAATAATCGGAGTAAAAAGATTTAACTTGCAGTGGAGAAGTCTTCACGTTGCGAGACAGTTGCATGAGGCTACAAGATACACACTTCTTTCAACTGTTAATAATTGGAGTAAAGACGAACAGACTGACAGACGGACAGACTGAAAAAGATTTTCCCCATTCCAAAAGCTCTGCATCTTCATATCTAAAAACCACAGTTTCATCAATAATTGGAGAAGACAGATGATTTATTCAACCTGCAATGAAGTCCTCTTGACGTAGCGAGCAAGGTAAACACAGTTACAGGAGGCTACGAGATGCACACTTCTTTCCACTGAATATCATATATACAAACAATCACAGTTTCGTCAACAATTGCAGTAGAAAGATGATTTAACCTGCTCGAATATTATGTATACAAAAGACTATACCTTCGTCTATAATTGAAGTACAGTGACTGGTAACCTGATCCGGACATTTTCATGTTTTTCACTACCGATTTTCACAAAACCTTTAAAAACTGAGTAAACCTGCAAACATCGACAGTAGATTGTTAACTCTATTTGTGCGTAGAGCAAAACTGATACATGTTTAACCAAGTGAGGCATTTATCTATTGCTTAACAAACTGTGCTAGTCGGGCAAGGTTTCAATGTCTTCAGCCTACGAACCGATTAATCATATTTATGGAAGCAATTTAAAATATTGAACAATGAGGTGTAACTATTGAAGCTTTATCGGTGGAATTGTCAAGGTACACAGATGTCAGGATACTGTTATATATAATTTAGACAGGTTGGAACAACAGATATCATCAATATCTTCAGCATCCAATGCACCAAGGAGCAAGGCCATTATCAATAGACAATAATCATTGTGATCTTGTGAAAAAGGTTTTAGGTAATCGTGCAAGATTTCAACAAATGATGATTCATAATATAGGATCTGGGAGAATTTTCAGAAACCAATTATGAAAGTAGAAAATAACATTTTTGTCTTGCTACAGCATTTTGGCGTTATTGGTAAATGAATCTCTTTCTTGTAGCATTTTGTCAATTATGAAAGCAGAAAATAACAAATTCATAAATGAAATAGTTTCCTTGATGCATCATTTTGGCGCTGTGGATAGATGTCCTTTTTTTTGTTGTACCATTTAAGCTCTCTTGGTAGATGTCTTTTTCTTGTTGTACCATTTGAGCTCTCTTGGTAGATGTCTTTATTCTTGTTATAGCATTTAAGCTCTCTTGGTAGATGTCTTTATTCTTGTTATAGCATTTAAGCTCTCTTGGTAGATGTCTTTTTTCTTGTTGTACCATTTGAGCTCTCTTGGTAGATGTCTTTATTCTTGTTATAGCATTTAAGCTCTCTTGGTAGATGTCTTTATTCTTGTTATAGCATTTAAGCTCTCTTGGTAGATGTCTTTTTTCTTGTTGTACCATTTGAGCTCTCTTGGTAGATGTCTTTATTCTTGTTATAGCATTTAAGCTCTCTTGGTAGATGTCTTTATTCTTGTTATAGCATTTGAGCTGCATTTCTCAACTTTCATGACAAAGTTGGTAGTCCAAAGTGAGGCTCTGTCGGATGCTATGAATCACAGGGGTAATGGTCTTGCAGTTCTATATTGATATATTTGATAACCCATGGGGTTCTTTGCCATATCAAATCGTAGTTTATTTAAACATATCGATATAATCAATAGAGGTTTAATGTCAGAGATGGCTTAGGCAGTTCTATATTGATATATTTGATAACCCATGGGGTTCTTTGCCATATCAAATCGTAGTATATTTAAACATATCGATATAATCAATAGAGGTTTAATGTCAGAGATGGCTTAGGCAGTTCTATATTGATATATTTGATAACCCATGGGGTTCTTTGCCATATCAAATCGTAGTATATTTAAACATATCGATATAATCAATAGAGGTTTAATGTCAGAGATGGCTTAGGCAGTTCTATATTGATATATTTGATAACCCATGGGGTTCTTTGCCATATCAAATCGTAGTATATTTAAACATATCGATATAATCAATAGAGGTTTAATGTCAGAGATGGCTTAGGCAGTTCTATATTGATATATTTGATAACCCATGGGGTTCTTTGCCATATCAAATCGTAGTATATTTAAACATATCGATATAATCAATAGAGGTTTAATGTCAGAGATGGCTTAGGCAGTTCTATATTGATATATTTGATAACCCATGGGGTTCTTTGCCATATCAAATCGTAGTATATTTAAACATATCGATATAATCAATAGAGGTTTAATGTCAAAGATGGCTTAGGCTTAACATATTCGGATCAGGAGGTCAGTATGGATGAACCAGTTCTTGGTTACTCCGCATAAATGACTATAAATCAGGAGGTTGAACATTTAATGCATCGCCCCAATTGGCAGCTTAATTTCACACTATGGTATGATGCATGTACGAATGTACGAACCTAACAGGAACAGGTTCATCAATGGAAGAAATCTAGAAGTAATATTAACAATTAAGAGTTTTTGTTATCCCTCTTTGACTTATACTTCTAGTGAAATTTCTAATATTGCATCATAAATATATAAATAACTGAAATATGTGAACAGCCAAACAAGAAACTGGAGACCTATTCTTCTATGTTTACTCATATAAATAAACCTTTTACTGACAGGCCTTAAACAATTAATTAGAAAATATAATTCATGCTTGTGTGCAAGATTTTCTTATTGCAGTCTGCACATTGAACTGTATTTATTGCTATGAACAAACTAATTCCACGCTTAGTGCTTTAAGGTATCACTTTACGCAATAAACAGTCGGTTTCATTGAATAGTCATTGATTGGAATCCATTGTGTTGTGACACATAGATCGATACGGACCAAATGCCATTACAGAAAAATACACGTGGAAAGGCGACACGTTAATCGTCACTCAGCCCATCAGGGAGGATTCAAATACTTTGATCTACCAGTTTATTGGAATAATTAAAACTATTATCCTACTCTTGTCATATTGTAGTTGGTATTTGTTTTGTAAACACTACTTGTAAACATTACTTTTCTATGTTGTGAAGTTTGATAGTTTCCATAGATTGCGGTTTCCCTAAATGTCGACTGGCATCATGCATGAGTGATCATAATGGAATGGTTGATGACAATACCGCTTTTGCAATTCAAAGGCCTTTTACCATCATTTCCAATGCCGACCCATTACAGAATTGCTATACCGTGTGCATTTAACAAATGTAATGATACACTAAGAATGATGCACCTATCATTATCAACCTGAATCCTTTGGCAATTATTTATTAAGAAATACCAACTTAAATAATGAAGAAAGTTGAACATAATCCATTAATCATATGGAATAAATAAATATGAATTACCTTCCAAGACAACAGAAGAGTCTTTTCTGATTTGAGTTCAGACATGTTGACGACAAAATATTGTTTATTTCTATTTCCATTGCTACGTTCGGGATGTGTGAATATACCTCCGAGTGCATTACATGTTTTTCTCTGAAGTCAAGATACCTGACAAAAAGAGGAAAGTCTCAGGTCATACCCCAGTCACATTTGCACCAGGCGCCGACCGGGAAGTAAGAATCGGCCGACTTCACAGGGTCCCGGGCGCCGGGGAGTTCATCAGTGGTAATGCCTCAGTCACATTTGCACCGGGCGCCGTCCGGGAAGTAAGAATCGGCCGACTTCACAATCTGCCGGGCGCCGGGGAGTTTATCAGCAACAATCTGAGAGATGCCGCAGCTGTGGTCACATTATTAAAGGGCACCGCACGGCACGTGCAAAACTGAATAGCACAGACGTCTGTAGGATATCTTTACGACGTCTGTTTCATGACACAGACGTCTGCAGGGTGTCTTTAAGACGTCTGGGTAGGCTTAAAAAAATATTTAAACTTATTTTCACTGCACGATGCCACCGGCAGCCCTAAGATAATCTGCCGATGTGTCTGCGGGACACTGCCGGGACCCTTAGGGTGTTTCATTTTTCGGCCTTTTTTTTCCAATCAAGCTGCTCATTAAAAGAAATGTTCTCTGATATGTAGTAAACTCACAGAAAAAATTTAAGACCAATCGATCAACTTTTAGACCCCCCCCTACCACCTTGTATGTATGACCTCGGAAATCAGTGCTCTGTGGCCATTTTCTGGTTAAAATTCAAGTCTCATTGCCTCATAATTTCATTTTATTCAACTCAGGTAGTGTCTGTGTCACACCTATGTAGTTTTAAAGATTACTTAATATTTCAAGATCATTTCCATTTAATTTGGGTCAAAATCATTCAAATTCAAGACATTAATTCTGAAAAATATACATTTTCAAATTAATTTCACACTCATATCGGATACATTTTTCACATTATTTCAACATTAACTTCAAATTGAGAATTATATTATAGTATGAAAGTTCACAGATTTGTTTCCATTTAATTTTTAGTTCTGCTAAGACTCACAGAGCTTTAGGAGTTGAGAAAATGTCTGTCTGTCCGTCCATCTGTCAAAATTTCTTTGAAAGTCTTCTTCTCCAAAACTACCAGTAATATATGTTTCAAATTTCATACAGAGGTTGATATTGAGGCAAAGATTCAGATTCCTTCAAATCTTAGTGATGTCACCATTGACCTTAGTGCAGTGACCTCAAGGTTAGAAATTTTGTACTGAGCATATTTCATATTTCATGTTTGTGAACATTTCTTCCTAACTGATCATTTAAAACCAATTCAAGAGCAGACTTGAACAGAAGATGAAGATGTCACATATCAAATTTGGCCCCAACTTGTTATCTCAATTCTCATTGGCTAGTATTTCTCCTTGACAACATTTTGGGCCAAGATTATTGAAATTCAAGTCATTAATTCGGAAAAATATACATTTTCAAATCAATTTCACACTCATATCGGATACATTTGTTCACATTATTTCAACATTAACTTCAAATTGAGAATTATATTTTAGTGTGAAAGTTCACAGATTTGTCTCCATCTCGTTTTTAAGGAATTATGGAATTCTAAGTCTGTGTGAAGAAGAGACATAAACAATGAGACCTCGGTGAGCTCCCTTCTTTGCAGAGTTAGCTTAATCCTGGATGTCCTTCACTCTCATTTCTGATGCATCTTTGACAAATGCCACAACTTGTACAATAGCTGCCATTTGTCTGTATTCCTCATCATCTTGCCAGTGCTCTGGTGGTAAATGGAGCCATCTTCCATCCATTCCTAGGAGTTCAAACAGGAGCCATGACTGTGACCCAACTGGAGAGTAGTGAGACATTTCCTTGAGAAGACTGGTTTTTCGTGAATGAAAAGAGCAGGACTAGGCATAGCTTGAAGTTGTGTGGCAATGACAGTCTTCATACCATCATTCAATGATCTGTCAAACAAGACAAATACCACCAGAGACTCGGTCAGATACCACAAATGACTTAGCATAGAGTTCTTGACCACGACAGCTATGGATATCTAATGTTAAAATGGATATGCAAAAGATAAATTTCAAACTGTGAATTAATAGCCTCAGAAATATATCACATCTCATAGTCACACATATCCTCCCACAGCGGGAGATTTAAATTCGGAGCTGGAGCAACCAAGTGTACCTGATGAAACTAAGGCCCATGAAACAGGGCAATGTGCTGGTCTAAACTATCATTGCCAACCAGTATTTCAGGTGTGATGAGATCTGGTCATGTTTCATCAGCCAGTTTTGCCATATTTATGATATACAACGCTGAGGCAAGAAATCAGGCATGATGAAGAGAATGTGGAGCTCACATGGCAAATTTGTCTATGCCTTGATCTTGTTCAACAAAAGGTCTCATTACACCTGCAATACTGGCTGACTTTGATAGGATGGGCCAAAACATTTCCCTGTTCCATGGACCTTGGTTTCTTTAGGCGTGCTCGGCTGCTTCAGCTCCACATTTTAATCTGTGGCTGTGGGAGGATGTGTGTGACTATGAGATGTGATATGATTCTGAGGCTATTAATTCACAGTTTGAAATTTATCTTTCACATATCCATTTTAACATTAAGCATAAATTGTTCTCCCAAATTCTCTTACACCATGTTATGTTATACATTTTAGGCAGTTGATGCATCATCTATAGCTATTGCAGTCAAGAACTCAATGCTAAGTCATTTGCGGTATCTGACTGAGTAGTATTTGTCTTGTTTGAAAGATCAATGAATGATGGGATGAAGACTGGAATTATCACACAACTTCTAGCTATGTCTAGCCCTCTCTATTCATTCCAGGAAACCATTCTTCTCAAAGAAACATGCTTTAACAGGGAAATCTCTCACTACTCCCAGATTGGGTCACAGTCATAGCTCCTGTTTGAACTCCTAGGAATGGATGGAAGATGGCTCCATTTACTACCAGAGCACTGGCAGGATGATGAGGAATACAGACAAATGGCAGCTATTGTAAAAAAGTTGTGGCACTTGTCAAAGGTGCAGAAAAATGAGAGAAGACTTTCAAAGAAATTTTGACAGACGGACGGACAGACAGACATTTTTCTCACTCCTAAAGCTCTGTGAGTTTCAGCAGAACTAAAAATTAAACGGAAACAAATCTGTGAACTTTCATACTATAATATAATTCTCAATTTGAAGTTAATGTGGACATGATGTGAACATATGTATCCGATATGAGTGTAAAAATGAATTGAAAATGTATAGTTTTCCGAATTAATGTCTTGAATTTGAATAATTTTGGCCCAAATTAAATGGGAATGATCTTGAAATAGTAAGTAACCCTTAAAACTACATTTGTGTGACACAGACACTATCTGAGTTGAATAAAATGAAATTATGAGGCAATGAGACTTGAATCTTAACCAGAAAATGGCCACCGAGCACTGATTTCCGAGGTCATACATACAAGGTGGTAGGGGGGGGTCTAAAAGTTGATCGATTGGTCTTAAATTTTTTCTGTGGGTTTACTTCATATCAGAGAACATTTCTTTTAATGAGCAGCTTGATCGGAAAAAAAGTCTGAAAAATGAAACACCCTAGGGACCCTGCCTTGTACTTTAAGATGATATTTGCTGATAAGACATCGGGGAAACGCCGGCAACTTTTATGTTGCAGCTAAAAGTTCCTGATGACCTGCCCGACGTCTTAAAGATGCCCAATTGTGGCCGATGATCTCCCGGCGCCCACACGGCAATCTGAACTGCCTGCCGATTTTGTAAAAAAAATACCCATAGGCCGGGCATCTTTTCTGAAATCAGCGCAAATGTGAGTGGGGTTTAAGGGTGCCAGCGGGAGAGTATGTTGACAACTGCACATTTAGAAGATCTAATATATTGTTTTGGAATAAATAATATACCAATCTGATGGAATGTAATTAAGAATGAGCATTGTTTGCAGGTGTGTGATAAGGGTTTATGAATTGTTATAACACCTTGGATAGGTACAGTCATGTCTGTATTGAAATGTGGATTCAGGCAAAATGTTGAGGGAGCAATCTAGCCATGAGAAAAGGTCAAAGCATATCATCAGACCTGTGAGACACATGCTAATACTAAAACATTTGGAACTATTGCATTGTACTGGATATATTCATACATGCTCAAGGTTGGCCTTATGATCAACTTACTCGAAGTTTAAAATCCATGATAACATCTTGAAATTGGCTCCATGCTATAGTTTCTTGTTAAACATGTCTGAGCAAATAAAATTGAAGATTATAAAACATATTCAATTTTATATGTTCAAACATTTCCACAATGTCAAGATTTCCTATTTGTCTTCTGTTTAATGTCTTTATCGTTCATATTTTCTGTGTAATGATAAAATAATGATAATGATATTTAAATAAATAATAATTGAAAATAATAACTAAAATAATAATAATAATGATTAAATTCCCTATGAAAAAATCTTCTGACATGCATATTGCTCAATAAGAACACCAATATAAAGATTTCATCTTTTTTTCGGTGTCAGGTCATTTATATTGTTCTATATTCTTCTACATTTACAATAAACAAATCAAGTTAAGATTCTGACGTGCATATAACTCATTCAGAACCCCAATATGAAGATTTCACCTAGTACCTTTCCCAGCAGGGATTCGAACCCCATACCTTTAGCATAGAAGACAAAGAGACATCTCAACCACTGATCCACGTATCACCCCATAGCAGCTTTGTATAAATCTTGAGGTTACAGCATTGTATATACTCAATTAAGTTACAGTTTCTTTGCTTACGTGTCAGATTTAAAAGTAGGCTTGGACAAGTCTAAATAGTTCTGAGCAAACCCTGAGAACAACATTGTAAATAATGCCTTTATTGGTACAATTCTTCAGAAATAGTCAAAACTCATTTTGACAAATATGTCAAGCCAAAATGATTAAGCAAAAATATACTTGTATGGGAGCAAATTTTGACAAAAAGATACCTGTGTCAGACGGTGGTCGAGACGGTGGCGGCACTGTGTGGGAGTGTGCTGTGGCAGTGATGGTACCGTCGGTGGTGGAGAGGGTGGGTGGTCGAGACGGTGGCGACACTGTGTGGGAGTGTGCTGTGGCAGTGATGGTACCATCGGTGGTGGAGTGGGTGGGTGGTCGAGACGGTGGCGACACTGTGTGGGAGTGTGCTGTGGCAGTGATGGTACCGTCGGTGGTGGAGAGGGTGGGTGGTCGAGACGGTGGCGACACTGTGTGGGAGTGTGCTGTGGCAGTGATGGTACCGTCGGTGGTGGAGAGGGTGGGTGGTCGAGACGGTGGCGACACTGAGTGGGAGTGTGCTGTGGCAGTGATGGTACCGTCGGTGGTGGAGAGGGTCGGTGGTCGAGATGGTGGCAACACTGAGTGGGAGTGTGCTGTGGCAGTGATGGTACCGTCAGTGGTGGAGAGGGTGGGTGGTCGAGACGGTGGCGACACTGTGTGGGAGTGTGCTGTGGCAGTGATGGTACCATCGGTGGTGGAGTGGGTGGGTGGTGGAGACGGTGGCGACACTGTGTGGGAGTGTGCTGTGGCAGTGATGGTACCGTCGGTGGTGGAGAGGGTGGGTGGTCGAGACGGTGGCGACACTGTGTGGGAGTGTGCTGTGGCAGTGATGGTACCGTCGGTGGTGGAGAGGGTGGGTGGTCGAGACGGTGGCGACACTGTGTGGGAGTGTGCTGTGGCAGTGATGGTACCGTCGGTGGTGGAGAGGGTGGGTGGTCGAGACTGTGGCGACACTGAGTGGGAGTGTGCTGTGGCAGTGATGGTACCGTCGGTGGTGGAGAGGGTCGGTGGTCGAGATGGTGGCAACACTGAGTGGGACTGTGCTGTGGCAGTGATGGTACCGTCGGTGGTGGAGAGGGTGGGTGGTCGAGACGGTGGCGACACTGTGTGGGCGTGTGCTGTGGCAGTGATGGTACCGTCAATGATGGAGTGGGTCGGTGGTCGAAACGGTGGTGACACTGTGCGGGAGTGTGCTGTGGCAGTGATGGTACCGTCGGTGGTGGAGAGGGTGGGTGGTAGAGACGGTGGCGACACTGTGTGGGAGTGTGCTGTGGCAGTGATGGTACCGTCAATGATGGAATGGGTCGGTGGTCGAAACGGTGGTGACACTGTGTGGGAGTGTGCTGTGGCAGTGATGGTACCGTCGGTGGTGGAGAGGGTGGGTGGTCGAGAGGGTGACGACACTGAGTGGGAGTGTGCTGTGGCAGTGATGGTACCGTCGGTGGTGGAGTGGGTCGGTGGTCGAGACGGTGGCAACACTGAGTGGGAGTGAGC
The DNA here is from genome assembly GCA_949316495.1 of Amphiduros pacificus. Lineage (NCBI taxonomy): Eukaryota > Metazoa > Annelida > Polychaeta > Phyllodocida > Hesionidae > Amphiduros > Amphiduros pacificus. The sequence continues at coordinate 54,100,985 of OX439005.1, read as the reverse complement.
TGTGGCAGTGATGGTACCGTCGGTGGTGGAGAGGGTCAGTGGTCGAGACGGTGGCAACACTGTGTGGGAGTGTGCTGTGGCAGTGATGGTACCGTCGGTGGTGGAGAGGGTTGGTGGTCGAGACGGTGGCAACACTGAGTGGGAGTGACCTGTGGCAGTGATGGTACCGTCGGTGGTGGAGAGGGTGGGTGGTCGAGACGGTGGCAACACTGTGTGGGAGTGTGCTGTGGCAGGGATGGTACCGTCGGTGGTGGAGAGGGTGGGTGGTCGAGACGGTGGCGACACTGTGTGGGAGTGTGCTGTGGCAGTGATGGTACCGTCGGTGGTGGAGAGGGTGGGTGGTCGAGACGGTGGCGACACTGTGTGGGAGTGTGCTGTGGCAGTGATGGTACCGTCGGTGGTGGAGAGGGTGGGTGGTCGAGACGGTGGCGACACTGAGTGGGAGTGTGCTGTGGCAGTGATGGTACCGTCGGTGGTGGAGAGGGTCGGTGGTCGAGATGGTGGCAACACTGAGTGGGAGTGTGCTGTGGCAGTGATGGTACCGTCGGTGGTGGAGAGGGTGGGTGGTCGAGACGGTGGCGACACTGTGTGGGAGTGTGCTGTGGCAGTGATGGTACCGTCGGTGGTGGAGTGGGTGGGTGGTCGAGACGGTGGCAACACTGTGTGGGAGTGTGCTGTGGCAGTGATGGTACCGTCGGTGGTGGAGAGGGTGGGTGGTCGAGACGGTGGCGACACTGTGTGGGAGTGTGCTGTGGCAGTGATGGTACCGTCGGTGGTGGAGAGGGTGGGTGGTCGAGACGGTGGCGACACTGTGTGGGAGTGTGCTGTGGCAGTGATGGTACCGTCGGTGGTGGAGAGGGTGGGTGGTCGAGACGGTGGCGACACTGTGTGGGAGTGTGCTGTGGCAGTGATGGTACTGTCGGTGGTGGAGAGGGTGGGGGGTCGAGACGGTGGCGACACTGTGTGGGAGTGTGCTGTGGCAGTGATGGTACCGTCGGTGGTGTAGAGGGTGGGTGGTCGAGACGGTGGCGACACTGAGTGGGAGTGTGCTGTGGCAGTGATGGTACCGTCGGTGGTGGAGAGGGTGGGTGGTCGAGACGGTGGCGACACTGTGTGGGAGTGTGCTGTGGCAGTGATGGTACCGTCGGTGGTGGAGTGGGTGGGTGGTCGAGACGGTGGCAACACTGTGTGGGAGTGTGCTGTGGCAGTGATGGTACCGTCGGTGGTGGAGAGGGTGGGTGGTCGAGACGGTGGCGACACTGTGTGGGAGTGTGCTGTGGCAGTGATGGTACCGTCGGTGGTGGAGAGGGTGGGTGGTCGAGACGGTGGCGACACTGTGTGGGAGTGTGCTGTGGCAGTGATGGTACCGTCGGTGGTGGAGAGGGTGGGTGGTCGAGACGGTGGCGACACTGTGTGGGAGTGTGCTGTGGCAGTGATGGTACTGTCGGTGGTGGAGAGGGTGGGGGGTCGAGACGGTGGCGACACTGTGTGGGAGTGTGCTGTGGCAGTGATGGTACCGTCGGTGGTGTAGAGGGTGGGTGGTCGAGACGGTGGCGACACTGAGTGGGAGTGTGCTGTGGCAGTGATGGTACCGTCAATGATGGAGTGGGTCGGTGGTCGAGACGGTGGTGACACTGTGTGGGAGTGTGCTGTGGCAGTGATGGTACCGTCGGTGGTGGAGAGCGTGGGTAGTCGAGAGGGTGACGACACTGAGTGGGAGTGTGCTGTTGCAGTGATGGTACCGTCGGTGGTGGAGAGGGTGGGTGGTGTAGAGGGTGGCGACACTGTGTGGGAGTGTGCTGTGGCAGTGATGGTACCGTCGGTGGTGGAGAGGGTGGGTGGTCGAGACGGTGGCAACACTGTGTGGGAGTGTGCTGTGGCAGTGATGGTACCGTCGGTGGTGGAGAGGGTGGGTGGTCGAGACGGTGGCAACACTGTGTGGGAGTGTGCTGTGGCAGTGATGGTACCGTCGGTGGTGGAGAGGGTGGGTGGTGGAGAGGGTGGGTGATCGAGACGGTGGCGACACTGTGTGGGCGTGTGCTGTGGCAGTGATGGTACCGTCAATGATGGAGTGGGTCGGTGCTCGAAACGGTGGTGACACTGTGCGGGAGTGTGCTGTGGCAGTGATGGTACCGTCGGTGGTGGAGAGGGTGGGTGGTCGAGACGGTGGCGACACTGTGTGGGAGTGTGCTGTGGCAGTGATGGTACCGTCAATGATGGAATGGGTCGGTGGTCGAAACGGTGGTGACACTGTGTGGGAGTGTGCTGTGGCAGTGATGGTACCGTCGGTGGTGGAGAGGGTGGGTGGTCGAGAGGGTGACGACACTGAGTGGGAGTGTGCTGTGGCAGTGATGGTACCGTCGGTGGTGGAGTGGGTCGGTGGTCGAGACGGTGGCAACACTGAGTGGGAGTGAGCTGTGGCAGTGATGGTACCGTCGGTGGTGGAGAGGGTCAGTGGTCGAGATGGTGGCAACACTGTGTGAGAGTGTGCTGTGGCAGTGATGGTACCGTCGGTGGTGGAGAGGGTTGGTGGTCGAGACGGTGGCAACACTGAGTGGGAGTGACCTGTGGCAGTGATGGTACCGTCGGTGGTGGAGAGGGTGGGTGGTCGAGACGGTGGCAACACTGAGTGGGAGTGAGCTGTGGCAGTGATGGTACCGTCGGTGGTGGAGAGGGTCGGTGGTCGAGACGGTGGCAACACTGTGTGGGAGTGGGAGTTCATTCATAACAGAAACCAAGATGGCCGAATGCTCGTTGAGAATGTGCCTGATTTCTCTTAAGGGAAGGACACTTCATGTGAGAACATTAATGTGTTTACTGTGGCTTTTTATGCTTGATTAAAAAGGAATCTGTTGTATTGCATTGAATTGCTATTAATATATGCTTTTGTATATGTTTGATCATAGTTAAATTACTTTCCAATCAACTGCATTACAACTAGCAATTGTAAATTCTAAATGCTTAACGCCATAAATTCTATACTTCAAAGTCAACTGTGTATAGTTCTCCTTAGAACAATTGATCAGGTTGGAAATGACGCTTTTGGAATAATTATGTTTGCATTTTCAACCAAATAATCAAACTTTGAGCATAATGAATGGATTTATGACATTGTAATTTGTGTGCATGACGTCATGGCAACCTATTGCTTGGTTTTTTAGGTTTTCGATATTAAAAAATCTATCATATCAATTTTTATGAATAGGTTTTTGGGAACATATTGGTGGAATTGTAGATAAATGTTATTCTATAGACTATTCCAAACAAAGATGATATGCATATATGTTCAAAAACTACAAAGCCTATATAAAAAATATCTATAGATACAGAAAGATGAGATTTTCACAGTATGAATAGTATATTTTTTAAAAATGCCTTAATTGTTTATCAATATTTTCTTAACCCAACATATTATTTTGTTAGAATATGAGAATTTTGTTGGTAGAATTATTGCATCAATGTGAAATGGCCTTACTGGGTAAATGCTATATACGGACGCAAATATTCGCAGATTTGAAAATAATATCCGAAGATTTTTTAAAAATTCAAGAAAAGATACATGGTACAAGCCTGTCACTGAAGGTAGGGGAGGATGTCAACACTGTGCAAGTTGACAGAATTGACTAATATCATAGTGAAATCAATGCATTGGTATCGAGCTCCTTATATGTTTGGTGTAATTTGTTGAAGCGACTGGCATTGACGTTTCTAAAACGTTAAAGGATTGTCTAGATTTTGTGTAGAAAAATAAGATTTATGTCTCCATAATCAGTGGGAAAAGAAGATCATTTTCCATAATATAAGAAAGCAATTTTATAGACCGTATGCTTTCTGGAGATATTTCATTCATGTAGATGACACTTTTGTTCCGAGAAAAATAAGAAAAACTGGTGATTGAGTGGTGGAACACCCTGTAAAAACGTTATACTCTTGAAAATCTACATATTTTGCAGAAGGGGGAGTTGACATTGCATTGATCACACAATTTCGGCACTATCTTAGTGTTTCACATTCCCTGTGATCTCTAAATACTTTCTTTGGTGAATCATGTCACAATGTTGAATAACATCATATTCTTCAGGTTTTCAGCTTATATGGCATCATGAAACACAATAGGTTGCAACGCACATTGCACCTTTGATATTTTGGCGTCACAACTCCATTTATTATACTCCAAGATCAAACTTATTCACATAACATTCACGTAGCATGTGACTTGTTTTTTTTTTCCATTATGGCTGACGTGGTCAAATATGGGCAACACTTCATCTCGAATATGGTGAAGATTATTGTTTTACTTTGCTGATCTAAGGGGCTCTGTAGCAAAATAAGTGTTGTTTGCAGGTGTGTGTTAAGGATTGGTGAATAGTATCTGGATTAAGTATAGTCCAGGTTTGTATTGTAATGGGGATCCATGGATCAAGGCTAATTGGTGAGTGAGCAATGTTGCCATGAGTGAGGGTTAATGCATATAATCAAGTTTCATGATAAAACACTTGGAACCATTGCATTGCACTGGGAAAATTCATAACTCATCTCATATCATTTCAGTGTCACCCTAAAACAGACAAAATTCACATGTTATAATTGTAAAAAACAAAGAATAAGTAAAAGGGAAGTTGCTTTTTATCTACCTTTGTGGTGGTACATCGTTCTGATTTGTCATGGCAAGCATGTGTATTTTAGCTGTGTATAAGGCCTATCTTAACCGCTCCCAGGATATGATTGACTATATATTGCAAAATAAAACATTCTATAATATAATAACATTTCCAGGTTAATTTCTTCATATGGGAACCTCTGTAAGCTCGCTACATAAAAGGGTCAATTGATTTTAAAATGTTTAATTGTTTATCTATATTTTTCGGAACCAATTAGCTGAGTGATTAAACAAGCAGGTTTGAAACTGTAATTATGAACATATAAAATGTCCCTATTTTCTTACAACCTTTATATTTGATCAATCTTTGATATTTCAGAGGTAGCCAGCCAAAGTTTCTGTCTGGATGTCTGGCATGTTGTGTTAATCAATTTCATCAAAGTCTGATTAAATAAACTTCCAATGTTTACAAAACTGTATCTTCATATTCAGGTATGAATCGTCTAAAAACATATATTTGTCTGTTATTATAGTACCCACAAACTAATTATATAAATATTGATAATTTCATGATGATGCTTGAGTAAACAGGTAGAAACCGATTGAACAATGCCCCCTCTCGATAGTGAACATTGATATATGCATGAAAGAACAGTTTACACCGAGTAGAAGCAAGGAACATATTCATTTTGTAATCATGACTAAAAAGCATCATTTATTAAGAGAAGCGGTCATCGTTTGGTTTCTTATTACCACATATTCTCAAAGTGATACTTATGTAGATGTGATCAGAGAGGGACAATATACCAACTATAATGACAGATATTTACAGGTGGACCAGAGCGCAATATTACGTGAGCGGAGCACGGTGAGCTTCCTGCATTGCGCCACCCTGTGTACGCATACGCTATCCTGCGGAGGTGCCAACTTCCACAAGATCAAGAGAACCTGCGTCCTACTCCAAAACCTGCAAGACGATGCCGCCATACTAGATCACATGGACTGGAACTTTATCTTAATCGACGCGGTCACATTCACAAAAGGTATAACCTTTTTGCAGTATTTAGGAGATATAAGATGTGGGAGAGGACTGAAAAATGTCAGGAAGGTTCTTCATGTATATAAACATATAGATTCTAGGATAATTTAATAGGACACAAAAATGAAATTACAAGTTTTTCTTGAAAAGTTTCTATTTTAGACTGAAATATGATTTTGGAAGGACAACTTTTCGAAATTTTCCAGGCTCAGCACTAATCAATTATCAAAACGTTGTTTATACCAAAATGGAGCATTTTCAAAAATAGGCCATAATATTTTTTATATATATCCCTTAGAAAATAATCATTTCATAAAGTTACTGTGATACTATATTGTCGAATATGACTTCAGTCTTTCACAAATTATAAGAATACAACTCTAGCATAATCCTAAGTCCTCAACGTTTAGTTTTCACAAGATGCCGGCCAATATATCTTCTATGGACTAATTCATTATGTGCAAATTCTCCCTTCATTCACCATTGACCGCATCCTACCACCAAGCCAAGAGCCTAAATGGAAGTCCAACTATGATATGAAATACAACTCTAGAATAGTCTATATGATAAGAATACAACTCTAGAATAGTCTATATGATAAGAATACAACTCTATAATAGTCTATATGATAAGAATACAACTCTAGAAGAGTGTATATTATAGGAATACAACTCTAGAATAGTCTTTATACCTCAGTGATGCGCGTATCGACGAGATTTCCATTCATTAGGTGCGAACTATTTTCCGTCGGCCATCTTTAGACTGGTCCCCCACCGAGTGTCAAGAACATTGTGTATACACAGAGGGCGGCAACCAGTATATGGCTGTACGCACTATTTTCGGGTCACGTGACGGGGTCAAATGAGGAGCGCTTTGTTTACAAAATGTTTTTAATGATAAATATCTTGTTTCATGTATCATTTAAAAAAAAATACAGTAGTTGTCTGAGGTATAAAAACAAAACATGCCTCGTCGGGTCAGCTGTGTGAGCACATTCAATTCGTTGGTGATGGCGGAAGGATACCCTTCACCAACTCACTGAATACGCTCACCCAGCTTCCCCGACTCGGTATGTTTTGTTATAATATTAAAGGAATACAACTCTAGAATGGTCTATATGATAAGAATACAACTCTAGAATAGTCTACATAATAAGAATACAACTCTAGAATAGTCTACATAATAAGAATACAACTTTAGAATAGTCTATATGATAAGAATTCAACTGTAGAATAGTCTTTACAATAAGAATACAACTCTAGAATAGTCTATATGATAAGAATGCAACTCTAGAATAGTCTACATAATAAGAATACAACTCTAGTATAGTCAACATAATAAGAATACAACTCTAGAATAGTCTACATAATAAGAATACAACTCTAGAATAGTCTATATGATAAGAATTCAACTGTAGAATAGTCTTTATAATAAGAATACAACTCTAGAATAGTCTATATGATAAGAATACAACTCTAGAAGAGTTTATATGATAAGAATACAACTCTAGAATAGTCTATATTATAGGAATACAACTCTAGAATAGTCTTTATAATAAGAATACAACTCTAGAATAGTCTATATGATAAGAATACAACTCTAGAATAGTCTATATTATAGGAATACAACTCTAGAATAGTCTATATTATAGGAATAAAACTCTAGAATAGTCTATATGATAAGAATACAACTGTATAATGGTCTGTATAATAAGAATACAACTATACAATAGTCTACATAATAAGAATACAACTCTAGAATAGCCTATATTATAGTCTATATTATATACAACTCTAGAGTAGTCTAAATAACAGAAATATAACTCTAGAATGGTCTGTATAATAAGAATCCAACTCTAGAATAGTCTGTATGATAATAATACAACTCTAGAATAGTCTATATAATAGGAATACAACTCTAGAATAGTATATTTGATAAGAATTCAACTCTAGTCTTCATTATAAGAATACAACCTTAGAAAAGTCTATATAGAAAGACAACTCCTCTAGACGAAGATGGATGGGCTCAGAAAGAAGAAAGAAAGTAATTTGTCAAATTCTTATAAATAAAGATAAATGTTCAAATATAAGTAGGCAAGTTATTGATCTATATAAAAACTCTAAATAAAAATAAACGATTTATTTAAAATATGCAAATAGTCATGATTACCTGGATAAAAATGAACACTTCCCACATTTTAGCTCGTACCATAGCTTCAATATCTGTGTGTACTAATACCAAGTGCATTTGTCCCCATTTAAAACAGTTGAGCTACATTCTATATCATTTTGCCAAAGAAATATAACTGACCACAAAGGGTGCAGTTTAATATGACATGTCAAATGCATCAATTCTACAAGAAAGATCCTTCTGTTTCCTGACGAATCCTCCATCTTATCGTTATGAACACACAAGCAATCTTTGGCAGTTCTTTTAAAAATGCTGAATTCTAAACGCCGTTCTAATAGATTTACTTTGGTCTATTATATCATGTGATTAGGCCCCAACATCAACTAAAACAAACATTTAAATGATGTCCATTTCAGATCATGTTCGCCTGGAAGGAGTATCACCTGGAAAACCAGAAGGATTAGCTGAAGTGAATAAAGACGGCAAGTGGGGTCTGGTATGTGACCAAGCTTTCGGTATATGTGGATGGCCTGAACGGTTCTGCAGGGATTTAGGATTCGTGGAAGCGTCTGCAGCGAGACACGTGACCGAGTCCGAGATTTATCAGATGAAGATCAGTGAGTGGGGCAGATCTGTCGTCATGCACTTTGTGTCGTGCAGTGTAAAATCTGCCAATAACATGTTAGCCTGTGCAGAAAATACCGGTGGTCAGAGTGGAATATGCCCTCTCACCCAGGCTGTCATTATCACGTGCTCAATGACAAAGACATGCCCATAAGCTTTGTCCATTTCAGTCAGTTACAAGTAAGATGTATTGCTATGTGAGAAATGTAAAAATATTACACTATTTCACAGTTGGAAATTAAGTTGGTCCTTTTCCAATTTCATTTAGAAAAATGATATAAGTTTTTATTTTCTTGTGGACAAGGTCATAAGTAAAGGTCATAAATAAGTTTTCATTTTGCAATAACAGGGACAGGTAAGATTTCTTTATTTTGGCCATTGTTTATGGACGAGACACAGTTCCTACGGTTGATCCCAGGGGGAATACCCTTTACGGTAGTGCTGCATGCTGGGAAATTGTAAATATCTGCCACCATATTTTCATGAAATATTATCGCATAGTGCAGGTTTTAATGTGTAGACCTTTTGCAATAATAGTTGAATAGATTGAATAATTGGACCGTGACGTGAAATCGAATCAATGTGAAGTGGCAAGTGCAACCAAGCACTTTGTCTCCATGATGGTGAGTCCAGCCATCGTGAAAACATAAATGTCATTTCTATGCAACTAATGGACCAGCCATTAATACATAACCCCAAGTCTCATTATGGGTGCAACAAGTACCCACAATGCAAGAGTTTGATTATATTATTGTTTATATCATATTATCCTGATTATTGTTTATATCGCCGATAACACTTGACAATGTGCATGACGCATGCGCTAAAGGTGGTCATTGACCCACACTGTCCACCAGAGGGACCCGCAAACTATTGTGATATAGACACTACTAACTGACCCATATAATGGGACAGTCATTGATCTCGCAGGTGCCCATATGTATGGCCGGTATTATGGCCATACGGTGGATAATTTATTTGCTGCTGTTTAAGCCTTTTTCTTCACGTTTATCTTCGAATGTAAACTAATGGAGGCAGAAAGTCGTTAATTCACTATTTTCTCCCAAGTTAAACAAGTGTTGATTTTTAAAAATTCAAGCTCGCACACTTGCAGCAAAAGAAAATAATATAACAAAACATACCGAGTCGGGAAGCTGGGTGAGCGGATTAAGTGAGTTGGTGATTGCGGAAGGATACCCTGAGCCGAAGGCGAAGGGTATCCGTCCGCCATCACCAACGAACTGAATCCGCTCACACAGCTGACCTGACGAGGCATGTTTTGTTTTTATACCTCAGACAACTACTATATTTTAAAAAAATGATACATGAAACAAGATATTTATCGTTAAAAACATTTGTAAACAAAGCGCACCTCATTTGACCCCGTCACGTGACCCGAAAATGGCGCGTACAGCCATAGACTGGTTGCCGCCATCTGTGTATATACACGATGTTCTTGACACTCGATGGGGGACCAGTCTAAAGATGGCCGACGCAAAATAGTTCCAACTAATCAATAAATTACAAATAATCGGCATGCGCGTATTCATTCGAAATCGCATCAATACGCGCATCACTGAGGTATAAAGGTTAGGTTTCGACATATCATGATTTAGGTCAAGTAAACACAAACCATTCTCAACAAAATCTCGAAGCAAACATGAACTTAATGAGATTTCAGCTATTCCAGCAAATCCAAATCACTTTTCAATGCTCAAGTGCCATCTGATGGTGTAAACAGGAAATACAGGGTCAAAACATGGCTGCCATGGACCGATAATACGAGTATGCTCCATAGACGTACGGCTTAATCATCATGAAACCTTAATCATCTTGAAATATTCTGTATTTTAGTGGAAAACAGGAGATATTTAAACCTGTCAATTTAGAGTTATGTGATAAAAGGACGACACGTGATTTATGTTTTGTCCCAAAGATGTTTTGTTTTCTTTTAATGTTGTGATAGTCTATCAATAAATTTTATTTCTCAAAAGAACTCTATTATGTTTATGTTAAACAGACAATAAACGCCTGCCATCGCAACAAAAAACAAAGTGAATATTGATTTCCTATAGCCATCTGCATATGAAGAATGTCAAATTTCAATTAATTATCAGGATCTTGAGTCACTGTAGATTTTGTGAAAAGAAGTTGCTTTGGGCATAAGTGTATGACCTGGTGTATTTGCAAACATCCTGAAGTAAAACCCGATAGATTAGAAATTAGTTTCATATTTAATCGAAATTGAAAAAGTACAGTCTGAACTGATGTAATTATGAATGGAGGCACGGCGCCGAAAGATCAAAAGGGACATCATAGTTGCCGCCTTGGGCATTGTACTGATGGTGCCCTAAAGGTGCACGATATAATCTAAGCAAATATTTTTTCCCTATTTTATTTTTCTGGTCCAAATTTAGGCGATTCTATGAAGAGATTTGTGCATTCATATATTATGGATATTATGTTTTTGAACATTTTGCCGTTACAACCTCAGATATTGAGGAAACCATATGTTTTATTATATTTATTTATTCCCAGTTAATTTTTAGTTATAAGCACAAAACAACTGTAAAAGTAAATGTGAGTATCCGCCAATACGGAGGTAACCCTTTATTTTATGTATAATCATATCTAAAGTTTCCCCCAAAAGTTTGATTATTTGGGTGATGTGAAATAAAGAATTATATATACCCTTTTTCCAGGATGTGCATAGAGCACATGTTTGGGAAATTCAAATGAGAAATCTGAGATCACTGAGACTTTGTGATTACGTAGGCAGTTAACATGCGATACAAGAGAGTTGACCAATCATATGTTGTGTATATATTAGAGTCCAGATGACTCTATCAAGCCAACCAAACCTTTATCGGGTTGAAATATAAGGCAACCCTTCATGTCCCACAACACCCCTAGATCACCTATCAGGGCTTGCCAGGGAGTGGTGATTGGAGAACACGAGAAAATATGGAGGCACAACTATAATGATTGTTCCTGGAAGACCTACCAGAAGACCATTTCTATTTTATAGATAATCATAAATAATAGATGATAATAAAAAATAGATAATCATAAATAATAGATAATACATAATAATAGATAATACATAATATTAGATAATACATAATATTAGATAATACATAATAGATAATACATAATAATAGATAATACATAATAATAGATAATACATAATATTAGATAATACATAATAATAGATAATACATATTAGATAATACATAACAATAGATAATACATAATAATAGATAATACATAATATTAGATAATACATAATAATAGATAACACATAATATTAGATAATACATAATAATAGATAATACATAATAATAGATAATACATAATAATAGATAATAATAAATAATAGATAATACATAATAATATATAATACATAATATTAGATAATACATAATAATAGATAATACATAATAATAGATAACAAATAATATTAGATAACACATAATAATAGATAATACATAATAATAGATAATATATAATATTAGATAATACATAATATTAGATAATACATAATAATAGATAATACATAATATTAGATAATACATAATAGATAATATATAATACATAATAATATATAATACATAATAATAGACAATACATAATAATAGATAATACATAATAATAGATAATACATAATAATAGATAATAATAAATAATAGATAATACACAATAAAAGATAATACATAATAATAGATAATACAAAATAAAAGATAATACGCGATAATAGATAATACATAATAATAGATAACTGACTATGTTCACATCACCAATGTGTTAAATATAAACTGTTTTTTTATTGTAAGCATGCATATTACATTCTCTCCCTATATGGATCTGCATGCATCTGCAATAAAATGCTCAAAATACATTATATTGAAAAATTACATGAAAATGCTACAGTCCCATAGAGTCTTAGAAATCTAAGGCCAAGGCTAGAACTATCTGATTTCATGTTGTTCCCAATGTTAACCTTTTGTTTTAATGTACACTCTAGAATAGTCTGTATGATGGGATTACAACTCTAGAATAGTCTGTATGACAGGAATACAACTCTAGAATAGTCTGTATGACAGGAATACAACTCTAACAGTTTATTTTGACATGTTAACCAATCATAGTTTCTATCCAAAAATAACGCTACCAACTAGATTCTCAATTAAACATGGCACTCTGATTGACAATTTGTTCTGTAAGCTTTCAGAAAACACAATTGACACTACATCTGGCATACTCCTAAAGCAATTCTCAGATCATCAACCATATTTTACTGTACTAAATGATATTACCTTTAGGTCCTCTATAAGCAAGTATATTAAAATAACTAAACACAGTAAAGAGGCCATTGCCAAATTTCAAAGTGAAATATTGTGCTCCCCTGAAATACATAATCTTGAAGGACACCTAAGCACAGATCCAAACATAAACTACAACATTCTTCATAGAGTAATTCAAGATGCCAAAAACACACATATTCCAGAGAAAACTGTTAAGTTCAATAAACACATACATAAAAAGACAAAATGGATAACATTTGGAATAATTAAGTCAATACAAAAGAGAGATGAACTCCATAAGGAATGTAAATTATCAGATCCTACTACACTTTGCTTTTTGAAAAGTTTAAAAATGATATGAAAGCCACATGGAGAACAATTGGAAGTCTTCTGAATAAGACTAAAAAGAAGAAACAATTTCCTGAGATATTTAAAGAAGGTGTACAAAGTATATCAAGCAAATTAGATATTACAAATAAGTTCAATACTTTTTTTGCAAGTATAGGACCAAACCTAGCTAAAAATATTATCCCTACCCCTGGTTGTAACTATAAGAATTACCTAAAAGTCAAATATAATCATACCTTTCAATTCAAAACTATTGATGAAGAAATAACTACCACAATAATAGATAAATTAGCACCTAAAACAAGCCTTGGATTTGATGGACTGTCTACTAAACTTGTAAAAATCATCAAAACAGCGATAATAAAGCCACTTACATTGATAATCAACCAAATGATTACAACAGGAATTTTCCCTGATAAACTTAAGATTGCCAAAATCTGCCCTATACACAAAAAAGATGATGAACAACTATTCACAAATTACAGACCAATCTCCCTTTTACCAGCTATTTCTAAAATATTTGAAAAGGTTATCTTTAAACAACTGTATGCCTTTTTTCAAAAGAAAAAGCTTTTCTTTAATGGTCAATATGGGTTTCGGACTGAGCACAGTACAGAATTTGCTGCACTGGAAGTCATTGACAGAATACTAGTGGATATGGATAAGAATGATATACCAATCAATATATACCTAGACCTATCAAAAGCATTTGATACTCTTGACCATAATATAATGTTACACAAACTTGAATACTATGGACTAAGAGATGGCTCTCTTAAATTAATGAAAAGTTATCTGTCAAACCGTGAACAGTTTGTTGAGATTGACGGAGTTAAATCTGAAATGACAATGATGAAAACTGGAGTACCACAAGGATCAATATTAGGCCCATTACTATTTATAATATACATTAATGATATTTCAAATGCCAGTAAATTATTTGATTTTGTAATCTATGCGGATGACACAACTTTAGCTGGCACACTCAAAATTCTTTTTAAGCACTCAAATAATTCTAATATAAACCTGACTATCAACCATGAGCTTTCAAATGTTAATGACTGGTTAAAAAGCAACAAACTATCACTCAATATTAAAAAAACTAAATATATGCTTTTTCACACCGCAAGACGAAAAGTAGACAATCTGCAAATCCAAATAGATGGCACTGAGATAGAAAGAGCTCAACAATTTAACTTCCTTGGTATTACTTTGAATGAGAACTTAAACTGGACAGATCACATCAATAAAATAGCAAACAAAATATCACGAAGTATTGGTATCATAAATAGGCTAAAACATTTTTTGCCACTAAAAACCAAAGTTCAAATTTATAGCTCTCTCATACTGTCACATTTAAATTTTGGAATACTAGCATGGGGATATCACTGTGAGAGAATTGTCAAACTCCAGAAGAAATGTGTGCGCATATTAACCATAAGTAAATACAATGCCCATACAGAACCAATATTTAAGAGCTTAAAATTGCTTAAAGTCAATGATATTCTAAGACTACAAGAGCTAAAGTTTTATTATAAATTCAAAAATGATCAATTACCACATTATCTGCAAAACCTGCCACTTCAGCATAACAGAGAAATACATAATTACCCCACAAGATCTAAAAATCAAATTCATATTCCAAAAGCAAATCATGAATATGCCAAAAATAGTATCAGATACAAACTACCAAAAACAGTTAATGAGACACCTGCATGTATATTAGAAAAAATAGGTACACACTCTATACAAGGTTTTGCCAACTATATCAAAATGAATACTGTTAATTCATATGAAATTGACTGCACTATTGTGAACTGCTATATCTGCTCCAGATGATTATTAGCTTGTATGTCCCACCGCAATAGCAAATCTGTCTGAATAATTGACCAACTACTTCACTTAAAATGTAGAATAAAATCTTTCACAATGTAATGTCTCTATACCACCAATCTGCATAACATAACTGAATTATTTGTGATCTCATGTATCATACATCTGTAATGTAGGAACTACACCAATAACTCATGAAATGATGTATATGTGCATGCTATTCATACTTATCTATGTAAAATCACTCAATTCTTATTGTAATTGCTTATTGCAGTTGTAATCTACAACTATTCATCTACCTGTAATTTAAAAATGCACAAATCATATCTCTATAATTTGTGATCATAATTGTGTCATGATATATCTTATTATCATTTATCAATACTTCCATTATAATTTGCTTTTTTTATGTTGTTGTTGCACTTTTACCAAATCTCACATCATAATAGTATTGGAACTTTAATTTCTATTGTTGTTATACCCATGTCAAAGAATACTAAAGATATTGGAGTCTGCAAAAATTGTATCATATGTCAAACTGTAAATCTTAATGTTAAAGTCTCAGGGTGGCTCCCATGCCAGCGACATGTAAATGTTATAAATGGGAGTCTCCCTGACCCAATGTTATGTTTTTACTATCATCTTATACTGAAATTTATTATTGCATTTGTACCAACTGGGTCCAATAAAACAACTTCCTAGTTCCTAGTTCCTAGTTCCTAGTTCTAGAATGGTCTGTATGACAGGATTACAACTCTAGAATGGTCTGTATGACAGGATTACAACTCTAGAATGGTCTGTATGATAGGATTACAACTCTAGAATGGTCTGTATGATAGAATTACAACTCTAGAATGGTCTGTATGACAGGATTACAACTCTAGAATGGTCTGTATGACAGGATTACAACTCTAGAATGGTCTGTATGATAGGATTACAACTCAAGAATGGTCTGTATGACAGGATTACAACTCTAGAATGGTCTGTATGACAGGATTACAACTCTAGAATGGTCTGTATGACAGGATTACAACTCTAGATTGGTCTGTATGACAGGATTACAACTCTAGAATGGTCTGTATGACAGGATTACAACTCTAGAATGGTCTGTATGACAGGATTACAACTCTAGAATGGTCTGTATGATAGAATTACAACTCTGGAATAGTCTGTATGACAGGAATACAACTCTAGAATAGTCTGTATGATAGGGATACAACTCTAGAATGGTCTGTATGATAGGATTACAACTCTAGAATGGTCTGTATGATAGGATTACAACTCTAGAATGGTCTGTATGACAGGATTACAACTCTAGAATGGTCTGTATGATAGGATTACAACTCTAGATTGGCCTGTATGATATATAACCTTTTGTTTTACCTTTTGTTTTAATGGGATTTTGTTTAAATCACTGCTACAATTAAGCAACTGTATTTTGATGAACACTCGTGATCACACAACTTGGTCGTTCACTAAGAAGGAATGCCTGATTTCTTTTTGCCGGGACATTTTTGTCAATATAGATCTATGATATTATGACACTATTTCAAATTAAAGTGTTTATTTATTCTTTAACATCAAAACACAAAATGATAAGTAAAGTGTTAGGTCTTATGAGTTTATTAGGATATACTGTATACAGAGAAAAATTCACGCCTAGTTATTTTCGCGCCATTGCCGTTTTCGACAGGTTCGCGCCGTTTTATTTTCGTGAATTTTGGATTTCTAGTACATAATATTATCACAAATTACGCTTTGCGCAATATATTGATATTTCAATGCGAGTTAATAACACTCATTTTCACGCTAAAAACAAGAGCCTCTTCCCGTCACTTCCGCCTTTCAAAATTGCGACCACGTGTTGCGTTGAGTTGCGTCTTCCCTTTTTGACAGAAATGCCTTCACACGTGGAAACGCTTTGTTTTGACTTTGTTCTCACTGATTCCAATTATCAGCGTTCACAGTTTTGCGTTTCGTCATTGTCTCCACTGCTTTGAGTCGTGGATCAATTTTAATTGTGTTTTAAATGATAAATAAAGGTATTTGCCCAATATCCGATGTCTGTTATTTCATTGTTTCAAAGTAAAACGTAAATTCAATGTGCGGAACACGGTAAATTTGATGTGCGGCAACATGAAGAAAAGCCAGGGATCCATCGTTGCGCAATATATTAATATTTCAATGCGAGTTAATACACTCCATTTGTTTTCGCGCCAAAAATAAGAGCTTGTCCCCGCCACTCCCGCTTTTTAACATGACGACCTCGTATTGCATAATGCATGTTAAATGGATGAATGGATTTGTTCTGTTCTCGGCCCCTCTTCCCCTCTTCAATTTCGCATCCATTTAATTTCGTGAATGACGTCCTGGCACGAATTAACGCGAAAATAAAAAGGTCGCGAAAATTTGACTGTACACTGTAGTTGACTACGTGAAAACACAAAAGATACTTTGACATTTTACTGCAAATTTGGCATAATACTAAGATATAAGGTAGTATTCCTCCAAATTATATGATTGTATAAAGATCATATATGTATCACTAAAAAACACAATTATTTGCACTACATATGGTTCAAATGAGAAATGTGAGTTTGAGAGGAAGTGCATATATGTCAGTAACTTTAAATATACTGTCATTATGCCAGTAACTTTAAATATACTGTCATTATGCCAGTAACTTTGAATATAATGTCAGTATACCAGTAACTTATAATGCATATAATGTCAATATGCCAGTTACTTTAAATATAATGTCATTATGTCAATAATGTTGAATATAATGTCAGTGTGTCAGTAGTTTTCAGTATAATGTGAGTAGTGTTGAATATAATATCCGTATGCCAGAATATAACGTCAGTGTGCCAGCAACTTTGAATGGATATGATGTCATTATATCAGTAGCTTTAAATATGTCAGTTACTTTGAATCTAATGTCATTATGTCAGTAACTGTGAATCTAATGTCATTATGTCAGTAACTGTAAATCTAATGTCATTATGTCAGTAACTTTGAATATAATATCAGTATGTCAGTAACTTTAAATATAAAGTCATTTTATCGGTAACTTTCAATATAATGTCAGTAACCTTGAATAAAATGTCATTTTATCGGTAACTTTGAATATAATGTCAGTATGCGAGTAACTTGAATATAACATCAGTGTGCAAGTAACTTTGAATGAAAATGATATCATTATGTCAGTAGCTTTAAGGGTATTTATGGGTGTTGGTAGTGAGTGCCCCCTACTGGCAGAGGAGTAAATTACCAAAATACTGTACTTGATGGGAATTGGTATATTTACAGTGTAAAAATACATTCCCTATTAAATTAAAAGCACTAATGACATGAATCAATATTTAAACACCTCAATATTTGAACTATAAGGTATTATTTACAAGTATATTTCTTTCAAAATATTATTTGTCCTAATTTTCCTTGATGATAGTTTTCATGAGAAATGAAGAAGACAAGCAAATAAGTTCTGCAGATTACACAACAGAAGTAGGCTTGTTTTTAGCTGTGTTTATCTCATTTTGATTTGTGTAATTTGGAAATAAAAAGGAAGTTTGGCAATTAGATATGTGAAGGGAGGTGAAAAAAATCATATTTTTGAAATGATCAAGTGTGTACTTTGAAAAATAGAAAATCTGTTTCACTAGGATCACAGTAAATATTGTTTAGATCAATTTTACAAAGTTGTTTGGCAATCCACTTCATTATGGTCCCACAATCTGCAGAACATTTTTCCCTTTAACATTTTGACATGACAAAATAAATTTTGGAGCAGTGACATATTACTACGACACTTTTTATGAGTTAAAAATATATGAAGCTTTCAATATAATCAAAGAAAATCCATTGTGATTTTCAAATAATAAATCAATAATATCATTACAAAAATGAATACCATAAAATGTCATTTCATGACTTGAAAGTTTTAATGAGAAGGGAACTCTTTTTGACAGTTGAGCATTTTTCCCGTACTTTTTTTAAAACGTTCCATTTTGGCGTAAAAAGAAAGTAGTTCCCTCAGAAAATATACCACCAGAGGACACTCACTACCAACACCCATAAATACCCTTAAATATGTCAGTAACTTTGAATCTAATGTCATTTTGTCAGTAATGTTGAATCTAATGTCATTTTGTCGGTAATTTTGAATAATTTTTGATAATGTCAGTATGTCAGTAACCTTTAAGAATAGTCAGTATGGGTTTGAATCAGGACAGTTGTTACCTCGTAATCGTTTTCAATGAGTTCTTCCAGTGATTTTCAGCCGACATAAATCAACTATTTGAAACACCTATATCACAACTCCACACAATTGATTGTAAATATTGATGAAGAATAAAAAATCTTAACATATTAAAATCACAATAAAGTTCGACTTTGTGACAACGTTATTTGGAGTCCATCAATTTACGTCATCGCAATAATATAAAACAAGAATCTTATTTCAAACCTTTGACGTAATACAACATAATTGTTCAGTTTGAAGTAAATGTTGCTTTCAGCTTTGATTTTAGCTGCCTTCAAAGATAAGGGCTCATACTGCCCTTGTTTTGAAAGGGTTGTGTCCGGCCCAGTTGTACCTGGCCGCAGACAGAAATGGTGATTAATCCAAAGTTCATCGTCAAAATGGACTTGAAATCCACTGTTTCAAGCAACACAATACAATGCCCTCAGTTCAGCATACCTGTCACCTTGTGTACCGTATACAACCTGGTGGAACACTTTGGAGGTGATATACGTGTGGCACCACAGAATCCAACTCAAAGGTCTTGATAAATATGTCAGTGACCTTAGTAAACAAGAGCTCCAACCTTAATACTGCTTGTAAAATCCTATTTGATATCAAAACGATACTATCACAGTAGTATCTACAGTATCAAGTAACATATTTATAACTAATATTTATAACCAATAATAAGTCCTAATAATATCAAAATCGATACACTCAATTAAAATATGTTTAACAGTCATAGCCCTTTAACATCCAATACACTGAGGCTGATCTTTGCCTTTAAGAAGAAAGCAGAGTGTCACACGACTATGTCCAATTCCAATACGAATTAAAACTGACTCTTCTCTTTGGTTCTTTCTACAAGCATCTTTAGTCTTACCTAAAACTACATTCAAACGTACCAGCGCTCTATATAATTGTAATAAATCATTACGGTCCCCTCCCCAATCGGTATGGGTGAGAACCCGTAATAAATCTAATACCTTCTGCCATTTCTTTCTGACATATTTAACATGAGGTATAAAAGATAGTTTTTTGTCAAAAATAAGTCCGAGAAACCTATGAGAGGTTAGATATTATTTAACCGAGGTTAGAGGTGAACAGAATCACGTCACTCTTAATGTCCAGCATGAGGGCTGTTCATGCTCAGGTTTAACTCACCTGCCAGATGCCACCACTGGCCACCAGTCAGTAGACATTCAAATTCTGTCCATTATTATCAGCCCATTCTTGGATTCTATTGAGATGTTGTTGGAGCTGTTATTCAATGTAATGCATGCTTGTGGACCTGTAAAATATATTAAGATCATCAACAAATTATGAACAATCTTTTCCAGATCTCACAAAGTTTACAATACTGTTGATTTTTATAATAAATAGGGTTACAGATAATATATTGTGGAACACCCATTTTCTGATCAAATGCATCAGAAAGTGATGAACCAACTCGGACCCTGAATTGTCTATTTTACAATAAATTTGAATAAAAAGGGGGTAAACCCCTTAATCCCATTTCCTATAAATCTCTCATTATTCTGTACTTCCAAGTGGTATCAAATGCTTTCTCCATATATATATAATATTATGAAGAAAATACTGACGACATACCAGACGGTCAATGTTACTTCATATTTTTCTAAAGCCACTCTGCGCAACTAAAATTGCAAGCTGCAGTTTCTAAAAACCAAATTAAATGCTCGTTAATCATTCATTCCATTGTTATTAAAATCCAGCTGGTTAATGCAATTGGACGTTAATTATTTGAAGTCTTTGCCAGGTTTAGGAATAGGAATAAATGTGGCTTCACTCCATGAAGGAGGAAAATCACCACTTTCCCAAATGTTGTCAAAAATATCCAATAGAGGTATCGTGAGATTTACCCAATGCAAGTTTTAAATCTGATATTGTGAATGATTTAGTATATTGTTATTGGAAATTAAATTTAGTTGGTTTCTTTTTTTGGTTTCCTGATATTTATTTGTTGAAATTTTACAGAATAATTATTGGATGAGGAATTCTTGGAAATGGTTTGACCTGTTGTATTACCTATTTCGGGGGGATTTGCAGTTAATTGGCCATTTTGATTTTGATATTTGATCCTTGCTCCACCTCCCTTCCTAATAATTTTATGCACTATATCCCAGCATTTTTTAATTGGTGTATGTGTATTTGATTTGGAAACATAATCTTTCCCACTTTTTCTTTTGATTATTTTAATCAACAGGCTTTAGCTCTTTTTATGTGAAATTGGCGTAGATTGTATTCAGTTGGCTGTCGATTAAATTGTTCAAGGGCCTTTTTGTGCTCCTTGACAGCTGTTTTGAACTCATCATAAAACCAGGGTTTTTCTTTAATTTTAGAATTTGGCTTTGACTGGGAATACACTCGTCATCAATATCATAAACGTATCCATAAAAACTTGAAAAGGATCATCTACATCTTTAAAAATCTCTGGAGTTATTCTATTAAAATAGAATGTTTGAAATTTTGCCCAATCTGCTTTTATGAAGTTTCCACTAAGGGATTAGATGGTCTACCAGCCAACTCCATCTAGCAGCAGATAAATCTGTGTGATACAGTAGGGCTGGTTGAGGTCAGCGGCCATTTTGTTCAATCTAACAGGATTTCAAGCATGTTCCGACAATCTATTAATAGTTCTAACCATACAGGAGAGGGCTTTCACCAATATGTTTATTGATTAACCAGTCAGGAAATTCATTGGAATAAACCAATTGGAGCGGCTCTTACATAACAAACCTTAAGCCCTGAAGCACCATCTTGACTTGGTCTGATTGGTAAGCTGTACTTGGAGATTTGCTAGTCTGGTAGAGGAATAGGGTTATTTAGAGTAATGGGGTAATGATCACTCCCTCATTGATCTTTCTCTACTTTCTCTATTTTCTCTACTTCTCAGGAATAGTCCAAAACAAGTCAGAGAATCATCATTCCAAAGGCACAAACTATTGTTATTTAAGAAATCTTCTATAAGTATATGTCCTTTGGCAGCAGCTGGGTTATCAAATTATTTAAATCTGTAATACTAGTTGGTTCACTTGGTGGTAAATATATTGAACATATGGTCAATGTATTGTGCAAGGTAACTCTGACTGCAGAAGCTTGTAAATTAGTATTTAACGTTACTCTACTTTGGGGTATATAGGATTTAACAAATATTGAAACTTAGCCATGTGCTCAGGCCATTATGTCAATTGTATCAACTTTATTATAAGTCACATATGCCTTAAATGTTGTGGAATTATCTTTGAATTTAGTTTCTTGTAAACAAAGTAACGATGCATTATATTTAGTACTGGCTTGTTTGCCTCAAATCCTCTACAATTCCATTGTATGATATTGCTGATAGCCATATTTGAAATTATGAGAATTAATACAATATGGTCAAACATGATCATTTAATTTACTATGATTATGCTTGGAATGCACCTCAATGCTATGTATATCAGGAGGATCATTTGTACCCATCCTATTTAATGGGTTTGTTTTTTGTGTTTTATTTTTTCCTTGATTTCAGGTTTCTTTTTTGTCAGACTTATTAACAGATTTATTCTGCTGTGAAGAATTGGAATTTGCATTTTTATTGCTTGATATTGATTGAATGTGTGAAGGTTTTATGGAAGATTGTGCAGGTTGTATTGAAGAAAAGAAAGTAAAGGGGTAGAAGATACAAGCGTCAATGTTGATATTGCTGTTATTGATTTGCTCACAAAGGAATAGTTTTTTTTCATCAATTGGCCCTGTTAAATCTGTTTGAACTGAAATGGATTTAAAATCTTTTGATTTTGTAACAATAGCCTGGAATTTCTTTGAGGGCTATCTTTGCTTTCTGCACGTTTTCTAGCTTCTGAGAAAGAAATGTTTTCTGTATACTTTTTTCTCTGAATTTCTTTTTCTCTTATAAAAGAGGGACAATTCTGAGGATATGACAGCTGTTCATTTTCACAATTATTGCACTTAAAAGAGTGAGATATACAATTTTCACTACTTTACTGGCCAGTGCATTTTGGGCATGGCAATATATATATTAAATCTTACATTTAAATATCAAATCTTGATTGACTGTGGCAACAATATAATATATATATTGATGGGAGTTTTGATTGATATGCTAATGTGACGGCATGCTAATGTGACGGCAAGTGCCAACATTCTGATCAGATAACTCCTCAAAATTTTACAGGTGTAGTGGCCAATAAAGAACATTGCAATAAATTATTGGAATGACTCTTTCTGTCCACTTCTATTAAAAATTTGTCTTGCATCTTCTTAACATTTTTTTTACTTTTCCAGCTACTCCTTGAATACCTTTTTCTATAGGAAAAGGAGACATTTTATCTGTGGTGCATAGTGGATCTATTGTCTAATAGCTACCAAATTTCTGATGTGGTAATGACCCTTTTCCTGATTTCCTGATTTTCCTGATTTGTGCCTTGGAGTCAAATGTGATACCAAGGTGAAAAACTGACTTACTAGGTGTGGTATCAGTGTCCCACACTCTGATAGTGTTAGTGATAGTGTTGGCAGCAGTACCATACCTGTCAGTACAGATAAGCATCTCGGCTTTACCATCATATTTTCATCTTGTTTGAGATAAAAAAATGCCCTGATCTCACTAACGCATGCTTCCAATTTGTGTCTACTGATGTCTACTTGTTGACCCAAGGTGTGATCAACAGGGATGTAAATCTGGGTGTCATCTGCATAAATATGGTAATTAAGACCATACTTACCCAGAATGTCAGGGGACATGTATATAGTGAAAAGAATGGGACCAAGGATCAATCCCTGTGGGACCCCATACTTTATCGGTTTGAGAGTGGATCTGTGGCACCCGACCTTGACACATTGCTTCCTGTCTCGAAGGTACGACCGGACACAGGCAACAGCATGACTTCTGACATTGCATCTTGATTCCAATCTATCAAATAGTATTTGATGGTCAAGAGAGGTCAATCAATAGTAAAATTACTGACCTTTTGTTGTCAAGATCACTCAGGATATCGTTTTGGACCTTGAGTAAGGCAGTTTCAGTGCTATGATGTTCTTTGTATGCTGATTGGAATTTAGCAGTAAGACCATTTCTTACTAGATGGGGGATCAATGTGAGCTTGGAAATATATTAAGTAAGGTTAGAGACAGGTCTGTAATTCTTCTCAATGAGTTCTAGACCTAATTCCTTCAAGAGAGGCACTATGATGGCAATTTTCATGTTTTCTGATACCTCTGAGTCAGACAATGATTGTTTATGATTACATTAATGATAGGTAAGAGATCATCCAGTAGGTCATGCAGTAACCATGCGGGGATGGGGTCTAGCTCACATGACTTCTTAGCTGGCTTTTTCACCATTTTGTGCACATCATCGATTGTAAGCAGCGTAAACTTATTGAGCTCTGAGGCGGTCGGTAGGGGCTGAATGCCATTGTCCGTAGTGTTCTGGGTTCTGCGCATGCGTTGAGAGTGGAATGGCGGCTTTCATTTGAGCTCCGATAAAATCGTCCTTCTTGGTCGATTTTCTGGAGTCTATTGCTAGTCTATCGCCACACTTTCTCGCAGAGAACCCTGTCTATACAAAGGTCTATCTGATACCAGACTTATTGCAGGCTCTGACGGCAGTTTTGATTGGAAAACCGCTCGCGAGGGCGGGATCATACTGTGTTGTCTTTGCGAGGCACCGCGCTCACGAGTATCCACTCTTTGCTGCCAGTGTCGAGTGCTTGGTCTGATACCTTATACCCTCTGTATTCATAAAACTTGTTGCTCTTGGTGTCTAGAATCACCTTCAGACCCATCAGCAGCATATTTTGAAATTGCAGTGATTTTCGGACTTGTTCCGACGGTGGTTGTTGATACACAAACAAGGGGCTACTACCAGCCATTTTTTTCTTGTTGTGACGCACCACCCGCTGTCCAATACACTTTCGCAAGCAACTACGTAAGTAGTTCTTTCTTGCGATATACCTATTTATAGGTATATATACCAATCTAATTTGCACGCTATTCGTGTCTGGACACTTTTTCAGACGCTTCTAGGAGCAAATTCGGTATATTGAACTGATTTACAGTGTTTTTCGGACTTGTTCCGACGGTGGAAGAACAGAGCACTCGCTGCCTGCTCCACCCGCTGTACAAAGGAAAACCGCAAGCGGCTACCTACTTAGCCCTCTCTTGCAAAATACCTTTTGGTATAAATACCAATAGCTACAAATAAGTGGCATTTCTTTCAATTTAATATCTTGGAAGATTAAAACATATAGCAAAGTACTGTTCCCTTCAGTCAATGATATAATTAACTATTACGTTAGTTCAAAATACAGAACGTGTCAATCGCTCATATAGTTGACCCGTATATATACACTTCATTGAGCTGAAGATTGAAAATTATTTCTTTTCTATTTATTGTTACTATTACGATAGTAAGAATCTACCACACGTCAGCTTTTCATAATACGCTGACCCGTGATCATTATTTGGTAAATAATCTGCAATATACGGAGTTCAAAATACAGTACGTGTCAATCGCTCATATAGCAACTGACCCGTATATATACAAAGAGATTACCTACCTGTTCAATGCTACACAATCATGGCTTTGTTTGTATATGTTCGTGTTTTAACATATACAACAAGATTTCTAACACAAATATTGAGACTCTATCCTTGCCCCACAATGGCATAGGATCGAGAAAAGTACTGTTATGTGATGAACATGCGAGCAAGTTTAAGAAGAATTCTTCTCTGAGATATATTAATTTTAATATCATCTCAGCGGCCCAATTTCAATCATTACTTAACATTGTTGCTAACTCAAATATTAATATATTCGAGTCTGAGAAGGAAATTGAACTGTTCCCTTGTCAGTTTCGATGGGTGCTCGATACTTGTGAATACATAAAGTCGAACACACTACTATCCGTACATGGGGCAAGCAAGCTAAATTGTCAGTTCAATTTTGTTAGATATACGCAAATATCGCACCCAAAGCATCTTTATTGGGAAAACATATTTATTCTGCCTCCTCGGCCACAAAAACATAGACTGAACAACAAATATGTTGAGAGTCCATGCAATTCGTCAAAATCGTGCAGTTTTGGCAATATTATCAATACACATCCGTCTTCTGCTTCGACCAATCACGTCTCAGGGCCGGCTCCAGCTACACGTGCTCGCTCTGCTCCACGTGGTCAGCCACGGATTGTAAATAAACAGCATTCTCGTATTAAAAATCCTAATAGAAATGGGAAGAAAACATTAAATATTGGATGTTGCAATGTACAGAGCATATCTAGCAAGATCCTGCCAGTAAAAGATTATTTTACTGAGCATGACCTTGATGCCCTGTTCATGACTTAGACTTGGATGCATGACTCAAAATCTGACAAAGTCAAAAGTGAACTTAAAGAGGGGTCACTTGAATTTGAGTCTTTTCCTAGGATTGGTCGCACAGGGGGAGGATTAGGGATTTTATACAAATCTGAACTCCCCTTCACAACCAATAGGGCCAACCAACCAGTAGTCACCACCATGGAGCTCATGGAGTCATCCATCACATTGAAGGGAAAAAAGATAACATTTGTGGTGATATACAGACCTGAACCATCTGATCGGAATAGATATACCTACTCTGAGTTCTATGATGAGTTCACCCAGTTGGTTGCACATTATGGTTCCTTTAGTCATGAGGTCATTTTCCTTGGTGACTACAACTTCCATGTCAACTTGCCCTTAAAGCCCGATGTCATTAAGTTTAATGACATCCTATCTACCTTTGATCTAACACAATGGGTTCAGGAACCAACCCATAGGTTAGGGAACACCCTTGATCTAATCATGACCTTTAGGGGAAATAAGCTCATGAAGAGTCACCTGGTAGATGAGTACCTATCTGATCATAAAATGATTAAGATTTACCTTGATATTATACCTCCTAAACCCCCCAAAAAATCTATCAAATTTAGGAATTTCAAGGGATCAGATCTTGAATCCCTAAGAAGGGACATCAAATCCCTAACTGACCGAGACACAACTTGGGAACATTTATCATTGGAGGACATGGTAAATTATTATGATAGGGAACTCACATCACTCATGGACAAACATGCACCTATCAAGGTTGCCATGGTCACCCAACGCAAACCTGTACCTTGGATGAGTGACCAACTAAAGCTCGAAAGATCTCTCAAGAGGAGGCTTGAGAGAAAAATGAGCAAGACTGGCTCTCAAATTGACAAGGAGCTGTATAACTCTCAGAGGAACAAATACAACTCAATGCTTAAATCTGCTCAATCATCATATTTTTCCAACCTGGTTGAGGAAAACAAACATGACCCTAAAAAGCTTTTTAGAGTCATTGACACAGTCATGCACAAGAAAAAGGACACACCTATGCCCCAATCTGACTGTGAGATTACTCAAGCTGAGAAGTTCAACACATTCTTTCTTGAAAAAATAGAGAGAATCCGCCTGGACATTGATAATGCTCCACCCGGCCAAACTTCGCCACCAGGTGACACTGCGAACAATAGTACTACATGTCTGGAAAGGTTCACACCCTTAACCATTGATGACGTACGGAAATTGGTCAAAAGGTCAGCAAAGAAGTCATGTGACCTGGATCCAATTCCAACCTGGCTCTTACTTGACCTCTTAGATGACCTCCTACCAATAATTACTTCCATCATAAATAAATCATTGATGGAATCAGCAGTATCGGAAAATATGAAAATAGCCATCATAACACCTCTGCTGAAGAAACTCGGTCTAGAACTGGTTGAAAAAAATTATAGGCCTGTTTCCAACCTAACATTTGTCTCTAAACTAACCGAGAGGGCGGTTGCAGACCAACTAGTCCCCCATCTTGTAAGGAATGGTCTTACTGACAAGTTTCAATCAGCCTACAAAGAATATCACAGCACTGAAACCGCTTTGTTAAAAGTGCAAAATGATATCTTGGGTTGCCTTGACAATAGAAAGGCAGTTATCTTGTTGTTGCTTGACCTTTCCGCTGCCTTTGACACTATTGACCATCAAATCCTTTTGGACAGGCTGAGGGATAGATGCAACGTCAAAGGTCATGCACTCTCCTGGATTCGGTCATACCTAATGGACAGAAAGCAATGTGTGAAGGTGGGGATCCATAGATCCTGTCTCAAATCCTTAAAATATGGGGTACCCCAAGGCTCAGTCCTGGGTCCTATACTGTTCACCATTTACATGACACCCCTATCTGATATACTTGCAAAATATGGTCTGAGCTATCACATTTATGCAGATGATACTCAGATCTACATCCCTGTTGACCACGCTTCTCCCCATCATGTGGATATGAGCAGACACAAACTGGAGGAGTGTGTCAGTGAAGTCAGAAACTTCCTCATATCAAACAAGATGAAGATAAATGATGGAAAAACAGAGATGCTCATATGTACTGACAGGTACAGTACTACCACCCATAGCAGTATCCCAACCACAATCAGAGTGGGTGACTCTGATATTGCTCCTAGTCAGTCAGTTGTTAACCTTGGTATCACATTTGACTCCAACATGGACATGAAGGCCCAGATCAGGAAAATGTGTCAGAAGGGCTATTATCACATCAGGAACCTGGCGGCCATCAGACATTGTCTAGACGAGAAGACCGCGGTAACACTTACCCATGCTTTTGTTACATCCACCCTTGACTATGGTAATGGTCTTCTAGCGGGTCTTCCTAAAACTGACATCAGGAAACTGCAATACCTCCAAAACTCTGCAGCACGGGTAGTTGGAAAAATCAGGAAATTTGATCACATTTCAGGAAAATTAAGGGAACTGCACTGGCTTCCCGTTCATGCGAGAATTGATTTTAAAATTCTTCTATTAACCTGGAAAGCCCTTAATGGTAAGGCTCCGCCTTACTTACGGGATCTACTCCTGATTAAAGAAGGTGAACGCTGTCTAAGATCCAATGATGGCACCCACCTACAGGTACCTAATACCAGGCTAAGGACAGTAGGTGACAGGGCCTTCTCATCTGTAGGTCCACGACTATGGAATTCCTTGCCTACTAATATTAGGACAAGCACGTCAGTCTCCTCGTTTAAGAGTAGGCTGAAAACTCATCTCTTCAGGATGCATGTCCTGAACTCAGCGCTATGAACAGACTTGTCTGGTATCAGCGCTATACAAATTTTATTGTAATTATTATTATTATTATTATTAGTGACATCTGGTGGTGGATCTGCATAAATTGGAGCATCATCTAAATCTTGACAGACTTCTTCAATTTTTTCAAGAAAATAGTCATTAAACTTCTCCGCCTGAGAGGTTTCACAGTCAAATTCGGGCATTGGAATGTCTCTTGCCTTGGTCATGCCGGTTTTCCTCAACCAGATTTTAAAAATACTTGGATTGGGATGACTTCAGTAATGAATTTTATTTATTTCTATGGTTGTTGTGTAATTCTTTATCAATGTCAAGACTTGTTTTTTTTCATCTTTCTCTCAAGCCTCCTCTTGAGAGACCCGTCATGCTTAATTTGGCCATTCATCCAAGGCACTGGTTAGCGTTGGGACACCTTAGCATGTTTTAGTGGAGCATGTTAATCCATCAAGGATATTACCTTCTTATCAGAGCAATCCACCATGCCTCATAGGAATAGATGTTTCCACCTCGAGGCTTGACATGTCACGGACTTGAGATCATCCCTAAGGGATTCGATGTCCCTACCCTTGAAATTCCTGTACTTGATGGATTTTTTTAGGGAGTTTAGGTGGTACAATATCAAGGCATAATCTAAACATTTTGTCATGTATTTGAAATGTATTTGTCCACTTGGTGTATCCGTCAACTTATTATTTTTCAAAATAACAATATAGCTCTGTGCTCTGTAGGAATTGGATGGTTTATGCTCAACCTTAGACATTTCACAATTTGGAGTCAGATTCGGTATCATACCTCCCCATACAATAGAAATAGGTTCCTAAAAGTATATTATTCGGAATAATATTGTAATCATGATTGACATGCCACTACTTCACTACATTTTAGTATGTATGACATTATACCTCATCAAACATTTGACAAATAAGGCCAACTTCATAAGTGTATATTTTTCAATCGTATCACGGGCAGCATTGCGTTCTGT
Organism: Amphiduros pacificus; assembly: GCA_949316495.1. Lineage (NCBI taxonomy): Eukaryota > Metazoa > Annelida > Polychaeta > Phyllodocida > Hesionidae > Amphiduros > Amphiduros pacificus. The sequence continues at coordinate 54,070,715 of OX439005.1, read as the reverse complement.
GGTTATCTTCTCTGGGTTTTCAGTTGATGAGCCACCTACAGTTTACATATCTATACCCGCCACCTGTCGTTCTGCACTAGGTAAGATCTTACCATCGCACCAATGGTCAAAGTTTATCAGACTCATGTAGTGAGATAGAGTGGGGTAAGCAAGGGAACGGGGTCCCGGAAGCATAACTTGGTGCACAGAGAGGTCACGGACTATATACTCAGAGAGCATGGAAACCTAGAAACAGAAAGCTAAAACCGAAAGGACACCTGCAACATTTTAAAGTATTTGTAAGTGTGATCAAGTTAAAATAATTTTGAATCTATTATTATTATTAACAAAAATTATCTTGACCTATTGGAACATATCATTATTGTAAAGCAGCAATGTCTCTTTACACATCGGTTTAAATATTGTTGGTATTTTACTAGACAGTGTTTTGGCTGTTTTACAAGCTTGCTACAGATCCCAGATGGAGCCTTCAGAGCGGGTGATGATCAAATATATATTAACAATCTACAATGGGATATTGACTCAGCATATGGATATGATGTGAATAGATATGTCACTTGGCTTGTGACAATGCATTTGAAGCCTTGAGCTGTCTGTCAGATGATGAGAAAGGATTTGATCTCAGCCATATGTTTATATACATATACAAAGGCATGAAAGTGATTGCATCACATTTCTGTCAATATGATGATTCATATTTTTCGATAGACATAACATTTTTATATTTTAAACAAGACTCTTTTCAATTTGAGAAAGTGTTTTAAACAAGAAAAAGTGGTGCTCCACTTGTAACACGGATGGGAAAAAAATTAACAAACAAAATAAAATTTACAATAAACAAAACCAAAATTACAACAAACAAAACAAAAATTACAACAAACAAAACAAAAATTTAAATAAACAACAACAAAATACATTTAAACACAAACAATCATTGCAAACTGATGGGGTAGTTGAAATTATTTTTATTCATCTTTTAAAAACATTTGATTTGGTATATGAACGATATTTCTGGCACAACTGTTTGCAAAGATGTGCCCTTTCATGCTCGATTTCGCAAGTTGCTCTATTATCGCTCAGGCGGTATCGCAAATCATTGATCTTATACCTCAGTGATGCGCGTATTGATGCGATTTCGAATGAATACGAGCATGCCGATTATTTGTAAAGTATTGATTAGCCATCTTTAGACTGGTTCCCCATCGAGTGTCAAGAACATCGTGTATATACACAGATGGCGGCAACCAGTCTATGGCTGTACGCGCCATTTTCGGGTCACGTGACGGGGTCAAATGAGGTGCGCTTTGTTTACAAATGTTTGTAACGATAAATATCTTGTTTCATGTATCATTTTTTAAAAATACAGTAATTGTCTGAGGTATAAAAACAAAACATACACTCGTCGGTCAGCTGTGTGAGCAGATTCAGTTCGTTGGTGATGGCGGACGGATACCCTGAGCCGAAGGCCGCAATCACCAACTCACTGAATCCGCTCACCCAGCTTCCCGACTCGGTATGTTTTGTTATAATACTTTTGCATGTCATTTCTGTTCTAATTGTCCGATTTACACCAAATTTGAACTAAACTTACTGCAAATTCCTTGTTCTAGCGATTGAGAAGCATTTCCAAGCGATTTAAAGGGATAATTTTAGGCAACGATGAGCGAACATGACAACATCGTTTTGAACGTTCTGCTTTGTTTACGTCACGCACTTCTTTTCTTTTGTTTTACTTTTATACCTCAGTGATGCGCGTATTGATGCGATTTCGAATGAATACGAGCTTGCCGATTATATGTAAAGTATTGATCAGCCATCTTTAGACTGGTTCCCCATCGAGTGTCAAGAACATCGTGTATATACACAGATGGCGGCAACCAGTCTATGGCTGTACGCGCCATTTTCGGGTCACGTGACGGGGTCAAATGAGGTGTGCTTTGTTTACAAATGTTTGTAACGATAAATATCTTGTTTCATGTATCATTTTTTAAAAATACAGTAGTTGTCTGAGGTATAAAAACAAAACATACACTCGTCGGTCAGCTGTGTGAGCGGATTCAGTTCGTTGGTGATGGCGGACGGATACCCTGAGCCTTCGGCTCAGGGTATCCGTCCGCAATCACCAACTCACTGAATCCGCTCACCCAGCTTCCCGACTCGGTATGTTTTGTTATAATATTCATACGCCGAATACTAGACTGGTCCCCTACCGAGTGTCAAGAACAGAGGATGGCACCAGTCTAATCTATCGCATGCACACGGACGAACACTCCACAGTGGCGTAAGTTGCTTGAACAATAATGACCACAAAAAAAACCGAATCACAAACCACAGGAAATGATTACACACTTCCCATGATCGTACCGATCACAGAATAACACAGATAGTTCGTTTTTTTGACACTCATTGCCTGTCGGCAATGAGTGTCAAAAAGGAACTATCCGTGTTACAAAAAACAATATATTTCTCACATTTAATTATTTTTTCTTAACATTCCAGAATATTACCACAGAGAGGATGAGAAGAAGAGCGAAATCCCTCATTTTGCTAGGCCTGAGCATATTGTGCAGTCTTGCAGTGTACTTCCTGTGTATAGAAGGCTCTTGTGGTCAGGACCATGTTCCGTGGAAACAGCCGGGTATTGCTGATAAAGACCCACTATTTGTGCCAGTTACTGACTTTTACACAAGAACCTTACATTATGTATGTATAATAGATCATCCGATTCAGACAAAACAACTTAAAGAAACACAAAATAGAAGCATCGTGGCCTATAAACAGAAAGTGGCCAAAGCCGAGCTACAGGGAATAGTCCCTGTGATAAGGCTACTGGACGAGGTTCCGGAGAACTTTGTGGTCGTCAGGAAACACCCCGCTTATTTTGTTGCCACAAGAGGTACCTTCAACATATACCACAATGTGATGGACCTCGCAGTTCCGCTTTACCATATGCTGAGGATGACCCAGAGACTGGGTTCACCAGCCCAACTTTATTACCTCCCACGTAAGCACAAGCTGGAGAAGGCGGAACTCACTGGGGAATTTATCATACATGATATTTTGAGAGCATTAGGCGTTTTCAGCAGCTACTATAACATCAAGGATGCACCTTTTAATGTGTGCTATGAGAATGCCGTGTTCTACGCCCAGGATCCTTGGGTGTGGGATATTTCAGAAAGAAAGAATCACATAGCGCGTGATATGGCCGCGTACTTGACTTCCAAGCTTGGAATAGATCGAACAAAGTGCTCTCATAACACCACACATTTGCAGTTAACTATAATACAAAGATCAACAAGGAGAATTATGAACGCTAATGAAATGGCCCAGACAGGAAGAGAAGCTGGGTTTATCACGAACATAGTGGACATCGGTGGGCTGCCTCTACGCCAGCAGCTCCACCTAGCGGCGTGCAGCGATGTCCTCGTGGGAGTGCACGGGGCTGGGCTGGTGTGGTCAATATTCATGGAGCCTAATAAAGTCCTCATTGAGATTGCGTGGCCAAAACAAAAGTGGGGGTTTTACTACACCGAAGCTTTCCAAGCTGACCTTCAACTGCACGCTCTCCAGTATGAAGTCGCAAGTGAAGATGTCTACATTAATTATGATCACATGATAAATGATGAACTTAATAATGAACAAGACAAGACCAAGAAAAGGATTGATGAATTGACAAAGAATAAAAAAATAAAAGCGCACTATAAAAACCCCTATAAATATGCAGATGTTGTGCTTCAACCCCAAAAGTTGCGGAGTCTTCTTGTTCAGGCAAAACAAATGTTGTCCTTTTAAGCTTGTCTGGATCTCAGTCCAGGCTTGGAGTATAATGGAGTCATAAAACCAAAAGTACAATGTGTTTTTAATGACGCTATGTGAGTGGTGAACTTGGAGAATATGCTGTTATTCAACATTGTTGCAATTCTATAACGTTTTAGAAACATGCATGTCAGTGATTTCCACACCAAAAGCCCAATCTACAGAGAGCTCAATACTAATAATGCATCCGTTTCCCTAAAATATCAAATCCCTAAAATATTAAATAAAATACAACTTGCACCATGTTCATATTTCACATTTTACACTGTATTGTGTATCATTTTTTTATTGTGAAATAAATCTTTCTTCTAGTGCTAACATTTGTGTCCATTCCATTTAGATATCATTTGCCCAGCAAGGTAATTTCACATTGAAATATTCATTAGCAGAGGGTGAGTCATGTGAAGGTACATTTGTGTTAGACACATATCTTCAGCCACATATGATTGATAATGTACTTAATGATGTTGTGACATGTATGTCAGATGTATCTGCCTCTGGTGTTCCCAAAACCAAACCAAGGAAATTTCTAAAACCATTCTGGTCTCAAATCCTTCGCCAACTGGAAAGGGATAAGTCTGACAAAAGGAAGCAGTGGTTAATGTTTGTTTGTTTGGGGTTTTACATCACTTTCAACAGTATTTCAGTCATTTCGTGATGAGACCTACTTGTAGCAGATATAGTGCTGCCTCACTGAATTGTCATGTCGCAGGTCCTTGACATGACAACTCACCCGGTCACAGATTTACAAGGACAACGGGTTAACCCTTTAGGCACGGTCCTCAGCTCATGTAGGAAATTGTATCACGAGTTCAATTCCGGCACGGCCGGGGTTCGAACCCATGACCTTTGGATCACCACAGAGGAACTGGTGCTAATAAGCTGGCGCTCTAACCAACTGCGCCACGGCCCGTGGCCTAGCAGTGGTTAAACAGTGGTAGTCCTCGGGGCAACCATATGTTCTATGAATATAAAGAAGCTAAAAGAAAGTTCAGATGTGAATATAGAAAAGCTGAACGTGAATACAATAGGAAATGTGAACAAGAGATATATGAAAAAGAGATGTTGGATCAAAAGTATTTTTGGTATCTTGTGCGCAAAGCCAAGAAAAAATCAACAAGTAGTTTAAACGGAGTACAAAATAACAAAGGTGAAATGGTCTTTGAAGAAAATGAGGTTCTCGAAGCATGGGTTGAACACTTTGAGGCCTTGGCACAACCCCAAGAAAATTCAGATTATAACAATGTATTCAAGGAGGAGGTTAAGGCTATTGTGAATGATATTGAATGTGGTAAACTTGTATGGGATGATACCCTGTATAAAACCCCTTTTACAGTTGATGAAAGTGATAAGGTGTGCAACAAAATGAAAAATGGTAAAGCAGCTGGCTGGGATGGGATAACCCCTGAGCATCTTAAATTTGGTGGAAGAAAGCTCATGGACTTTTTTACATCCCTGTTTAACGCTATGATTAAGATCAAATACATTCCAACCCACTTTAAGAAAGGTGTTAGAATCCTACTTTTTAAAGGAGGTAATAAGGACCCGGAAGATAGAGATAATCATAGAGGTATCACACTGCTTTCAGTGATCAGCAAATTCTTTGAGTCCCTCCTTTTAAACAGAAGTATAGACTGGATGCGTAGTGTGATTGATAGCAGGCAAGGTGCAGCTCAAAAATATTGTTCTAGCCTGCACTCTGCCTTCTTAGTCAGGGAAACTGTTGGTCATATCGTTGGGAGTGGTAACCAGGCATTTGATTGTGTGTGGATAGATGGTCTGTTTTACCAATTATATAAAAAAGGAATTGATTACACTCTCTGGATGTTACTGAGATCATTCTACCGAGATTTCAAGTGCTGTATCCGGGTATCCAGCAATTTATCTAGGTGGTTTAATGTCCATCAAGGAGTGCATCAAGGTGGTGTGCTATCTTCATGGCTATATCAGTTGTTCATTGACAGTCTTCTAACTGATTTGGATCAGAACGGTGCTGCCCTAGTCATTAATGGGATCAGGTGCCATTACGCATGCCAAGCAGATGACGTGGCACTAATTCATATGTTTTCACAGCATATGCAAAGTAACCTTGATATAGTAAACGATCACAGGTCAAAATGGAGGTATGACCACAACAGTAAAAAGTGTGTAGTAATAAGGTTCCAGCCCCACCAAAAACAGAATATGCAGAATGAGGGCGAGAAATCCAAATTGAAATTGGGAAAAAATGTGCTTGAAGTCGTGGACGGTTCCAAACATATGGGGTTCATATGTGGGGCTGACTCCTCGTTTGTTGACAACCAAATAATGAAAGGTAAAAGAGCAACTAATGCAATGCAAACATTATCCAAGGCTGGCACCCTACTGAGCCCTGTGTTAGCATCTAAACTATATTGGACTATCAGTGCCAGCTCAATGTTGTATGGTATAGAATTATGGGATATCAAAGACTCTGAAATAGCCAAACTCGAGAAAGCACATATTCAAATGGCTAAGAGATTACAAGGAGTACCAGATTTTGTTGCAGATGTCTCTGTACTGCCACTTCTAGGGTGGGTTTCTATACAAGCCTACATTGATCACAAAAGGCTAATGTTCCTATGGTCAATCCTATCATTAAATATATCCAGTATCTACAAGCAGCTTTGTATATATCGGTGCATGTTAATGAGACACAATGCTAGTGAACATGTCACAGGTCCAATACCAGCGTGCTTCAAAACATGTGTCAAATATAATTTGGTTGAGTGTGTAAATGATATGATTAATAGTGGAATGCCATTAACTAAAAATGCGTGGAAAAGAATGGTGTCCAGCAGTATTATGGAAAGAGAATGTGATATATGGAGATTTAAAATATGTATGTATTCCTCACTTGTGATTTATAAGAATGCTGTCACAGAATATAAGATGAGTTGTTGGTGGAAATTGGCAGCTTTTAACCCATCCCTAACCAAATGCTGTTAAGCTGTGATATGTGTGCTGACTGGAGGTGTGGTGTGGTTTGAAAAGAAAGACAATTATATTAACTGCAACAGATGTACAATCTGTGATCTCAGAGTAAAGGACTCTGTTGGCCATTTCTTGCATGAATGTCCAGCACTAACAGAGCATAGAATAAACATTCTGTGCACAGACATTCTGTCGGATAATGTAGAATATCACCATATGTCTATTGAAGAAAAGTGGCAATTCTTGCTCTCTGATAGAAGTGCGAACTGTGAATTTGATATGTGGGTACCACTTGGTACAGCGGTTGCCGAAGGCATACACAAAATGGTAGAACTTAAGAAAAGCATGATTAGTCAAACGTGATCTACACCATATATTGAAGGGTCTCTGTCACTCAGGTAGTGGCAGATATTCACTAATTGACATTTGATGTTTTCATTATAATTGTATATTTCCTGTTATGAGATAACAACCTCTTTTCACAATCTTTTTGTCATGCATGTTATGAATTAAAGTTATATTGGACTGTTTAAACTATATGTCATGTAATCTTCAAATATGGAGGTGAAATAAAGCATACATACATACATTGATGCAACATTTTTACCCATGAAAGGTTTTTGTGAAAAACAATTCTTTTTTATAAAAATGATATGCTGTTTTCAGAAGACATTGATAAACAAGTATATCAATTTTTAAAATTAAATTATTCATACTGTGAAAATGAAATCAATCTATATTTATAGATAATTTTTATATGGGCTATGTAGTCACTGAAACCTTTCTTTGCACATCTCAAACAAGGGATCGCAGGTGATTCCCGTTGAAATTAAAACTATTCAAAAACCATTAGAAAACCAAAAATCTATTCATTACGATATAATTTGAAAAATAGCTGCCTTTATTGAGGGTAACACACATCCCACAGTTCCGAGCAATGGGTTGCTATGGCATCATGTGCATAATCTATGACGTCATAATTCAGAGAGCTCTGAACCGTGCAGGACTGAAATCACAGCATAGCCGGGTGGTATCAGGGGTGGGAGAGCTCTGAACCGTGAAGGACTGCACTTACAGCATAGCTGGGTGGTATCAGGGGTGGGAGAGCTCTGAACCGTGTAGGACTGAACTTACAGCATAGCTGGGTGGTATCAGGGGTGGGAGAGCTCTTAACCATGCGAGCCTGAAATCACAGCATAGCTGGATGGTATCAGGGGTAAGAGAGCTCTAAATCATGCAGGACTGAAATCACAGCAAAGTCAGGTTGTATCAGGGGTGGGAGAGCTCTGAACTGTGCAGGGCTGAAATCACAGCATAGCCAGGTGGTATAAGGGTGGGAGAGCTCCAAACTGTGCGGAACTTAACTTACAGCATAGCAGGGTGGTATCAGGGGTGGGAGAGCTCCGAACCATGCAGGACTGAAATCATAGCATAGCCGGGTGGTATTATGGCGCGAGTGCTCTGAACCGTGAAGGACTGAAATCATAGCATAGCCGGGTGGTATTATAGCGGGAGTGCTCTGAACCGTGCAGGAGTGAACTTACAGCATAGCCGCATGGTATCAGGGCAGGAGAGCTCTGAACCATGCAGGACTGAAATAACAGGATAGCCGGGTGGTATCAGGACTGAAATCACAGCATAGCTGGGTGGTATCAGGACTGAAATCACAGCATAGCTGGGTGGTATCAGGGGTTGGAGAGCTCTGAACCGTGCAGGACTGAAATCATAGCATAGCCAGGTGGTATCAGGGGTGGGAGAGCTCTGAACCATGCAGGACTGAAATCATAGCATAGCCGGGTGGTATTATGGCGCGAGTGCTCTGAACCGTGAAGGACTGAAATCATAGCATAGCCGGGTGGTATTATGGCGGGAGTGCTCTGAACCGTGCAGAGTGAACTTACAGCATAGCCGGATGGTATCAGGGCAGGAGAGCTCTGAACCGTGCAGGACTGAAATAACAGGATAGCCAGGTGGTATCAGGACTGAAATCACAGCATAGCTGGGTGGTATCAGGGGTTGGAGAGCTCTGAACCGTGCAGGACTGAAATCACAGCATAGCCGAGTGGTATCATTACTGAAATCACAGCAAAGCTGAGTGGTATAAGGGGTGGGAGAGCTCTGAACTGTGCAGAACTGAAATCACAGCATAGCTGAGTGGTATCAGGGGTGGGAGAGCTCTGAACCGTGCAGGACTGAAATCAAAGCTAAGCTGGGTGGTATCAGGGGTGGGAGAGCCTTGAACCGTGCAGGACTGAAATCATAGCATAGCTGGGTGGTATTATGGCGGGAGTGCTCTGAACCGTGCAGGAGTGAAATCACATCATAGCCTGGTGGTATCAGGGTGGGAGAGCTCTGAACCATGCAAGCCTGAAATCACAGCATAGCTGGATGGTATCAGGGGTAAGAGAGCTCTGAGCCATGCAGGACTGAAATCACAGCAAAGTCAGGTGGTATCAGGGTTGGGAGAGCTCTGAACCGTGCAGGGCTGAAATCACAGCATAGCCAGGTGGTATCAGGGGTGGGAGAGCTCCAAATTGTGCAGGACTTAACTTACAGCATAGCAAGGTTGTATCAGGGGTGGGAGAGCTCCGAATCATGCAGGACTGAAATCACAGCATAACCGGGTGGTATCAGGGTGGGAGAGCTCTGAACCATGCAGGACTGTAATCACAGCATAGCCAGGTGGTATCAGGGGTGGGAGAGCTCTGAACCATGTAGGACTGAAATCATAGCATAGCTGGGAGGTATTATGGCTGGAGTGCTCTGAACCGTGCAGGACTGAAATCATAGCATAGCCGGGTGGTATCAGGGCGGGAGAGCTCTGAACGGTGCAGGACTGAAATAACAGGATAGCCGGGTGGTATCAGGACTGAAATCACAGCATAGCTGGGTGGTATCAGGACTGAAATCACAGCATAGCCGGGTGGTATCAGGGGTGGGAGAGCTCTGAACCCTGCAGGACTGAATTAACAGCCTAGCCGGGTGGTATCAGGACAGAATTAACAGCCTAGCCGGGTGGTATCAGGACTGAAATCACAGCATAGCTGGGTGGTATCAGGATGGGAGAGCTCTGAACCGTGCAGGAAAATTTGGGTGTGACAGTCCATATATAAAGATTTTTTAAAATCAGATTCTACTTTTTGATTGTGGCACTGCTCAGATAGCACTCAGATTGGTTGCGATTTAGTGTACTGCTCTGTTGTGAGCGCCATGAATGATGTAGAGTACAAGGATTGGTTCAGATTTACGGTCCGGATCGGTTCATAGCTCTCTCACCCCTGTTACTCCATTCATCATATTCCAAGGTCCTGCTGATGGTTTCACCTCTATCTCAACTAAGTTGACCGGTTTGAAATATTTTGTTTCTGTATTAGTTTCGTACTGCCATGTAATAAGGTGGAAACATTATTATAATAACAATATTGTTATTTATACTGTTTCATTTTATGAAATTCAACCATATGTTTAGTCCTGTGGAGAAGATTATGTGAACTGCTCTATACACTTAAACTGCATTCATATATATCGTGGTCAATACAAGCATTTTCAAGCAAATCATATTTTAGGTTGCTGAAATCCATATAGATATCTGAGCAAAATTCATTTGAGTTTTCCTGTCAATATCTGGATTAAACAGTAGAGAAAAGTATTCATATTCTTTGTAAAGTTGGTTTTTGATTGAATGAATTGATACAGCATTCTTTAAGCTGAGCTTTAGGGCATTCCAGGAAAGGATGGTTGAATAGATAAAGAAGATGCAATAGCACAAGTTTATTTTTTGGACGATAGAAATTAAGGTCGCTTGTACCTCTTGTTCTATGGGATTGCCTAGGTAAATGTGGTAGCAGTATGTCATGCAGTTATAATGGAGCAATTTATGAACTATACAATATAATTTGATAAATTTGCTAGGTTTGTGCCTATTGCTCTGTGTTAGCCATCCGTGCTCCTTATACAGAGTATGTTTTTTCTGTGCTCCATTTACTAAACATGCTGCATCTAATTGCAATTTCATTATATGCCACTGCATTCTTTAGAGAGGCCCCGGGCTGTGGCGCAGTTGGTTAGAGCGCCAGCTTATTAGAACCAGTTACTCTGTGGTGTTCCAAAGGTCGTGGGTTCGATCCCCGGCCATGCCGAGATTGAATTCAATTTCCCATATGAGGCCCGTGCCTAAAGGGTTAACCCGTTGTCCTTGTAAATCTGTGACCGGGTGGGTTGTCATGTCAAGGACCTGCCACATGACAATTCAGTGAGGCAGCACTATATCTGCTACAAGTAGGTCTCATCACGAAATGACTGGAATAATGTTGAAAGTGATGTAAAACAACAAACAAACAAACAAAGCATTCTTTAGAATAGTTATTAAACAAGAGGTTCCCATATTCCAAAACAGAATTAAGCCTAAATGTTTAGGGTTGGGAACCTGTTTCAGTGTAGAATATCCTCATATAATCGGGTCAGTTATTGATGGAATCTTTTTCTGAGAAAATAATATGAAAAGAGTAACCATGATGGTATTTTTCTGCTAAGTAACCATGGTATTTTTCTGCTAAGTAACCATGGTATATTTCTGCTAAGTAACCATGGATAGATTATAAAACACATTAATGATGCATTCTCAACATCTACACTATCAATCCTTTTGTTTTGGAAGGTTTAAACAATCTTTAAGGTTTTCAAGTAGTCTGAAACCTGTTCAAATGGACAATTCCAACACATTTCATCTAAAAAAGCCAATTCTATATGAGAACCAGTCCTAAATACTTATACCTTGATATCAATTCAAGGATCATTGTCACAGTTAATGAATGTTGCTTATGATGAGCATTGTTATTGTCATTCATAATTATAGTTAACTTAATTGTACCATTCATTTAACAGTCATTAACTTATTCGTAATGCACTGAATATATATATTGTCACAGAGTAGCTGCAAATAATTTTTATCATCATGTGGTATCTGCTAAAAAGGCTATATTTTTATTATTTTTTAAAAAATAAAATATGTATCCATAAAAAATCATGCAAGTATAGCTATTAGTATATGAGATTCTGGTGGGGGAAAACATAATTTGCTTTAAAAATTATCGAATCATGCTGTGCTACACTTTGATCTGCCAGAGAACCTTATCTTTTTTTTTTTTTTTTTATAAATGTTTATTAGACAGAAAAACATAGACATCACAAATATACAGATGAAATAAACGATTCCCCCCTACCCATGAGTGGCTCTCCCCAATACAAGTACAATGATACACTGAGTGTTGAAAGAAAAATAAAGGTGGTAAAATAGTATATCATATGAACAAAAGTAATAATTAAATGTTGTCAAAAATAAACTGATACTTAACAAAAGAATCTGACCTGTGATTGGTGATGGCTGTACCTTTGTGAAGTTTTGTTTTTAGTTTAACTAAGAAGGAGAATAAATCCATAGAATTATTATGTAGTAATCTTTGAATATATATATAATATTTGGCTTCAATAATACAATAGTTCAATACTGTTGCTATATCTGAGTACTCTGGAAAACCGAACAATATACATTCCTCTAAACAACCATTGTCATAAATTGCATTTTCTGGGCTCAATCTGTTCCACCATTTAAAGAAGCTATTCCAGAAATCTTTCACCTTCTTACAAAATAATACAAAATGAAGAATATCATCACATTCCTCTCAGTAATTGCATTGAGCATTGTCTTTAATTGTAATATCTTTTAACCATTTATTACAAGGTATAATGCGGTGTATGAGTCTGTACTGGAAGGACTGCAGTTTAGTTTATGTTGTTACTGTAAAAGCCATTGTGTAAATTCTGGTCCAAACTTTGGGGTCTGCATTTTTGAAATCTGGGAAGTCATCAGCCCATTTAATGGAAGAACGGGGAGTAACATTGGATGAGTTTATTAGGCACCAGTAAAAATCCTTGCATCTGAATTTACTAATGTCCCTAACAATATTATTTGTGATGATACATAGATTCTTGTCTGGCACCCTGACTGGAACACTGGAGTTTATAATCTGTCTCCATCTAAGGGGTATGCTGTGCCTCAGTTGCAAAACATTCAAAAAGTTACAGTTGATATCATATTGTTTTTGTATTTGAGTGTGATTCATTACAGTACCTTCATTATTAAACAGATGCTTGATTTTCATGATTCCTTTTGATTCCCAGTCCCTCCAGTACAGTGGTTTACAATCAGCGGTTATGTATACATTGTTCCATAATACCTCCTCCATTATATCAGTGTATATTTTTGGTTCACAATTATGAATTGAGCACCACAATTTATGCAAATGCAAGTAGAAGTTTGGGATATTCTCATTTTCCATTGGATTTTGTTTATAGCTAAAAAATAAATCCAGGTTCTTGGAGCCATAGAAAAATTCAGGTAACAGTTGCCATCTACTATGAGAATTGTTAGGTTTTTTTCTTAGTCTATTTATCCAACATAATAATAATGATTCAGTCTTTTTCCTGAAGTCACACAATTTGAGTCCGCCTCTCTCAATATTTTGAGTAAGTACATTTTTAGCTATTTTCGGTCTCCCTCCATTCCACATAAATTCCATAATTATATGATTGACTTCATATATTACTCTCTCGGGAGTATCAATCACACTTGCAACATATACTAAGGGAGAGAGTGCTAAACAGTTTAGAATAGTGACTTTACCTTTTAAAGAAAGGTTTCTTTGTCTTCATATATTAAGAGTGTTCTTAAGCTTAATTATTCTTTTCTTGAAATTGAATTTGTAATTATCCTCCTCATTGTCAGTTAAAACAATACCTAGAGTTTCTAAATTGTCTTTAATCCATGATAGGCCATGTGGAAAATACTCATTATTCTTTAAGGTACCTATGTATTTGGCTTTGGTTTAAGTGATATTTAGCTTTAGGCCTGAGCATTTATGAAAGAGTTCAAAAACATTAATTAGATGCTTGATTGATTGAACATTAGAAAGAAAACAGAAAACATGTAGTGTCATCTGCTAATTGTGTTAGTTTTATTTCTTCATCTCCAACAGGAATACCCTTAATATTTTTATCTGACCTTATCTTGTGAGCTAATACCTCCACAGCAATAATAAAAAGATATGGGGACAATGGACATCCTTGTCTTACACCTCTCTGTATACCAAAAAACTCAGATGGCCATCGTTTACAGTAGCAGAAGATATATTTGTGTACAAGAGTTTAATCCATTTTCTAAACTTGTCACCAACGTTGAACTTTTTCAGTACAGAGTCCAAGAAATTCCAATTTAAAGAATCGAATGCCTTTTCAAAATCAACTGATAATATGATGCCAGGGATCTGAAAGTTTTCAGTGTAGTTAATTATGTCTTCAATAGTGCGAATATTTTGTCCTATATACCTGCCCTTTATATATGAGGTTTGGTCATTATCTATGATTTTTGGTAGAACTTTTTGCAGGCGTTTGGCTAATAACTTGGCTAGAATTTTGTAGTCAGTATTAAGTAAGCTAATAGGCCTCCAGTTATGAAGGAATAAGCGATCTTTGTGTTTCTTAGGAATGAGAGTTAATATGCCTCTTTTTTGTTCCACTGAGAGTTCACCATTGATAAGTGCATATTGTAGACAATCTAGGGAAGGGGATTTTATATCTAACCAAAAGAATTTATAGAAATTAGTTGTAAGTCCATCCGTACCTGGGGTTTTGCCATTTTTCATGATTTTGACACAACTTAGTACTTCAGATTCAGTGATGGGTTTTTCACAATCAATGAGGTCCTGATCTGAAAGGCAGGGTAAGTCAGATATTTCCAGAAATGAATTACATGCCTCTTTGTATAACTTGTTATTAATATCTAGATTTTCTGAATACAATTTTTTATAAAATTTGTATTGCTCATTTAGAATCTCCTTTTCATCAGTGACAGTTTTATCCTCAACCTGTAATTGTGCTATTAATTTGTTGGTGTAATTCTTTTTTTCCAAAGACATGAAATATTTTGAATTTTTTTCCCCGTCTTCTATCCATTTGGCTTTTGATCTAAATATTGCACCATTTGCCTCATGTATTTCTATATTCTCTAATTCTTTTTTATACAATTATATTCTTCTAAGAGATCTTGCATATTATCTGATTCTGAGTCTATCATATTTTGAATAAGTATAAGTCTGTAATTAAGCTGAACTTTATGGTTGTTTTGCTCTTTTTTTCTTTTTGGAACAATAGGGTATGGTAAACATTCTGATTTCTAATTTGATCATCTCCCATTTCAGATTCTGGTTTTCTAAATTACAGTATTTGTGGATGGAATCTTTTATCACCTCTTTTAATTGATGGACATATTGACAGTCTGTTAAAAGAGAATTATTAAATTTCCATACTCCCCTGCCCCTATTTGATGAACTACAACCACCAACTGAAACAGAGATAATACTATGATCTGAGTGCAATCCAGGGTCAATACCACAATTGTTAATGGTATTCAATAAGTTTTCAGATATAAGCAGGTAGTCTAATCGGGATGATTGACCTCTAGAATGCCATGTATACCTTTTCAGTGTAGGATTGAGAACTCTCCACACATCAACTAGATCTAACTGTTCCATAAGACACTTAATTTCTTCCCTATATTCGGGATTGTCATTTTTGTCAGACATACAACTCATTTTGTCTAAGTCAGGATTAAGATACAGATTCAGGTCACCGCCAAGTAAAATTGTTTCATTCTCATATTTCAATATTTTTTCAACTACTTCATGAATAAAACACATCTGTTCACGTTTATGGCTTCTAGTGGGAGCATATACATTAATGATGACATATGGGATATTATTTATGCTAATCTTAATAATTACATATCTTCCATCACCATCTTTTACTGTTTCCATGATGGAATACTCAAGCTGCTGAGGGAACAGCACAGCGACACCCTTGCTATTGCTCGTACCATTAGAGAAAATAATCTCATTACCCCATTTATCTTGCCAGGCACTTTCCATATCATCAGTACAATGCGTTTCTTGAAGTAATACAATAGAATTTGATTTTTTTAGTTTTTCAAATATAGCTATTCTCTTACTTTTTATACCAAGGCCATTTACATTAAATGATTGTATTTTGACTAATGAACTATTCACTGTTACATATAATCATCAATAAAAAATAATCACTCCATATGATAATACATACAATATATGTCATACATGCACTCATGAACAAAGATTCATACAACTTACAAACCAAGTATATTTTTGAGCCATTCATAAAGTATCCCAAGTAGTCAAATAACAGTGATGCCCAAACTAAATGGTTTTACCATGGTGTATATTATGAAGAGCAATCAATCAGTTCAAGCACCCATGAGACATGTACAAAAGAGCATGTAGCATGAAAAAAACAATTTGTGAAAGGAAGCATATTCTATAAAAAGACACAACTAAATTGTAAATAAGATCACTCTATAGTAACCAATGTAGTGTGTATACAGCAAAAAAGCATGGGTATGTAATAAACTACTGTCTGTGATATACTAATATCTGCTTGACGATGAACAGTGAGTAAATGTAGTTGTAACAAAAAGGTCACAAAGAGTCAGCAATCAAATAAGGTGAAAATTGGTCCATGTCCTACTTAATAAATGGTGATGGTTCATGTTAAAGGATGGGTACATATGTACTAATCCAGAGGACCTCCAAATTAATTATTGTCACTCTATCAGGGAGGAAAGCATCCTGCCGAGTGCGTTGTGACCCGGCCAAGTGGTATTATTCAGGGCATCCTTGTGGTGGAGACTCACTCCGGTCCCCCAGTACTTGTCTGTTGCTGACGCCTCTGCGATGAGCTTTCCTCGTTTGCTTTGTAGGTATTCAGCCATTTCCGGGTGGCTTGAGAACTTGGCTTTGAGTCCTTCTCTCATGACGTCATCCTTGAAGTTGGCCCACATGGCACTGTTGAAATTTTTAATATTCCTTGCTAATTGTTTCTGTTTGGCAGGGACTTTTTCATCCATGATTTTTTGCAGTGTGGTGTGATCATCAAAGGTCCTTGCCATGCTGGCACAGTAAAACTGTTCGACGCAGTTATATGGGACACCGTCAATGACAAAGGGGGAGATGTGGAAATTGCTGAGGCAGCTCTCCTTGTGCCAGAAGATTAGGGTCTGATCATTTTCCTTGACACAAATCTGATTTAATTTCAGACCTTCAGGCAGAGCATCAAGGGTGTCCACAGTATAACTGGATCCATTCAGATACAGCCTATCCTTGATCATGTACGCTCTTGCAATATCCGGGTGATTCCTAGCGGCACGTAGCACAGGATTCAAGCGGCTTCTGTTGAGTTCTGTCTCCTGACAGAAGTTTTCCTTGACAAAGATGCCACTGGGGGTAATAGATTTCAGGTTTCTCCTAGCTTTCCACACTAACTGTCGATCATTGAACCACAGAAATCGTACAATTACAGGTTTAGGGCTAAGCCTGCTATATTGCAATCTATGGATACGGTCAAATTTCATGTCACTGACCACTGAAGGACTGTGACCCATTTTCACAAATATATCCTTTAGCACAAAGGTAAGGTTATCATCAGGACACTCAGGGATACCCTCAAAGACAAGATTTTCCCTCCGTCCATAATTGTCAAGGTCATTCTGTGCATCCTTCACCTTTTTCAGAGATTGCTTTAATCCCTGTATCTCACCCTTCAAACTGGTGTTTTCTACTTCCAAGGATGAAACTTGTTTTGAAAGTTCATTTGTCTCTTTTCTACTATCCTCAGCCTCCTTTTGTGCATGCTGAATGGATTCGGTAAGATCTTGTACTGATTTCTCTAGTGTCTCAAACCTACTAAGAGGGGTAAGCAATTTCTCCAAGTGGGCCAAGCCAGCCTTAAACTCCTTGACGGACAGGTACTTTTCACCCTCATAATCCAAATCTAGGTCACCCTCCATGTTTGGCATAGGCAAGCTTGCCTTGCTGCTACCTGCCATTTTTGTAGGTGGGCTATGTGAATCACTGCCAGGTGAGACTTCTCCAAAATTTCTCTTCCTTTTTTCCATAAATGTTCATGCACAAAATAGCTCCAGTTTGGTGAGGCTACACCACTTCTGACTGCCACAAGGGGCTATAAACAAGATTGACTACAAAAGTGCACAATCCACCATTGGGTCAAGAACCTTATCAATCTATTAAGGGGTTATGACAGGTTTACAGATTCATAACTGATTGGGGCACCTTCGGGAGAAAAAGAAAAAATCAAGATCAACAACAGCTTCTCTTTGGATTTAATACAAAAGGTCCAGGGTTCGATACCCAGTTGGGGAAAGTACTGTTTTCATACTGAAGGTGAAATCTTCATATTGTTTAAGTGATATGTACTTCAGAAAACATAAATTGATAGAGAATTGACATTGCATTGATCACACCATTTGGACACTATCTGCGCTTTTCAGATTCCCTGTGGTTTAACCTGCTCTGAAACCACAATGACTCTGCGAGCAAGGTAAACACAGTTGCGTGAGGATACGATCATCTACATCTACATCTATAAGTTTACTCGGCAAAACCAATTGGCATCCCGCCGAGAAGATGATGACGATATGCACATTTCATTCAACCAAATATTATATAGTATACAAAAGACCATACCTTCATCATTAATTGGAGTAGATAGGTGGTTTTTCGTGCCCTAAAACTGTGTTGACGTTGCGAGCAAGATAAACATAGTGACGTCATACAGGGATGTGTTATAATGACGTCATAGTGACATCAAACATGGAAGTGTCAACAAAGTAACGTCATGGTAACATCATAAATTATGTTAATATGATCATGTACTGCTTGAAATACCAGTTTTTGGCTATTTTGACTAATAATAAAAGAAATGTATGCTATGTCCCTTCCACCTTTCTTAATATTTCATCTTTTTCTTTCCAATGAGCCCAAGATCAAGCCGATCAGTGCAGCGGATGCTCTGTTTGGATTAATTAATGACTTTCTCATTCCTATTCATATTATTGATAATTATTATTTATTTTTTATACAGTAAACAAATATGAAATCTTTATATTGGGGTAATATTTGTCATTGAGCAATATGCTTGTCGGAACATATAGAATTGAATATGTATTTTTGTTATATAGAAAATAAAAAATAGTAACTTTATACATAAAACATATATGAAATCTTTATATTCCAAATTTGTTTGAGCTCAGACATGTTTACTAAGGAAATATAACATGGATCCAATTTCAAGATTTTATCATATATGTTAAACTTCAAGTATGGTGATCATGAGGCCAACCTTGAGCATCCATGAATCTATCCAGTGCAATGGAATAGTTTCAAATGTTTCAGCACTGGCATGTGTCTCACAGATGTGTCTCACAGATCTGATGATATGATGATTTAACCTTTTCTCATGGCAAGACTTCACTCAACATTTTGTCTGGATTCACATTTCAAAATAAACATGGACCTTATCTATCCAAGGAGTTACAACAATTGATCAACCCTTAAACACATACCTGCAAAGATCATAAAGATGTGGAGATGTCAATATTTGACTATATCAGTCTCAATGGAAATCAACAGGCCACATGTCACCTACATGTGTATTTCTCTGTTTTCCAGTGAGATCGTTTTCCAGTGAGATAATTCTCCAGTTTCACAGTTGTTTAAACACAATTAACAATATAATAAAAATCAAATATGACAATCATTATTTTATTTGCCAAATAAAACCACAATTTAAATAAAGAAATACGTGTAGTAATAATGCTCAGATGTGTGTGCAGTGAGTTCCCCACTACTTTAAACATGTAAAAGTGCCCACACTCCACACTAACCACACTAATCTGAGTTCTAATCTCAGCAAGCAAGCATTCTCAGCATGATGCCAGCTCACATTATTAATCTATACTGCTGGTACCCTGACCTGAGATTTTTCTCTTATTGTCAGGTATTTTGGCTGAAGGGAAAAACACATATTGCATCTTACCCCACTCAATATCTTATGCCATTAAATATCTTATACAACTACATTTCTTATAACACTTAATACAATATTACAGTTAGACGAGAATGAAGGGTGGTATGACAATATCAATAATCACCATTTCCAGATACCAAACTGACATGAAACAAACCAACACTGAGTCTATAAGATGGTACATGATCATTAAGTTCAATTCGTCACCTTACACAATAGACCATGGTTTATGTGATATCTCAATACCTGTATTGTTATGTGCATCCGTGCTTCCAATCAGATAAAGCATGGTTATCAAACCCTACTCGTATAATGTCTCATCTTCGATTTGATATTATACTGCAAGTGACCATATCTGATGGACTCATAAAGCATTAAAGATGATTTTATTACAAAAGTTGAATGTACATTTCATTCATCTCACATGCTGTGATGAAGTATAAAATCTTTGCAATCATTACAGAAAAGAGATACAATTGTGGTTTGTCACTATGGATACGTCCCAGAATAAGATTTGATTTTAATGATGACAACTAAATGTTGCTATGACTGTGATAACCAAATTACCATTACAAGAATTATTTAGAACTGTTTATCTAGCTCGTTGACATTTGTTATTTACATCAGTTGACTTTTTCATGTAATAAGGTAATAGGGATTCTTCTATGAGTAATTCGACATGGATAGGTCATTTATGGCATAGTAAATTTATTTCACCCATATTATGCTTCCACAGAAAGGCTCTTACCTTAAAATCAACTCTATAGAAAACTTTCTTTCACAATATTTTCTCTGTTATGAACTATGAAGGAGATAAGACTGGCCAGGTAAAGTGTCATAACGACTGATGTCAATTGGGCCGGTTCAGGGCCAAAACATCAAAGGAACAATCTCATATTCAAGCTCACATGTATCAGTTAGAACACATGGATGTGGTGAGCCAACCAGCTTTAGCCACTATCTATTCTGCTGATCACATGGATTTGGTGAGCCAATCAGCTTTAGCCACTATCTATTCTGCTGATCACATGGATGTGGTGAGCCAATCAGCATAAGCCACTATCTATTCTGCTGATCACATGGATGTGGTGAGCCAATCAGCTTAAGCCACTATCTATTCTGCTGATCACATGGATGTGGTGAGCCAATCAGCTTAAGCCACTATCTATTCTGCTGATCACATGGATGTGGTGAGCCAATCAGCTTAAGCCACTATCTATTCTGCTGATATGTCCTAGAATGTGGTGTGCCGGAGGTGCAGTTCTGGAGCCTCAGTGTCAAGTGGATGCAAACTAGCTCTCTTGTGAGACTCTAGGTGATCCTCCAGGTGAAGCACTAGATAACACTCTAGGTAACAGAAAAAACTGTTAGGACTGGTTGATGATCTACAAACTTGGTAAATGATCTGATGAACTCATTGGAGATGTCGATTTCTCATTTCTGGAGTTTGACCTCAGCTTTTCCATTTGAATTGGACTTAGAATTTGGTTCTGATTTTTTACATGAAGTGACCTGCTGGTTGCATCTGCACGAATGTCGTCCACAGATAAAAGTGCAGCCTTTCCTAATTCCCTAGAAAATAAACAAAAGTATGAATCTATTGTTCACGACTCAGAACATCATGCATTAGGATCTTAAGAGATTTTGATTAAACATTCAATCAGCTTTCGGCCATCTTGGTTTTAGTGCTTTCACAGCTTGTCTTGACATTTCACAAATTATTTTGAATATAATGCAAAAGGTGCAAATGCATTTATCACTCTCTCCTATTCAACTTTTAATTTCTCTTAAAGAATCACATGTTATGAGTATTTTGGAGTTTTACATCACTTTCAACATTATTTTAGTCAATTTGTGATGAGACCTACTTGTAGCAGATATAGTGCTGCCTCACTGAATTATCATGTCACAGGTCCTTGACATGACAACCCACCCGGTCACAGATTTACAAGGACAACGGATTAACTTTTTAGGCACAGGCCTCATCTCATATGGGAAATTGTATTATGGGTTCAGTTGGTTAGAGTGCCAGCTTATTAGCACCAGTGCCTTTGTGGTGATCCAAAAGCTCATGGGTTTGAACCCCGGCCGTGCCGAGATTAACTCATGATAAAATTTCCCATATGAGCTGAGGTCCGTGCCTAAAGGCTTAACCCGTTGTCCTTGTAAATCTGTGACCGGGTGGGTTGTGATGTCAAGGATCTGCGACATGACAATTCAGTGAGGCAGCACTATATCTGCTACAAGTAGGTCTCATCACGAAATGACTGAAATAATGTTAAAAGTGACGTGAAACCCCAAGCAAACAAACACACAAATAAGCTGGAACTCTAACCAACTGTGCCATGGCTTGTGGCCTTCATTTGTAAAAAATGTGGCCAAGCTGTAAAAGCAAGATGGATCAAATATGGCATCAAAAACCTCTGAAGGGCTAAACATATAATGCCATCACTAGAAATGGGAGGCCTTGAACATATTCTTATACATTAGAAAATAAATGAATATAAAACTTTTTGGAAATATATCACCTACAGAATGAGTTTTTATGTACTATAATTGTGATTAGAACAGCTTATTAGGGTTATTTTCTGAAATTACACTTACATGGTATACAAATATGGAACTTCAAAAGATTGTATTGGATCAATTTGAAGTCCATCAATGTTCATATTTTGTTAAGCTACCATGCTTAAGCTATTTTTCATCATATTTAGACTGTTGATAAATCTTGAAATTGACTGATTTGGAAGGAATTATTTTTTTCTCTATGTAGTGTAATATGTACTTTCATAAATGAACCACTTACAAGCTGTTATAACAGATATTATTTCAAAATGGCAAAAAACAGAAAGATTTAATTTTAGGGAAATATTTTATAATATTAGCCCAGGTCCTTATTCATTCATGTATGAAATAAAAACATTTCTTTTGATACATGAGCAGGCAAAACGGATGGCATTGAGCGTTCCAAGATTAGGACGTCCAATGTCATACTGTGTTGTCCTTATCTCTATTTTTCATTAATGATTTTTTTCTGTGAGATATATAGATGACATAGTATAAAACCAAAATATTAAGAATACCATCAGGGAGGTACTCTCCATTACATAGGTAGTATTCAATTATTAACTCTACAGTCATTGATCAATATTAGATACCATTCAAAATGTGGAATTCCCTAAGTTATAAATACTTGTCTTGCTCACAAAAATATCATCAAATCTGAAGTCACCAATATCAGGTTATAAACCGTAATCAGGTGTCTGACACATAAACAGAACAATCTGTCAGTTCAAAAGAAATCTATTCTTTCATCAATCAGTGGACAGCCACTGATGAATACTGATGAATACTGTAACAACTGTTCGGATAAATGTAGACAATAGAATACACTCCAACTCAATCTTGAACATTGACTTGAGCTGGGATGAAGTCTACTCTCACAGGTTTGAGATACTTTTTGTTAAAAGAAAAGATGTGATAACATACGTTGTCATCATAAGTCTTGAAGCTTGGACTTTGTTGTGTTTGTCTGTTTTTGTAAATGGTGACCCTGGACGAGAGTTGACAGGTGTCTCCATCTGTTGGGCCTTTTTCCGTTCACGTTCTCGGAACAACCTCTGGCCTTCTAAAAGTTCACTGAAAGTTCATGCATAGATATATAATATTTCTAGTGTAAAATGATGCAAGAAGAAAATGATTAATTAAATAGTTTCTCCAACGTGAAAAGTGATGTTTCTTATGATGGGTTTTATCACAAGGTCAACATTAGCATCAACGCCGCCTGGGGTCAAAATATGACATTCTCTCGGTGTGAAACCTGAAGATTACCTATATCAAATAGAATAGTAGATGAGAATAGAAGGGATTAGATCAGAATAAATCATACCAGAACAGATTAGATCAGAATAAATCATACCAGAACAGATTAGATCAGAATAAATCATACCAGAACAGATTAGATCAGAATAAATCATACCAGAACAGATTAGATCAGAATAAATCATACCAGAACAGATTAGATCAGAATAAATCAAAACAGATTAGATTAGATCAGAATAAATCATACCAGAACAGATTATATGTATACATTGCATCAGATTAGAAGATCAGACTGAAATAGATTGGAATATATCAGAATAGATTGGAATATATCAGAATAGATTGGAATGTATCAGAATAGATTGGAATATTTTAGAAAAGATTGGAATATTTAAGAATAGATTGGAATATATTAGAATAGATTGGAATATATCAGAATAGATTGGAATATATCAGAATAGATTGGAATATATCAGAATAGATTGGAATGTATCAGAATAGATTGGAATATTTTAGAATAGATTGGAATATATTAGAATAGATTGGAATATATCAGAATAGATTGGAATATATCACAATAGATTGGAATATATCAGAATAGATTGGAATATATCAGAATAGATTGGAATATATCAGAATAGATTGGAATATATCAAAATAGATTGGAATATATCAAAATAGATTGGAATATATCAGAATAGATCGGAATATATCAGAATAGATTGGAATATATCAGAATAGATTGGAATATATCAGAATAGATTGGAATATATTAGAATAGATTGGAATATATCAGGATAGATTGGAATATATCAGAATAGATTGGAATATATCAGAATAGATCAGAATATATTAGAATAGATCAGAATATATTAGAATAGATCAGAATAAAATACATAGGGTTAGATTATAATAGGTTAGATTCGAATAGATTAGAATATAATAGATCAGAACAGAATAGATTATAATAGATTTATTAGAATAGATTAAATTTGAATATATCAAATTAGTATATGATAGAAGAGTTCATTAATATCTTGAATATGCTTGTAACAATTATTTAAATTCTTCTGAATTCGTTGTAACAAGATTTCCTTGAAACAAAAAGAGAAATCTTGAAGAGATGTCTCAACAATCACCAAATTTCTAGTTTTGCACAGCTGATTATTTCAAGATTAAATACAATTATGTCATGCATTCTCTATCAGCAATTTTATATATTTTGACTTTTCATCATATCTATTTGATCTACTGTTTTGTGCAGCTTAAAATGTTTTCATTGAACTGGTAAAGCACATCTTACTCCCTATGTGTTGAATAAGATAAGAGAATGTAAATTAGTGTGTTCACCAATAACATATTAAATATTGTAAAGCCACATACCCAAAGTCAATTTCCCCATTTCTGTCCTTGTCAAGTCTATCAATCAATTTTTCGATCTGCATGGTATTCATGGGCAGCTTTGCTTGCTTGAATGTGAAATTAAAAATAAACACATGATTACACCTTCCATCCAATAATAAAGTGTCTAAACAAATCATAAAGGGATGTTCTCCTATAAACCAGTGATTTATTTCAAGATAATCAGGACATGAGTTTGTTTTAAGATATATATAATTATATGAATGGGTAACATTTGTGTATTCATGTAGGTAACAAAAGAGCAATAAAACATGCCCTACATTACCTGGTTACAGTCCTTACATGACCTGGTTACATAATACACACCTTGCATGACCTGGTTACATAATACACACCTTGCATGACCTGGTTACATAATACACACCTTGCATGACCTGGTTACATAATACACACCTTGCATGACCTGGTTACATAATACACACCTTGCATGACCTGGTTACATAATACACACCTTGCATGACCTGGTTACATAATACACACCTTGCATGACCTGGTTACATAATACACACCTTGCATGACCTGGTTACATGACCTGCATGACCCATTTAAATACAATGCATGACCCAGTTACATACCCTGTATGACCCAGTCACATACCCTGCATGACCCAGTAGCATACTATACATGAATTAGTTACATGCCATGCATGACCCAGTTACATACAATACATGACCCCATTAGATACCCTGTATGGCCCAGTTAGATACCCTGCATGACACAGTAACATACCATAATGACTTAGTTGCATGATATGCATGACCCAGTTACATACCTTGAGACCCATTTTGAACTCCTTTACACTAACAGTCATGCTGTTGTCCCTGTCAAATTGAGCAAATAAGTCCATAAGTCTGAGACTACTCTGCTTCACATACTCCATCAGCATGTTGAGCGGGTCTGCCATGCTTGCATCCACTGGGCTCACAAACAAATAAGCGATATCATCTCGGACACGAATACCATGTTTTACAACTATAGGACGTGCATATTTGGTGTGCAGATCCCTTAAAAGTTCTTCAAACCTTCCATCTATATCTATGTCCTGCAAAAAAAGTAACTTTATTATTTTCAATATCACTATATCAGTACTTGTATAACATGTATATATTTGTCAAACTAATAAAATCTAATACCTACAAATTTTATGATTTCAACATCAAATGACATGTATATTAAATATAAAATGATTACACAAAACTATTGTAACATGGAGAACAAATAAGGGATATATTAATAGATCATATTAATATTAATAGATCATATTAATATACTGACCACCAGTTCGAGACGCGTCAAGGGGCTCTGTGGGTTGTTTTTTATTGCTTCTAAAATGTTCAGGGCTCCAAGACTTCCTATTGGATTCCTGCTCAACTTCAAATAAATTCAAAACAAATAAAAATGTTTTAAAATGATACACAAAACATACTTTAATGCTGGGCCAAACAATATGAATTATATATTTCATGTTAACTTTAAAATTCATATGATAAGAAGAAGTAATGGTATCCCAATTCATTTTTTTCTCTTTTCAATTAAATGTAACAAATGATATATTCCTGTTAAAGTTGATTAAAATTGCATGCCTACCTTCAAACGTCCAAGTGTTGTGTTTGATTTAATGCCTTTGGCTATGTGAAGACAGCCTTCAAATGATATGCGATTTGAACATATATTAAGCTCAAGCAGTTGCCTGTTCTGAAATAACATTGATCCAAGAGCAATGGCACCTTTATCGGAAAACCCATTCCAAGATATGTCCACTTTCTCCAGAGATATATTAGCCTAGACAAGAAAACATAACCATATCATTGCAAGTTAAATATATGAAATATCAAAACTAATTATCAATGACATTAACAAGATTTGTTAAACTCAAACCTTGATTCCATTGGCTAAATCTATGGCCCCACCGAGGCGGATGTGGTTCCAGGATAGATCCAGGGTTTTCAGACTATTATTTACACCCAGGGCCTCCCCCAGGGCGGTACCACTCTGCACACCAAGCTTATTCCCACTCAGGTTCAGCAGGATTAAACTATCATTGTTCTGATAATATGAAAAAAAACAAATTCAACATGGGTATGTAATATCAATGGCCTACCATTTGGATAATGTTCATAATTTTTTTATCATATTAACTTATAATATCTCTTAATATATTTTTTACACAAATTCGTTTTGGTCAAATGTGTTTTGGAATAAGAGTTTAGAGTATTGTCTTTGTTTAATAGCTATTATTTATATATGAACTAATTACAATACCAATGGATCTTGTTGTGTGGCAATGAGGATCAAAACACTTGGCTTGCCTGGCCATAAAAAATAAAAGATGGTTTTCTTTATGACTCGCCTTAATAGCATCTCCAATAGTTCCTCCATCGTTATCGTTAATTTGACACTCTAGGATTAGGATTAAGCAAAACAAGTTTCTTGTAACTTTTATATCAAATGGAAATTGTTCAACATTTCGAAGTCAGTAAAATTATCGTGGATTGGACTGGCAAGATAATTATTAAATCATAAAGTGTTGGGATGGTGTCATTTTAACTTGACTTTCACCAAGTTTTAGCAGTAAATAAATGTTATTACCTTTGGCGACCAAGGTTCGTAAAACCTTATTAAACTTAAGCATTTCTGTTAGATACTTTATGCCTTTATGTCCAAATTTGTTTACTGAAACATCCTGAAAATGCAAAATATCCAGTTTAATAACAGAACTAATATGTATCTTAAAAAGAAAAAAACCTATATACCTTGACAACAACAAGGAAACGCGAAAGAAAGAAAAACAAGAAATAAATATATATTTCTAAAAAAACTTTCTTCTTGTCAGAGTCTTATATCCCCCCACGGGGTAAAAACTCATAGGCAGATACGCACCTATGCCCACAAAAAGATTGGTTAAAAACGACCAATAACCAAACAAAATTAAATGGTATAAAAGCTCCTTGAAACATTGAAAAATCCCAATAGAAAACAATAGAAAACATGGGGTTCAATATATACAGCTTATGCCTCAGTCACATTTGCACCGGGCGCCGGCCGGGAAGAAACAATCGGACGACTTCACAGTCTGTCGGGTGCCGGGGAGTTTATTAGCAACAATCTGAGAGATGCCGGTGGTCACATTATACACGGGTGCCGCACGATACTTGCTAGATGAGATGTCAAAGACGTCTGTAGGATATCCTGAAGACATCTGTCTCATTTGACAGACGTCTGAAGGACGTCCTAAAGACGTCTATGTGACATCGTAGGTTATGTGAGATCTAAGATAATCTGCCGATGTCCCTGCGGGACACTGCCGGGACCCTGCCCTGTACTTTAAGATGATATTTGCTGTTAATGCCTCAGTCACATTTGCACCGGGCGCCGGCCGGGAAATAAGAATTGGCCGACTTCAAAATCTGCCGGGCGCCGGGGAGTTTATAGGCAACAATCTGAGAGATGCCGTAGCTGTGGTCACATTATTAAAGGGCACCGCACGCCACATGCAAGACTGAATGGCACAGACGTCTGTAGGATATCTTAAAGACGTCTAGATCATTGACAGACGTCTGTAGGATATCCTAAAGACGTCTAGATCATTTGTCTTTCAGATGTCTGTCAAATGAGACAGACGTCTGAAAGACATCCTAAAGACGTCTATGATATATTGCAGGGAGCCCGTGGGATCATCTGACGATGGTCTATGAACACATGAAATAAATAAAATCCTATTTTCACCGCAAGATACCACCGGCAGCCCTAAGATAATCTGCCGATGTCCCTGCGGGACCCTGCCGGGACCCTGCAGATGATATTTGCTGATAATACCTCAGTCACATTTGCGACGATTTTAGTCAAGATGCCCGGCCGATGGGTATTTTTTACAAAATCGGCAGGCATTTCAGATTGCCGTGCGGGCACCGGGAGATCATCGACCACAATTGGGCATCTTTAAGACGTCGGCCAGGTCATTGGGAACTTTTAGCTGCCACATAAAAGTTGCCGGCGTTTCCCCGATGTCTTATCAGCAAATATCATCTTAAAGTGCACGGCAGGGTCCCGGCAGACGTCTTTAGGATGTGTTTCAGACGTCTGTCAATGAGACAGACGTCTTTAAGATATCCTGCAGACGTCTGTGCCATTCAGTCTTTAATAATGTGACCACAGCTACGGCATCTCTCAGAAGTCGGCCGATTGTTACTGCCCGGCCGGCGCCAGGTGCAAATGTGACTGAGGCATAAGACATCGGGGAAACGCCGGCAACTTTTATATGGCAGCTAAAAGTTCCCGATGACCCAGTTGACGTCTTAAAGATGCCCAATTGTGGCCGATGATCTCCCGGTGCCGGCACGGCAATCTGAACTGCCGGCCGATTTTGTAAAAAAAATACCCATCGGCCGGGCATCTTTACTGAAATCGGCGCAAATGTGACTGAGGCATAAGACATCGGTGAGACGCCGGCAACTTTTAAGTTGCAGCTAAAAGTTCCCGATGATCCGGCCGACGTCTCAAAGATGCCCAATTGTGGCCAATGATCTCCCGGTGCCCGCACGGCAATATGTACTGCCTGCCGATTTCGTAAGATATAATAACCATATTATTCTTTGTGATGGAGATCTTGGAGTTTAAAAACAATATCTTTGAAAAGGGCTATTTAATTTAAACATATTTATTTGCCATAATTGAGGAACAGCTGAAGCTATACAAACCCCTCTTATGGTGGAGCATGCAGTTCAATATAGGCAAATACAATATGGGCACAGATGACTTAATATACAAATTAAATAAGCAATACATTTCAAAATAGACACACATAATGAACAGATTCATTGTGTAAAATATATATTATATACGTATCATTGTGCATACTCAGTAGCTATATGACAAACCACTTGGAAGGTATGAAATTAAAAACTACATCCAGTATTTGTTATTAATGCCATTGGAAAGGTTGCTACACCCATGTAGGAGTGTATGTAGATTAAAGATGGCCAAGTCGGAAACTGACTCATGAAGTTTGTTATTTGAATAGCATATAATGGACAAATAAATAAATAATTGAGTTCATATTCTCTCTGTTATCCACCTTCACACATTGGATCTTCTATACAATGGTTGGCAAAGAGCTGTGCATTTAAGGTACTACATCACATCACACAAATTCTAGCACGGAGTAATTTGTATTGGTCATAATTGGTGATTTTTAGATGTTCCATGAGCATACAACACTAGGAAACAAGGATTTGTAGTATGTTACAAGTGGTGTTTTATGGGTTGTAGTCTGATGACAATTCTTAAGATTATAATCTGTTGTATCATGTACATATTCAGGATAAGATACGACTTTCTAGGACATCTTAAGACTTGTAAATAAAACTTTTGAAATGCCACAGCAATGCCTGACCAGGTTGTACAGATAGGCACTTGATAGTAAAGAACTTGTTGATTTTATTTGGTTGTTTGGGGTTTTACATCACTTTCAACATTATTTCAGTCATTTCGTGTAGAGACCTACTTGTAGCAGATATAGTCTCACTGAATTGTCATGTTGCAAGTCCTTAACATACAACCCACCTGGTCACAGATTTAAAAGGACAAAGGGTTAAACATTTAGGCACATACCTCAGCTCATATATAAAACTGTATCTGAACGTCTCTTGTCTCAGCATGAGGTCATCTGACTATTATTTTGTGTGTGATTTTACATAATCATAGCAATCATGCTATTTATATAGTCTTACAAAGCATTATGTAAGTGTGATTGGGCCATAACAGAAAGGTTAAACTATATAGCACTCACCAGATTAATGATGGATATATTATCTTTCATGATGTCACATAGATACTTCATCCCATATGATGTTATTGCATTGTCTGTGATATTCAAGGTTTGCACATAGTCACTTATCTGAAAATCGTCAAACAAAAATATTAACCACTTAATATGAGCATGAATTCTGAACTGTTTAAATTTACCCAATTCCAAACAAAAAGGGAGTCACTATGGTATTGACAATTAGCCAAACAAGATCAGGGGGCTTTCAAAACAATAGACAGTACATTTACTGTGTATGAAAAAGGTTATATAAATGTAACATTTACCAATAGAGGTACGCTGAGGGCTGCTAGTCCACGATCTCCTAGGCCATGGTATGCCAGCATGAGATGACAAGCTTCATTCTGCAGGCATTCTCTCACTGTGGAGGACATGTTCACATTACACGTCCTGCAGGACCGCCTGTACAGTGCCACATTGTGGTGCTCAAGCTCTGTCTTACCTTCATCAATTACAATTTATATACTGGTTAGAATGCAGGCATGTAGATCAATATATGATTCATGCTTTCTGATCAGTATCACTCTAGACCCTCCTAGTAGCATTTGATCATACAAACTCTCCTATCACTATAGAATGATACTGTCCATCCTATCACTATATGATGATACTGACCATCCTATCACTATATGATGATACTGTCCATCCTATCACTATATGATGCTACTGACCATCCTATCACTATATGATGATACTGACCATCCTATCACTATATGATGATACTGACCGTCCTATCACTATATGATGATACTGACCATCCTATCACTATATGATGATACTGACCATCCTATCACTATATGATGATACTGACCATCCTATCACTATATGATGATACTGACCATCCTATCACTATAGTATCATACAGACCCTCCTATTGTTATAATTTGATCATGGATACATTTCATATAGACCCCATCACTATATCATACTATAATATCACTATGTGATTATTCTGACCATCCTATCACTATGTCATCATATAAACCCTCCTATCAATATGATATCATACAGACCCTATTGTTATTTGATCATAGACCCTCCTATCACTCTTATCATACAGATCCTCTCATCACTTTGTCATCATACAAACCCTCCTATTAGTATAATATCGCCCTCCTTTTGGTGTATCATACAAACCTTCCCATTAGTATAATATCGCCCTCCTTTTGGTGTATCATACAGACCCTCCTACTAGTATAATATCGCCCTCCTTTTGGTGTATCATACAAACCCTCCTATTAGTATAATATCGCCCTCCTTTTGGTGTATCATACAAACCCTCCTACTAATATAATATCACCCTCCTTTTGGTGTATCATAGAGACCCTCCTATTAGTATAATATCACCCTCCTTTTGGTGTATCATACAGACCCTCCTACTAGTATAATATCACCCTCCTTTTGGTGTATCATACAAACCCTCCTACTAGTATAATATCACCCTCCTTTTGGTGTATCATACAAACCCTCCTACTAGTATAATGTCGCCCTCCTTTTGGTGTATCATACAAACCCTCCTACTAGTATAATATCGCCCTCCTTTTGGTGTATCATGCAGAGCCTCCTATTAGTATAATATCGCCCTCCTTTTGGTGTATCATACAGACCCTCCTATTAGTATAATATCACCCTCCTTTTGGTGTATCATACAGACCCTCCTATTAGTATAATATCGCCCTCCTTTTGATGTATCATACAAACCCTCCTACTAGTATAATATCGCCCTCCTTTTGGTGTATCATACAAACCCTTCTATTAGTATAATATCGCCCTCCTTTTGGTGTATCATACAGAGCCTCCTATTAGTATAATATCACCCTCCTTTTGGTGTATCATACAGACCCTCCTATTAGTATAATATCACCCTCCTTTTGGTGTATCATACAGACCCTCCTACTAGTATAATTATCGCCCTCCTCTTGGTGTATCATACAGACCCTCCTACTAGTATAATATCGCCCTCCTTTTGGTGTATCATACAAACCCTCTTATTAGTATAATATCGCCCTCCTTTTGGTGTATCATACAAACCCTCCTACTAGTATAATTATCGCCCTCCTTTTGGTGTATCATACAGACCCTCCTATTAGTATAATATCGCCCTCCTTTTGATGTATCATACAAACCCTCCTACTAGTATAATATCGCCCTCCTTTTGGTGTACCATACAGACCCTCCTGCTAGTATAATATCGCCCTCCTTTTGGTGTATCATACAAACCCTCCTATTAGTATAATATCGCCCTCCTTTTGATGTATCATGCAGAGCCTCCTGCTAGTATAATATCGCCCTCCTTTTGGTGTATCATACAAACCCTCCTATTAGTATAATATCACCCTCCTTTTGGTGTATCATACAGACCCTCCTATTAGTATAATATCGCCCTCCTTTCGGTGTATCATACAGACCCTCCTACTAGTATAATATCACCCTCCTTTTGGTGTATCAAACAGACCCTCCTATCACAATGATATCATACAGACCCTATCCTTTAATATATCATAATGTAGACCCTCCTATATATTTATTTATTTATTTATTATCATAATCGGACTCGAAGTCCAAAACTTAAAAACTAGGTTTTACATACATAAGACTTATAAATAAAGTGTAGAAATATCACAATAATTAAAGACATTAAATGGTACATAAATTGTTGATCATATAATTGATGTCATCAAGTTCAAAGAATCTATCGAGATGACCATCCCTCATTAGCACCAATTCCTTTACAATACTGCTGTAATCAAAGTATTCAGGTATTACAGCATCTGTCCAGCATTTTAACATATCTTTCTTTAAAACATAATGTGGCTTACTTAATGCATCTTCAACAGATGTTTCACATTTGTAAGCAATATGTCTTAAGTTTCTACCAATAACTGACATTTTACTGTACATAGAATTCTTTGCAACATAATTTACAACTGGGTTCTTAGCATCAATTAATGATTTATAAAAATTCATAAATCTACAGAAGAAGGAGACTCTAAGTGGCACATTATCTGATATCAAGGCCACCATATCACAATGGGTGTCGTATGGCAACCTCCACATTCTTCTGATAGCTTTACGCCATTGTACATCAGAGACCCTCCTGTCACTGTATCATCATATAGGCTGTCACTCAATCATAATACCCCCCTATAACTATAATATCATAATCGCCCTCCTATAACTATAATATATGTTCTACTATCACCATATGAACACTTTGATATCATATAGACATTCCTATCACTACATGTTCAAACAGACCCTCCTTTCAGATTAATATCATACCGACCCCCTTTACTATTTGATTGTATATATCTTCCTATAATTACTTGATAATAAAGACCATCCTGAACACACAGACCTTCTGTATCATTATTCAGACCCTCCTATATCTAAATGATCTAACAGAACCTCTATCACTTTTTGATCACACAGACCTTCTATATCATTATTCAGACCCTCCTATATCTAAATGATCTAACAGAACCTCTACCATTTTTGATCACACAGACCTTCTATATCATTATTCAGACCCTCCTATCTCTAAATGATCTAACAGAACCTCTATCACTTTATGATCACACAGACCCTCCTTCATGCATAATCTTTCATCACTTTATCATATAATAAAAATATTTAGACTATAACTATAACATCATACAGACCCCCCTCCTCTTATCAAATAATCTCCAAGCATACTCTTTCATCATACTCTATTATAATACAAACAATCTAAATTTTGGAGTATTTTTATTACCATAACATTACAAATCTCATTATAAAGAAGTCCTTCAATTATTATCATTAATACAAGCCATCTTGGCATTCCCCGAGATTAAGCCCATTCTCTCCTCATACACTGATGAGCTATGGACACTTTGAATGATAATCATTTAATAATGACTGTATAACATACCTTTAGGAGGTTCATCATCATAACTATAGTCATCTGGTAATGTTGCAATTAGTCCTTTGCTAGATGCCATTTTCAAATTACCTTTACCAAATCAGAAAATACAAAGTTTTGTTGCTATTGTGTTATTTTGTACTTGTGTTGTGAGGCGCTTCAATGTCAAATGTGTTTATATCATCTCAGCTGAGGAGCCCAGTCTATGACGTTATCAAAACCCTTTGTGCTGTTAGTTCTTCCCATTTAATAGTATCCAGGTAACAGGAGGGCCCACAGCACACAAGGCTGGCTGGTCTCGGCCACTGTTTTGTAATGCATGATTTGAAGCTTAATTAATGTGGTGCTCTGCTGCTTGCAAACACCTCCCTTTATCAACCATGCAACATTGGCCCAGTGTGATCACCGTATGGCATTTTATTTATAAATGGTACAGTATGACAGTTATGCCCTGATAAGATTATATAGATGAGGTCATTAATCAAGGGTCGTCATGAAAGGGCATTTAGGGATATACCATGTGGCATCCTTGTGGGAATAGAGACTGATCACTCCAACATGTTCCAAAGATCGTTTTTCATCATTTTACTTAATATATCAATTGCCTCAAATTATGTATTCATTTATTTTGTTATTTAGTACACAAAGATGGAGACATGATAAATCGGGTCTATACTATTTGCCATTTAACTTAGTGTCCATTGGTGCTACCTATTTTTGTATCAAATGAAATAAAAGACCATTGCAAATGGATTTAAAAAGAAAATGCATTTAAATTCAACTTCATTTTTTATGTAGCCTATTTTTTATCTTATTTAACAAATATGACCAAGATTCCTCATTCAATTTGCTATACTATAGACTCATCGTGATAAATTAAAAACTTTATTTGAAAACAAACCCAAGTATTAAATAGTGTCTGTATTATGTTATTGAGAATCCCAGTGATGCAATGCACAATGTAAGAAGTAAATGTTCATTTATGAACTTACAAATGGCAAAATATATTGCTGTCAAAGAACGAATATGTGTACTTTAAAATATAAGTACATTCATTTACAAAACCTTTCATGATACATGTCAACAATAACCCAAACTGCCTGATGTCATTATCATGATAACATTGCAAGAGGTTGCAGCGCCTGAAGAATATTACAAAATGACGTATTGAGCCATAACAATGGGGACATGAACATGGGTCCCTTCAGTTGTCAGTGGTGGATGTTGACCGCCTTACCGTCCATTAGGGGTTAATCTTTTCTTGGCCAAAAACATTTCTTATTGTTCCTAAATGTCACCTTCTACAATAAATAATATAGACAAGTCCACACATATTTCATTGTAAAACAGTTTCACCAAGAATGGAATTGACCGCTCACTTTGCAAGTCCGTTTGAAATATTGGACTAAAACGATTTCTGGGGATATCTGCCTTGACAATGGCAGAAACGTTTGACTTTGTGTTCAGACCTGAACATGTCCCTCAGCTATATGACATCATATTTCAATTGTTTGGAAAATACTCTCAAGACATCTTATTTAAAAGAGATTTTAGGCATGCTTGTCACTCATTTTATCACACATGCCAATACATATATCATATAATGGGTATGCTTGCCTTCATTTCACATTAATCTGTATCAATTGACAGGCCTGAACATGGATGCACACTTTAATTCACAATTTCAAAATCAGCCATTCAGTGGAAGAGGTGACGTGCTTAAAATGCAACAAGGATATCTTGTGAATTGACCCCTTCTTGACCTGGAATGACCACCAACAACTAATCAATATAATATGACCTGAAAATAGGAATCATATCATATGAGACCATATTTTAAGAAGATGGATTATGCTATAATTAAGAAAGAAAGACCTGTCTCAAATCTTGCATTTGTATCCAAACTAATTGAGGGACAGTAGTAGCCAGACAATTTGTTCTATGTCACTATATTATTACAATATTATAACACTTAAACAATGATGATATCTACTTGTGCTGCCTCACTGGATTGTCATATCACAGAATAAGACATCCCGCCAGTCATAGTTGTGCCAGGACAATGGCCAGCCGTATAGGCATTGGTCTCACCTCAAATAAGAAGTTGTAACATGAAATAAATGCCACCATGGCCAGGAAGCAAACCCAAAACCTTTGTTTTATGGACCATGGTCCCACAATTTGTGAGACACTTTGAAAGAAATATTTGAAAATACCAATTATCACCTGTTCAATTAAAGCTAACGACCATAAGATTCGCACAATCATAGGATTGGCTGATGATAGTGTAAGAATTTTACATACGCACATTACTCTATACCATGAAGTAATGACTGGTCTTACAGATGGATATACCCCATAACAGTACAAAGATAGATAACTGTTCATGTTATGGGAGGTTATTAATTTATTGGCAAAGACCAAAATGTGCGAAATGGCAATCGTTGACCGTATCAATCTGCTCACAATTAATACGAAACTGAAACTGCACTAAAGTTTACAAATGATCATTTTCAAAGCTCTTAAACCATGCAAGATGTCTGCCTTGGGGACCTCTCAACCAAGGAAATCAATCACCCTCACAATATTACTAGGTCACACTCCCATTCATAAGTGTTTCTGTTTTTCTCTTGTAGGGCACAATGCCATGACCATTAACGCACTATTTGACTATTTAACTGAGTGATACGTCGTGCACTTTATAGATGGATGAGCTCAGGGTCCAAATTTAGATCCCATACAAAACTGCCCCTGATGTTGGACAGGATAAACATCAAGAGCAAACCCCGAGTTGTTTGCACTAGATCACTGATCAGCTTAACAAAGTTTGTTCACAAAGTGTCCAGTGGATGATTTGGATTCTAGCAGAAGACTCATCTACTTTCAAATGATACAGAACAATGGATACTAATATCGTTCTCCTTGGAACAGAGAGAATAGGAGTAGGTGATCAGGGTGGGCTTTAAAAAATCCAAATTTCCGATTTTGTTTCCAGCAGAATCAGGTTTGATGAAAAATGATTACAAGTGGAATGTTTTCTGAACTGTGCATCCAGTAGCTTCTGAAGCCTACAGGGACATGATTCGGTTGTCATAGTGAGATTTATTGGTGATTTATGAATATAAAAGATAGATAGCAAAGAATGTAATCAACACAAACAAACAAATAGCAAAGAATGTAATCAAGCCTGGCTGCATGGGAATTGGTCCTATCACAGTAATTGACTTGATGCAGAATGTAGAAACAAAGCAATTAAAGGGACTGCTCTGCCGAGGCACAGACAATGGCAGGGCAATAAAAGGTATCATAAAAGTAGTTTAACTTTTAAAACAGAGATAATCTTGAAATATAGGATGGGTTAAATTCAGATATAAGATGTATTTTAAAAGGGAAATATCCAGAGATTTCAGAGTGATTTTAGTAATACAATATTTGTTATAAATTATATTCAGTAAATAATGAACATAATGCCATCAAATATATAGTTGATAGATATTATAAAAATGTAAAATATATCTTGCATATATAATCAATATAAAATCAGGGATTTTACAATATTATTATTCCAAAACAATAATATTCAAGATTTTCAAGATGTGTTGTTATCCAAATTTGGCCATGTCAGCCATGATGGAAATAAAAATATCTCATGTCACCTGTATATGTTTTGTCGCAGTGGATTATAAAATGGTTTTTAACAGGTTTGATACCATTCAAACCTGTTGTATTACTGTAAAAATCCTTCATGATATATGTAGCCAAGCAGTGAAATTATGTTACTGAGATGAGCAAATGTTTTGCATCAAAATGTGTTCAGGGCCTCACATGTAACTGACTTTTCCAATAATCATTGTTCAGTTCAGAAATCCAATTGAACATCTAGGAGAGATAAATGTCACAAAAACCCGTCGGGAAGAAGGTGTATGTTTTGCCAAATAAAAATTATTAAGTAAATTAACGGAGTTGAAAGTCTTACAAATAAAATTAGCACTACTGCACTGATCTCGGTCTGTACACATAGATCACAGATAAATGATCTACTTTACAAACAATAGATCACTGAGTCCTCAATCTGATGAACAGATGCAATCTTTCTTTTCTTGATGGACATCATATGATATGTATAACAGGGAAATCATTAGATCATCAAACAAAGTGAATGGAGATGGGGCAAAATGTTCAAATCTGTCAGGCATGGTGGAACTTTGTAGACATGCAAGCATAAAAATGGTTAGAAACTGGCCATGCACCCAACAAACATTATGGTTGAAAAATCCTATTAATATTGAAGAAAACGATTGCTTTATGGTCAATCAGTGCCAAAACAGTAAAAACAGAAATGTAATATTGACAAAAAACAACACTGCGTGAAAAATTAGATTTACAAGAGGCCAATATGTATATATTGTTGAAGTAAATTTGAAATTAACATGAGCTTTCAGACATATTTACAAACTGTAAATTGGCAATTTACAAGACCTTTAATGTATGCATCAAAGACAGTAAAGACCGGAATTTGCAAGCCTTTACAAAATCAGAAAAGATGTTAAATTTCAAATAAACAAGACAAATACAAGATACTATATGCTTGTAAAGATGAACAAGATGCATGTGAAAAGCTTTTCAAATATGATCTTTACTTGATCTTTATAAAATCAGAAAAGATGTTAAATTTCAAATAAACAAGACAAATACAAGATACTATATGCATGTAAAGATGAACAAGATGCATGTGAAAAGCTTGTCAAATATGATCTTTACTTGGACACAAAATATGCTTAAATGTATTATTTTGACATTTACAATATTTAGCTAAGATGCTTATATATAAAGACAGCATATTTACAAGAGAGATCTTTATTTGAAGGTTATACCTCAGGGCATTTGGATAATTGATAATAAAGGGCATTTGGATTTTTGCACTGATGGCCATTGTTAGGAAAATAACAATTAAAAAGGTCATTGAAATAAAATTGCTGAAACAATCTGTCTGAAATGAAAATAATTTATAGAAATAAAAATAACATACACATTTGAAAGACATTTCCAAAAATGGCAAAAGGTCATTGACCATTTCTGCACAAAAATTTTCTAAAATACAGATTCATTGTCCTTGAAAAGAAACAAGGAGCCTAACTACAAAACATAAATATCCTGAAACTATATGTGACCTTCTCAATCAAGTCCCTTGTTAGAGCTGTATCATTACTTGTAAAAGGTCAATGACCTTGCCTGAAAATAAGCAGCCCTGAAACATAATTAAAATCAAGATATTTATCCTTGGATAGGTTGTGACCTTTTCAACCAGGGCCCTTATTATAATAATGCACAAACAGCAAAAGTTTATTAACATAGAAAAGGTCAATGCCCTAACATGGGAATAATCAATAGTGAAACAGGACAAGGCACATCATAATATTGAATTGTGTGTCATCTTTTCAATCAAGGACCTTTTTCAGTAGTTGGCATCATTGAATTTTATAAGACCTTGTCAATCAAGGTCTTTGTTAGTGCAAAGAATAGTGATAGGTC
Source organism: Amphiduros pacificus (assembly GCA_949316495.1). Taxonomy (NCBI): domain Eukaryota; kingdom Metazoa; phylum Annelida; class Polychaeta; order Phyllodocida; family Hesionidae; genus Amphiduros; species Amphiduros pacificus. The sequence goes on along the minus strand of OX439005.1, from coordinate 54,030,474 downwards.
ATTGACCTTTCATGTCAAAAAAAAAATAAAATAAAAAAGGTGAAACAAAATGACAGTTTATAAGATATTGAATAATTTGTGACTCTCTCGATTAAGGCCCATGATAGAACAGTGCACAAAACAGAAAAAGGTCATTGACCTTGCATCAAAACAAGCAGTCCTGGAAGAAGACAAAATGCAATGTATATCAATCCTTGATATATGTGAACCTTTTAACTGAGTCCTTGTACGAACATTGCATAAACTGTTGGAAGGTCATTGACCTTTATTTGAAACCAGCAATCCTGAAACAAAACAAACTGTACATCAAAGTGTGTTTCTTGTCAATGACCTTGCATCAAAATAAGTAGATATGAAACAAAACAAAAGGAAAGGTTGTGTAATGTATGGTTGTCATTGAATAACCATTCAAATCAAGGCCCTTGTGAGAACAGTATGTGGACTTGTCATTGACCCTGTCTGAAAACTAGCACCTCTGAAACAAAACAAAAGACAATGTATGTTATATATTATATTTGACCTTGATGGTTTGATCTTTTCAATCAGCTCCCTTGTCAAAACAGTGCATAAACTCATAAAAGCTCATTGACCTTGCCTGGAGATATGCAGTCCTGAAACAGAGTAAAATCAAATTATATTGTTACAGTAAAAAGTATATCCTTGGAGGTAGTGTTTTCTGGAAGAAAATGCCCTGCAAAACAATATTTCTATTTCTACTGCCTAAATTCATACTGTTAAATGAATCATGATATGTAAATGGCATGTGGAGGTTTCAGCCTGTCACTACTCCTGTATGGAAATGGACATTCAATGTGTTACAAGTCTGCTAAAATAATGTTTTGTGAGGCACACAAGTATCCTAGTCCTGCCTGCTCATCTGCTGTGTGAGTGTTTTCTGCCAAATGGTAATTTTCCAGGAAGTTAAACAAGATTTATAGGGCACCATTGATGTAATGAGGGGGTGAATGAATGCCCCTTGTCCCAGATGAAAGAAGATAAATTATATGACCGGATGACCCAGACTGATTAACCCCAAAACATCTGGACATTTGCAAGAGTGGGAAAAAAGGGAAAACTATTGACAAGGATAATGTGTTCATGTCTCACATGCTGTCTGCAGTGTAAAACCAAACACCAACTGAATTTCTATCAGTATCTAATTTATAACTCAGCAAATAAAAATGTCAACCAGAATTTGTCAAGAATTGTCAAGAAATGGATCTCTTCCCCAATGTAACTTACAAACCAACATTGGCTGATATCTTGGCTTGTAGTGAACATATTTTCACTCAGAAAAGTCCTAATAGTATCTAAACGACCTCAGGATCATGAAAATAGAGATATCTAAGAGATCTGTATGATAAATAGTACCATAAAGGTGTGAAAAACGGCAGGCGCAATTTTAATGTTTTATACCATTCTTGTCACTTCCCATCCAAGATTTGCTAATATCTTGGCTTGTAGTGAACATATTTTCACTCTGAAAAGTCCTAATAGTATCTAAACAACCTAAGGATCATGGAAATATAGATATCTAAGAGATCTGAGTATTGAATAGTACCATAAAGGTGTCAAAAACGGCAGGCGCGATTTTAATGTTTTATACATTTCTTGTCACTTCCCATCCAATATTTGCTAATATCTTGGCTTGTAGTGAATATATTTTCACTCTGGAAAGACCAAACAGTATCTAAACAACCTCAGGATCATTGAAATAGAGATATCTAAGAGATCTGTATGATAAATTGTACCATAAAGGTGTAAAAAACGGCAGGCGCGATTGTAATGTTTTATACCTTTCTTGTCACTTCCCATCCAAGATTTGCTAATATCTTGGCTTGTAGTGAACATATTTTCACTCTGAGAAGTCCTAACAGTATCTAAACAACTTCAGGATCATGGAAATAGAGATATCTAAGAGATCTGAGTATTGAATAGTACCATAAAGGTGTAAAAAACGGCAGGCGCGATTTTAATGTTTTATACATTTCTTGTCACTTCCCATCCAAGATTTCCTAATATCTTGGCTTGTAGTGAACATATTTTCACTCTGAAAAGTCCTAATAGTATCTAAAGGACCTCAGTATCATGAAAATAGAGACATCTAAGATATCTGTATGATAAATAGTACCATAAAGGTGTAAAAAACGGCAGGCGCGATTTTAATGTTTTATACATTTCTTGTCACTTCCCATCCATGATTTGCTAATATCTTGGCTTGTAGTGAACATATTTTCACTCTGAAAAGTCCTAACAGTATCTACACAATGTCAGGATCAGGGAAATATAGATATCTAAGAGATCTGAATGTTGAATAGTACCATAAAAGTATAAAAAACGGCAGGCGCAATTTACACAATTTTTTGACATTTTATACCCTCTCTTGTCACTTACAATCCAAGATTTGCTTATATCTTAGTTTGCAGTGAACATATTTTCACTCTGAAAAGTCCTAACAGTATCTAGACAACCTCAGAATTATGGAAATATAGATATCTAAGAGATCTGAATGTTGAATAGTACCATAAAGGTGTCAAAAACGGCAGGCGCGATTTTAGTGTTTTATACATTTCTTGTCACTTCCCATCCAATATTTGCTAATATCTTGTCTTGTAGTGAACATATTTTCACTCTGGAAAGACCAAACAGTATCTAAACAACCTCAGGATCATGGAAATAGAGATATCTAAGAGATCTGTATGATAAATTGTACCATAAAGGTGTAAAAAAACGGCATGCGCGATTTTAATGTTTTATACCTTTCTTGTCACTTCCCATCCAAGATTTGCTAATATCTTGGCTTGTAGTGAACATATTTTCACTCTGAAAAGTCCTAACAGTATCTAAACAACCTCAGGATCATGAAAATAGAGATATCTAAGAGATCTGAGTATTAAATAGTGCCATAAAAGTATAAAAAAACGGCAGGCGCAATTTACACAATTTTTTGACATTTTATACCCTCTCTTGTCACTTACAATCCAAGATTTGCTTATATCTTAGTTTGCAGTGAACATATTTTCACTCTGAAAAGTCCTAACAGTATCTAGACAACCCCAAGATCATGGAAATAGAGATATCTAAGAGATCTGAATATTGAATAGAACCATAAAGGTGTAAAAAACGGCAGGCGTGATTTTAATGTTTTGTACATTTCTTGTCACTTCCCATCCAAGATTTGCTAATGTTTTATATCTTTCTTGGCACTTCAAATCCAAGATTTGCTAATATTTTGGCTTGTAGTGAACATATTTTCACTCTGAAAAGTCCTAACAGTATCTAAACAACCTCAGGATCATGGAAATAGAGATATCTAAGAGATCTGAGTATTGAATAGTACCATAAAGGTGTAAAAAACGGCAGGCGTGATTTTAATGTTTTATACATTTCTTGTCACTTCCCATCCAAGATTTGCTAATATCTTGGCTTGTAGTGAACATATTTTCATTCTGAAAAGTCCTAATAGTATCTAAACGACCTCAGGATCATGAAAATAGAGACATCTAAGAGATCTGTATGATAAATAGTACCATAAAGGTGTAAAAAACGGCAGGCGCAATTTTAATGTTTTATACCATTCTTGTCACTTCCCATCCAAGATTTGCTAATATCTTGGCTTGTAGTGAACATATTTTCACTCTGAAAAGTCCTAACAGTATCTAAACAACCTCAGGATCATGAAAATATAGATATCTAAGAGATTTGAATGTTAAATAGTACCATAAAGGTGTAAAAAAACGGCAGGCGCGATTTTAATGTTTTATACCATTCTTGTCACTTCCCATCCAAGATTTGCTAATATCTTGGCTTGTAGTGAACATATTTTCACTCTGAAAAGACCAAACAGTATCTAAACAACTTCAGGATCATGGAAATAAAGATATCTAAGACATCTGAATGTTGAATAGTACCATAAAGGTGTAAAAAACGGCAGGCGCGATTTTAATGTTTTATACCTTTCTTGTCACTTCCCATGCAAAATTTGCTAATATCTTGGCTTTTAGTGAACATATTTTCACTCTGAAAAGTCCTAACAGTATCTAAACAACCTCAGGATCATGGAAATATAGATATCTAAGAGATCTGAATGGTTATTAGTACCATAAATGTGTAAAAAACGGCGGGCGCAATTTTAATGTTTTATACATTTCTTGTCACTTCCCATCCAAGATTTGCTAATATCTTGGTTTGTAGTGAACATATTTTCACTCTGAAAGTCCTAACAGTATCTAAACAACCTCAGGATCATGGAAGTATAGATATCTAAGAGATCTGAATGTTAAATAGTACCATAAAGGTGTAAAAAAACGGCAGGCGCGATTTTAATGTTTTATACCTTTCTTGTCACTTCCCATCCAAGATTTGCTAATATCTTGGCTTGTAGTGATCATATTTTCACTCTGAAATGACCTAACAGTATCTAAACAACCTCAGGATCATGAAAATAGAGACATCTAAGAGATCTGTATGATAAATAGTACCATAAAGGTGTAAAAAACGGCAGGCGCGATTTTAATGTTTTATACCATTCTTGTCACTTCCCATCCAAGCTAATATCTTGGCTTGTAGTAAACATATTTTTACTTTGAAAAGCCCTACCAGTATCTGAACAACCTGAGGAACATGCAAATAGAGATATCTTGTCACTTACAATGCAATATATAATATCCTGATGTAGTAATTTATCAATTTTTAAGTCCTCAAATAAAGTCCTCAAATGCACATTTTCCAATGTTGTATGCATATGTGGATATATGCAATTCCAAGAGCTATTGATTAAAGGTGATATGAATGTATACTGATATTTACAACATAAATACAATATTGTAAAGACATTCAACAATCTTTACAACATTGTTTATGAACTGATATGTGCAATTTGACATATTTGGTAAAATACAACATATTTAAGCATTGTAAATAAGTAAATGGTATTTACAAAATTGTTTATTAGCTGAAAGATCTTCATTGGTCTTTACAATGGAAAAACAATACATGTTTATTTTTGTAAATCTTATTTTTCGGGCAGTGCAATATGTATCTGTTAAAACAATATGTGGACAAAAAGAATCTAATAATGTCATATTTATTACATCAATCAAATATAATATGTATAATTTGTGATAACTATTTGAAAGACGTTTTGTCCAGTGTTTTTGATAAATAAGCCAATGTTTTAAATAAACAAAAGGTCTGCTCTTAAAACTGATTATAAAGTTTTGTGATTTAAAGGTATTAAGCATCAATTCTGCAATTTGGTGTTTTTGAAAGCTTGAGGGGTAGCACTGTTTGACGTCATTTTGGTACTATTCAAAGGACAAAACATTTTATGACGTCATAAGCATATTGCCATACTTTTATGGCGTCATTTTACCTTTCAGTGCCTCTATGATGACACTCCACATTAAAATGACGCCAAGAAAGGAGTGTGCTTTCATCAGGGGCCTATATATTGAGGTCTTGTTCAAATAGGTTTTACAGACAATGATGGGGATGCATTTTTCAAAAAATTTATAGACATTAAAGACAAGTACATTTATTACCAATTTGTGAATTTTAAACGTTTTTTTTCAAAATCGGTGCTTAATCCCTTTAAAAACGATGCTATCACAGAAGTATCTCCAGTATGAATAACATAATGTAAATCTTACATTTAAAAATATTGAGTTTGTATAGTATCAAAATCGATACAAAATCAAAACATGTTTGATAGTCAAAGCCATTGACAGCCAAAACATTCAGGCTTGACTTCGCCTTTAAAAGATAGGTATGCATCAAATGACTATGTCCTATTCTCATACAACTTAAAACTGGCTCTTCTCTTTGGATCTTTCTACTAGCACCTTTAGTTTTACCAAGAACAGGCTTGATTTCATGCAAATTATTAAAAACAGCTTCATTCCAGCACAGTTGCAATTTGGAATGAACAAAACTTGTAATATGTCTTTTTAAATTCTGTATAGGGAATAATAATATCAATTGGACATTTTTCCAATGCTGCTTTGGCAGTTTGGTCAGAGGGATCTGCTGAGTATTTGTTTTTTTCTGACACTAAAAAAAACAAATACTATCCAATCGCCTCCCCAATCAGTGTGGGCACCAATCAGTACAGGCACCAATCAGCACGGGCACCAATCAGTACGGACACCAATCAGTATGGGCACCAATCAGTACGGACACCAATCAGTGTGGGTACCAATCAGTATGGGCACCAATAATAATAATAAAAATAATAATAAAATTTGTATAGCACTGATACCAGACAAGTCTGTTCATAGCGCTGTGTTCAGGACGTGCATCCTGAAGAGATGAGTTTTCAGTCTATTCTTAAATGAGGTGACTGAGGTTGTCCTAATTTCAGTAGGCAGGGAATTCCAGAGTCTAGGGCCAACAGATGAAAAGGCCCTGTCCCCCACTGTCCTTAGCCTGGTCTTAGGAACTTGTAAGTGGGTGCCGTCGTTAGATCTTACACAGCGTTCCCCATGTTTCACCAGGAGTAGATCACGCAAGTAAGGTGGCGCCTTACCATTTAGGGCCTTCCAGGTCAAGAGAAGGATCTAAAAAATCTATTCTCGTATGAACAGGGAGCCAGTGCAGTTCCCGAAGTTTTTCTGAAATGTGATCAAATTTCCTGATTTTTCCTACAACCCATGCTGCAGAGTTTTGGAGGTATTGAAGCTTCCTGGTGTCTGATTTAGGAAGACCAGCTAGTAGGCCATTCCCATAGACTAGAGTAGAGGTAACAAAAGCATGGGTAAGTGTTACAGTTGTCTTCTCGTCTAGACAATGTCTGATGGCTGCCAGGTTCCTAATATGGTAATATCCTTTCTGGCACATTTTTCTGATCTGGGCCTTCATGTCCATGTTGGAGTCAAAGGTGATGCCAAGGTCCACCACTGTCTCACTAGGAGCAATATCAGAGCTCCCAACCCTAATTGTGTCTGGGATATTACTGCTGATGGCAGTATTGTACCTGTCAGTACATATAAGCATTTCTGTTTTTCCATCATTTATCTTCATCTTGTTTGATATAAGCAAGTTTCTAACCTCACTGACACACTCCTCTAGTTTGTGTCTGCTTATATCAACTTGATGGGGGGAAGTGTGGTCCATAGGGATGTAGATCTGAGTATCATCTGCATAAATAATATAGCTCAGACCATATTTGGCTAAGATGTCGGAAAGGGGTGTCATATAAATGGTGAAAAGTATGGGACCCAGAACTGAGCCCTGTGGGACCCATATTTTATTGGCTTGAGACAGGACCTATGAGTCCCTACTTTCACACATTGAATACAGGAGAGGGCGTGACCCTTGACATTACATCTGGCCTCCAGTCTATCAAATAGAATTTGGTGGTCAATGGTGTCAAAGGCAGCAGAGAAGTCCAGTAACAGCAGGATAACTGACCTTTTATTGTCTAGATCATATAAGATATCGTTTTGCACCTTTAACAAAGCAGTTTCAGTGCTGTGATATTCTTTGTAGGCTGATTGAAACTTGCAAACTTGTCAGTAAGGCCATTCCTTACCAGATGAGGGACTAATCGGTCTGCAACTGCCCTCTCTGTTAGTTTAGAGATAAATGTCAGGTTGGAAACAGGTCTGTTATTCTTCTCAACCAGTTCTAGGCCAAATTTCTTCAGCAGGGGTGTTATGATGGCTATCTTCATATTTTTAGATACTGCTGATTCCATCAGTGATTTATTTATGATCGAAGTAATTATTGGTAAGAGGTCATCTAAGAGGTCTAGTAGGAGCCAGGTTGGAATAGGATCCAGCTCGCATGACTTCTTTGCAGACCTTTTGACCAATTTTCGTACATCATCTATGGTTAAAGGTGTGAACATCTCAAGACTCGCTGTACTATTGTTCGTTGTGTCACCTGGTGGCGAAATTTGGCAGGGCGGAGCCTTATCAATTTCTAAGCGAATTCTTTCTATTTTTTCAAGAAAGAATGTATTGAACTTCTCAGCTTGAGTGGCCTCACAGTCTGTCTGGGGCATTGGTATGTTATTTTTCTTGTGCATGACTGTGTCAATGACTCTAAAAAGCTTTTTAGGGTCATGCTTGTTTTCCTCAACAAGGTTGGAGAAGTATGTTGATTGGGCTGATTTCAGCATGGAATTGTATTTATTTCTCTGAGAGTTCTACAATTCCTTATCAATGTGAGAACCAGTCTTGTTCATTTTTCTTTCAAGCCTCCTCTTGAGAGATCTTTCCAGCTTTAATTGGTCACTCATCCAAGGTACAGGCTTGCGCTGAGTGTCCTTGGCAAACTTGATGTTTATCCATGAGTGATGTGAGTTACTTGTCATAGTAATCCACCATGTCACTCAGGGATAAGTGTTCCAATGTTGAGTTTGTGTCAGTTAGGGATTTAAGGTCATTCCTTAGGGATTGAAGATCTAATCCCTTAAAATTCCTGTACTTGATCGATTTTTGGGGGGGTTTGGGGGGTGAAATACCTAGGTATAGCTTAATCATTTTATGATCAGATATGTACTCATCCACCAGGTGGCTCTTGAGAAACTTGTTCCCTTTGAAAGTGAGGATAAGATCAAGGGTATTCCCTAACTTATGGGTCGGTTCATGTACCCATTGGTTCATGTCAAAGGTAGATAGGATGTCATTGAACTTTATGACATCAGGTTTATTTTGCTTGTTGACATGGAAATTGTAGTCACCGAGGAAGATGACCTCATGACTGAATGACCCATAGTGTGCCACCAATTGAGTGAACTCATCATAGAACTCGGAGTAGGTATACCTATTCCTGTCAGATGGTTCAGGTCTGTAGATGGTTACAAAGGTCAACTTCTTACCTTTGATTAGAAGGGATGCTTCTAGGAGTTCCATTGTCTCCACCACTGGTTGGTTCAACCTGTTGATTTCAAGGGGGAGCTCATTACGATGTAATAGACCCAGACCTCCGCCCGAACGTCCTTTACGAGGGAAAGAGCCAAATTTGAGGGAACCCACCTCAAGTTCCCTTCTAACCTTCTCTTCATTAGTGTCCTGTAACCATGTTTCGGTTACAAAACGAGCATCCAGGTTATGTTCAGAGAAGTAGTCTTTCACAAATAGAACCTTGCTCGAGATACTCTGGGCATTACATGAACCAATTAGGAGTTGGTTGCTAGGTTTGTGTTGTGACGACAGCTGTGTGATTTTATTCGTGGCGCAGTGTATATATACACTGTGCATTGGAGCACGTGTTGAGCCGGTCGGCGACCTGGATCCTGCCTCGTGATTGGCTGGTTGAGCAGACGAATGTGTATTATTTACATTCCTACCACAAATAGGGGCTCGATTAGCTCGGGCTGGCTTGGGTGTATTGTATGCAGCGCCATCTATGTTAATTTTGCCAAAACTGCATATTTTTTATGAATTGCTTGGACTTTCAACAAATGTGTTGTTTGGTCTATGTTTATGTGCCCGAGGGGGCAGAATAAATATGTTTTCCCAATAGAGCTGTTTCGGGTGAGATATTTGTGTATATTTAACAAAATTGAACTGACAATTTTGCTTGCTTGCCCCATGTACAGATAGTAGCATGTTCGATTTTATGTATTCGGAGGTACTGAGCACCCATCGAAATTGAGCGGGGAACAGTTCAATTTCATGATCTGACTCAAATATATTCATATTTGAGTGAGAAATAATGTCCTGCAGTGACCTGAAATGAGCACGTGGTAAGATATGAAAATTAATATATTGCAGAGAAAGATTCTTTGTGAAGGTGCTCATATGATTGTCACATAACAGAATTTTTCCTTTACCATTGTAGGGCAAGGAAAGAGTTTTCGTGGTCTCACTACTATTCTTGTCGTAAATATTGAAACAGGAACATATACAAACAAAGCCATGATTGTCACTGGGGGGATACTGGATTCGGTAACTGCAGTTACCGAATCAAAATGGCAGACTCTGCACCAGGTGAGAAGTCTCAGCAGCTTGTATTTCATTTTTCCTGGGGTTATTGATAACTGCTACCATGACCAAGTGCTTCAGTATAGTATATAAATACAGTATGATCAAAATGATTCACATAGCTTTACAGGTAATGTGAAAAAGAGTGAATGTAGTTTCACTCATGATTCGGTAACTGTACATGCATGATTCGGTAAATGTAGTCTTCTCCATGTGGATGATTCGGTAACTATTGAATGATTTGGTAACTGCCATATGTGTATGCCAACAAAATATGAATGTTAATTTGTAAACAATAATAGTAAAGTTACCAGAACAATATACTCTGTATAATGACTGCAGGTATGTATAATGTGTTGCAATCCAGTGGTTGCAATGTTCATTGTAACTGTAACTATAATATGACATGCTCACTTGTTCAGCCTTTATGTGTTACCATTGCACAAAAACTGGTAAAATAGAACTAAATATATTCCACCATGCTAAATCCAGCCACCAGAATTTGCCTTTTAGCATTCGGAGAGAAAAATTAGATGAAACCACTAAACCAAAATATATAGATCTGTTCACTTTGGCCAAACAATCAATGCCATAATCAATAAATATGGGCAGAACTGTGAACCATATATTGAAACAAATGGTACAAAAATTATTCTGAAGATCAAGAGAAGTTATTAGTTCTGAACAAACTGTTGATTATAATGCACCTGAAAAAGAAAGAGGACAAAAGGTATATTCCTAAGCAGGGGATTATTTGAAAGAGTTTGGAGTTTGCAAATTTATGACTGACAAGTTAATGAAAGTCCTTGATCTTATGGATCAGCAGGGTAGAAAGGACAACTTCATGTGTGTTATCCAGTCCATTGCTGATAGAGTTTTATCAAGTCAAGATAATTCACAATTAATATTCCTTGTCAAAAGTCTGTTTCAATGCCGAAATTGAATACACAATTAATATTCCTTGTCAAAAGTCTGTTTCAATGCTGAAATGGAATACACAAGGTTGCTTATAAAAAGGAGACATGAATGTAATAAAACAACACATGCATGTCTTTTTTTAAGATGAAGTTAAGGATTTAAATCTCCCAGTTGAAACTCTGAACAATAAGTTCACAGATAAGCTTATGGAGTCCATCAATAAACACATTCCTATTACATCAGTTCTTTCACGTCAGTACAAATCTGTTTTTTCTACTGAAAACATGGAAAATATTCCTGACAAAGGTGATCCAAAAAAGCCAATGGCCCGGATCAAATACCCACAAGAGTCTTGAAAGAATGTTCACATGAAATCACTCCAATCCTCCAAAAAATATTCCAAGACTCACTCGACAAAGGAGAAGTCCCAAAAGCATGGCGCACAGCAAATATCGTTGCAGTCTTTAAAAAAAGAGATTAAAGTTGTGCCGCAAACTACAGGCCAGTTTCTTTGACATCTGTCCCCTGTAAGATTTTGGAGCATATAATTGTCAGACACATGATGAATCACTGCGAACTTTACAATATCCTGGTAAATTTTCAGCATGGATTCAGGACAGGCCACTCATGTGAAACTCAGTTAATCACAACCTTACAGGATATACTCAAGGCTAGAAATGATGGGCAAAATGTTGACATGCTCATTCTCGACTTTAGTAAAGCCTTTGACACATTCTGCCATGAACGGCTGAATCACAAGCTCGAGCATTACAGAATCTCAGGGCAGGTCGGTTCATGGATAAAAAACTGGCTTACAAACCGCGAACAGATGGTCGTTATTGACGGTGATGAATCTGATCCTGTCCTATTTAAATCTGGAGTACCTCAGGGTACAGTACTTGGACCATTACTATTTCTACTCTACATTAATGACATTGGAGAGAAGCTAAAATATTCAAACATAAGGCTCTTTGCTGATGAGAGCCTCCTATATAGAATAGTTAAACTGCAAGAAGACCTAAATATGCTGGAGGAATAGTCAAGTGAGTGGCAAATGGACTTCAATGCTCACGAAAAAAGCCAAGCCCTTGATACAAGAAAATATACATTAAATGGTCACAACTTGCAACATGTTGAACATCATCCCTACCTGGGAGTTGAGCTCCAAACAAATATGAAATGGGATGAAAATATCAACAACATTGTCTGCAAAGCAAATCAAGTACTGGGATTTGTAAGAAGAAATTTCAATATGTGCCAAGGAAATATCAAAGAGGCTGCCTACAATACACTTGTGCGCCCTCACTTAGAATATGCATCAAGTGTGTGGGACCCTTACCTCAAAAAAGATATAGACCACATAGAATCAGTTCAAAGACGAACTGCTAGATTTGTGTCTGGCAACTGGAAGAGAGAAACAGGCACTGTAACAAAAATCCTGGAAGACCTAAAATGGGATTCACTAGCAGGGAGAAGAAGGACCCTAATGCTGGTTTTATTGTACAAGGCTATACATGGTGAAATAGCTTTGAAACTTCCAAAACATGTCAAAATGAAATCAGCTCCTACATGGAAATCACTATATCGAAATTGCGACAAGCTGTGACCCTTATAAATACAGCTATTTTCCAAGGACAGTGACTGACTGGAATAATCTTCCCCCTCAATTAACTACATTGGAACCAGGTAGCTTGGCATCCTCCAGGAACTCCCTTACCAGAGTATAAATGTTGGCAACAAGCAACTGGTGTGTACCAGCTGCACCCCTTAGTGCAACCGTGCTCTCTTGGCGGGATGCCATTTGGTTTTGCCGAGTAAACTTATAGATGTAGAATCTGATGTAGATGTAGTCTCAAGTTGATCAATCCCATACAGCTCCAGCTGGGGCTATCCTAGGAGTATCTACATGTATACATACCATCTACTTGATGCAAAGATTCCATGGTACTCTGGTAATATCAAAGCATTAAAGCTTGTGACAATATACAACAAGTGATCATTCAAATACAACTTAATTGAAATGGTGTGGTACAGGAAATAATAGATTAAATTATCAAGATTTATTTTAAATACTTACTAAATTTGCTTCTTTGGCATCCATGTTTTCAGCTACTGAAATATGTGTCAAATTAAACAAAATAAACTTGTGAACCATGTGTTATATGTTGCACACTTCTCTGCCCCACAATTTAATGGCATGCATATTGATTATGCTGAATGCATGAACCTGCTTATTGATAGATCTATATACGATCTCATAACCTGAAATTATTCTGGGATAGTAAAGTTCTTAATATGAGTTTAAAGTAAATTAACAATCCAAGAAAATGGGATGATCAGACTTGGAGTAAGCCCATATTGTAAGATCAAGTCCCTCTCAGTGGTAAACAATGATGTTTGTATTCAATAAGCATCTGATAAGTGAGGACCATAGCGCAGTTACCAAATCATGACACCCCAGTTACCGAATCTCAAGACTAAACAACATGGCCCAAATCAGACATTTAAGCCATTGTCCTGCCTACCTGTTGCATGAGATATTATTATATTGCCTTTATCTCTAACAAGGAACACAGAACACACTGGGGGGATACTGGATTCGGTAACTGCAGTTACCGAATCAAAATGGCAGACCCTGCACCAGGTGAGAAATCTCAGCATCTTGTTTTGAGGGGTATATTGCTTACTGTGTCACTGTTCTGTGTTCCTTGTTAGAGATAAAAGCAATATAATAATATCTCATGCAAAAGGTAGGCAGGACAATGGCTTAAATGTCTGATTTGGGCCATGTTGTTTTGTCTTGAGATTCGGTAACTATGATTAGTGTATGTCTAAAGATTCGGTAACTGAGGTGTCATGATTTGGTAACTGCACTGTGGGTCCTCACTTATCAGATGCTTATAGAATACAATCATCATTGTTTATCACTGAGAGGGACTTGATCTCAGAATATGGGCTTACTCCAAGTCTGAGCATCCCATTTTCTTGGATTGTTATTTTACTTTAAACACATATTAAGCACTTTACTATCCCAAAATAATTTCAGGTTATGAGTTCGTATATAGATCTATCAATCAGCAGGTTCATGCATTCAGCATAATGGATATGCATGCCATTAAATTGTGGGGCAGAGAAGTGTACAACATATAACACATGGTTCACTAGTTTATTTTGTTTCATTTGACACATATTTCAGTAGATGAAAACATGGATGCCAAAGAAGCAAATTTAGTAAGTATTTAAGATAAATCTCGATAATTTAATCTATTATTTCCTGTACCATACCATTTCAATTAAGTTGTATTTGAATGATCACTTGCTGTATGTTGTCTCAAGCTTTAATGCTTTAATATTACTAGAGCACCATGGATCAAGTAGATGGTATGTATACATGTATGCATCAAGTAGATGGTATGTATACATGTAGATACTCCCAGGATAACTCCAGCTGGAGCTGTATGGGATTTATCAACTTGAGACTACATCTACATCTACATCTATAAGTTTACTCGGCAAAACCAATTGGCATCCCGCCAAGAGAGCACGGTTGCACTAAGAGGTGCAGCTGGTACACACCAGTTGCTTGTTGCCAACCTTTATACTCTGGTAAGGGAGTTCCTGAAGGATGCCGAGCTACCTGGTTCCAATGTAGTTAATTGAGGGGGAAGATTATTCCAGTCAGTCACTGTCCTTGGAAAATAGCTGTATTTATAAGGGTCACAGCTTGTCGCAATTTTGATATAGTGATTTCCATGTAGGAGCTGATTTGATTTTGACATGTTCTGGAAGTTTCAAAGCTATTTCACCATGTATAGCCTTGTACAATAAAACCAGCCTCTGTGTCCTTCTTCTTCCTGCTAGTGAATACCATTTTAGGTCTTCCAGGATTTTTGTTACAGTGCCTGTTTCTCTCTTCCAGTTGCCAGACACAAATCTAGCAGCTCGTCTTTGAACTGATTCTATGCGGTCTATATCTATTTTGAGGTAAGGGTCCCACACACTTGATGCATATTCTAAGTGAGGGCGCACAAGTGTATTGTAGGCAGCCTCTTTGATATTTCCTGGGCAGATATTGAAATTTCTTCTTACATATCCCAGTACTTGATTTGCTTTGCAGACAATGTTGTTGATATGTTCATGCCATTTCATATTTGTTAGGAGCTCAACTCCCAGGTAGGGATGATGTTCAACATGTTGCAAGTTGTGACTATTTAATGTATATTTTCTTGTATCAAGAGCTTGGCGTTTTTCTTGCTGTTCAGGGTGTAGCATTTCTGAGCATTGAAGTCCATTTGCCACTCACTTGACTATTCCTCCAGCATATTTAGGTCTTCTTGCAGTTTTACTGCATCATCGTCATTTTCAACTATTCTATATAGGAGGCTCTCATCAGCAAAGAGCCTTATGTTTGAATATTTTAGCTTCTCTCCAATGTCATTAATGTAGAGTAGAAATAGTAATGGTCTGTACTGTACCCTAAGGCACTCCAGATTTAACAGGGACAGAGTCAGATTCATCACCGTCAACAACTACCATCTGTTTACGGTTTGTAAGCCAGTTTTTTATCCATGAACTGACCTGCCCTGAGATTCCATAATGCTCGAGCTTGTGATTCAGCCGTTCGTGGCAGATTGTGTCAAAGGCTTTACTAAAGTCGAGAATGAGCATGTCAACATTTTGACCATCATTTCTAGCCTTGAATATATCCTGTAAGGGTGTGATTAACTGAGTTTCACACGAGTGGCCTTGGGACTTCTCCTTTGTCGAGTGAGTCTTGGAATATTTTTTGGAGGATTGGAGCTATTTCATGTGAACATTCTTTCAAGACTCTTGTGGGTATTTGATCCGGGCCAATGGCTTTTTTGGATCACCTTTGTCAGGAATGTTTTCCATGTTTTCAATAGAAAAAACAAATTTGTACTGACGTGAAAGAACTTCTGCCTTGCCTTTACTGTCTTTCACTTCAATGCCATTTTCTGTTCATGTTGGTACACCAACAGTATCTTTGCGCCTGGATCTAATATAGTTCCAGAACCTTTTTCCCATTGATGGTCTACTGAATTCAATGTCAGGTAAATCAAGTAGCCCAAGGACATATTCATTGTGGGATTCTCTCAACTTATGTTTTATGTGTTTCCTAAGGTTTCTGAATTTTCTACGGTCAGAATCCTTTTTAGTTTTTTCAGCCTTGTTGTATAGTCTTTGTTTCTTGATTTCCTTTGTCATCCATGGCACATCCCATCTACCAGTTATTTTCTTAATAGGAATGTGTTTACTGATGGACTCCATAAGCTTCTCTGTGAACTAATTGTTCAGAGTTTCAACTGGGAGATTTGAATCATTAACTTCATCTTCAAAAAAGACATGCATGTCTTGTTTTATTGCATTCGTGTCTCCTTTTTATAAGCAAACCTTGTGTATTCAATTTCAGCATTGAAACAGACTTTTGACAAGGAATATTAATTGTGTATTCAATTTCGGCATTGAAACAGACTTTTGACAAGGAATTATTAATTGTGAATTATCTTGACTTGATAAAACTCCATCAGCAATGGACCGGATAACACACATGAAGTTCTCCTTTCTACCCTGCTGATCCATAAGATCAAGGACCTTCATTAATTTGTCAGTCATAAATTTGCAAACTTCAGACTGTTTCACATAATCCCCTGCTTAGGAATATACCTTTTGTCCTTTTTCTTTTTCAGGTGCATTATAATCAACAGTTCGTTCAGAACTAATAACTTCTCTTGATCTTCAGAACATTTTTTGTACCATTTGTTTCAATATATGGTTCACAGTTCTGCCCATATTTATTGATTATGGCATTGATTGTTTGGCCAAAGTGAACAGATCTATATATTTTGGTTTAGTGGTTTCATCTAATTCTTCTTTCCGAATGCTAAAAGGCAAATTCTGGTGGCTGGATTTAGCATGGTGGAATATATTTCGTTCTATTTTACCAGTTTTTGTGCAATGGTAACACATAAAGGCTGAAAAAGTGAGCATGTCATATTAAAGTTACAGTTACAATGAACATTGCAACCACTGGATTGCAACACAATATACATACCTGCAGTCATTATACAGAGCATATTGTTCTGGTAACTTTACTATTATTGTTTGCTTATAAGTACACATTAACATTGATATTTTGTTGGCATACACATATGGCAGTTACCAAATCATTCAACAGTTACCAAATCATCCACATGGAGAAGACTACAGTTACCGAACCATGCATGTACAGTTACCGAATCATGAGTGAAACTACATTCCCTCTTTTTCACATTATCTGTAAAGCTATGTGAATCATTTTGATCATACTGTATTTATATACTATACTGAAGCACTTGGTCATGGTAGCAGTTATCAATAACCCCAGGAAAGATGAAATACAAGCTGCTGAGATTTCTCACCTGGTGCAGAGTCTGCCATTTTGATTCGGTAACTGCAGTTACCGAATCCAGTATCCCCCCAGTGAGAACAGTGGCACAGTATGCAATATACCCCTCAAAACAAGCTGCTGAGATTTCTGACCTGGTGCAGGGTCTGCCAGTATCCCCCCATTGATTGTGTAGCATTGAACAGGTAGGTAATCCTTTGTTGAAGGATTATTATTAGAAATGAATATGTAACGAGTTAGTCAATTGTGCTGAGGGTGAGCTTCTATATATGCGGGTTAGCATATAAAGAAATAGAAAATAAAATCTTATTTTCCTTCAGCTTAATGTTTTGTAAATATATAGTTTTTCTTATTTAATTATAAAATAAGAAGTGAGTGCACCTGCTAGGATCGTGGTAGCACTATTTGTATAATTAAATAAGAGTCTATTAACGTAAAGACAGACGTAAAGACAGATGTGTGCTAGGGTATGGTAGCACTGTCAGTGTTCACCCGTGGCCGTGAGGCTGGTGAGAGGGAAAATAAATGTATAGACAGATGTCTATTTGTATTCTTCTTATTTAATTAAATAAGAGCGTATTTAAGACTAACGTGACAGACGTGTGCTAGGGTTGTGGTAGCACTGTCAGTGTTCACCCGTGGCCGTGAGGCTGGTGAGAGAAGAGAGTAGTGTATAGATAGATGTCTATTTGTGTTCTTCTTATTCATATTATTAAATAAGAGCCTATTAAGAAAACGTAAAGACAGACGTGTGCTAGGGCAGTGGTAGCACTGTCAGTGTTCACCAGTGGCCGTGAGGCTGGTGAGAGGGGAAATTAATGCGTTGTACCGTAAACAACAAGCAAGTGGCAGAATGGCCGCCTGTTGAATATGCAGAGATTTCAGCGTACATCTACATCTATATGTTTACTCGGCAAAACCAATTGGCATCCCGCCGAGAGTGCAAAATTGCACTAGGGGTGCAGCTGGTTAATACCAGCTGCAGACCAGAATTTAAACTCTGGCAAAGAGGTTCCTGAAAGATGCCGAGTTACCAGATTCCAAAGTATTTAAACCAGAGGGAAGATTATTCCATTCAGTCACAGTCCTTGGGAAATAGCTGTATTTATATTGGTCATAGTTGGTCGCTATTTCTATATAGCGATTTCCATGGTTTTTCCTTGTACGGACTGATTTCATTTTGACATGTTCAGGTAGTTTCAAAGCTATTTCACCATTAATAGCCTTATAAAATAGAACCAGCCTCTGGGTCCTCCTTCTCCCTGCTAGTGAATCCCATTTTAGGTCTTCAAGAATTTTTTGTTACAGTGCCTGCCTCTCTCTTCCAATTGCTAGACACAAATCTGGCAGCTCGTCTTTTCACTGATTGTATTCGATCAATATCTTTCTTAAGGTGAGGGTCCCACACACTTGATGCATATTCTAAGTGAGGGCGCACCAGTGTATTGTAAGCTGCCTCCTTGATATTACCTGGGCACATGTTGAAGTTCCTTCTTACAAAACCCAGTACTTGATTTGCTTTGCAGACAATGTTCATCCCATTTATGTTCATCCCATTTCATATACGTTTGTAGCTCTACTCCAAGATAGGGGTGATGATCAACATGTTGCAGGGTGTGACCATTTAATGTACATTTCCTTTTATAAGAGCTTGGCTTCTTTTCTTGCTGCTCAAGGTGTAGCATTTCTGAGCATTGAAGTCCATTTGCCACTCATTTGACCATTCCTCCAGTGTGTTCAGGTCCTCTTGCAGTTTTTCTGCATCATCATCACTTTGAACTATTTTATATAGGAGGCTGTCATCTGCGAATAGCCTAATGTTTGAGTGTTTTAGTTTCTCTCCGATGTCGTTGATATAGAGTAGAAAAAGTATTGGCCCCAGTACTGTTCCCTGTGGCACTCCAGATTTCACATGTACAGGGTCAGATTCTTCGCCATCAATAACTACCTTCTGTTCACGGTTTGAAAGCCAGTTTTTAATCCATGATCCAACCTGCCCTGAGATTCTGTAATACTCAAGTTTATTATTTAGTCTTTCATGACAGACTGTATCAAAGGCTTTACTAAAATCAAGGATGAGCATATCAACATTTTTTCCCTCATTTCTAGCCTTAAATATATTCTGTAAGGTCATGATTAACTGTGTTTCGCATGAGTGACCTGTTCGGAAGCCATGCAGAATATTGTAAAGTTCGCAATGGTTCATCATATGTCTGACAATTATGTGTTCCAAAATCTTACATGGCACAGATGTCAAGGAAACTGGCCTGTAGTTTGCCGCACAGCTTTTATCTCCTTTTTTAAAGACTGCAACAATGTTTGCTGCACGCCATGCTTTTGGTACTTCACCTTTGTCGAGTGAGTCTTGGAATATTTTTTGTGGTATTGGAGCTATTTTGCAGTTAAGGTTTGAGAGCAGCTTTTCAACACCAACAACTGTGATGATAATTGGCTCTATTTGTGGAGAGGTGGGTTCACCTTTGTTGGGAATATTTTCCATGTTTTCAGAAGAAAATACAGATTTATATTGACGTGATAGAACTTCTGCCTTGCCCTTACTGTCTTTCACTTCAATACCGTTAATGTTGGTACCCCAACCGTATCTTTGCGTCTTGATCTAATATAGTTCCAGAACCTTTTTCCCATTGAAGGTCTACTAAATTCAATGTCTGGTAGATCAAGTAATCCAAGAACATATTCATCATGGGATTCTCTCAACTTATGTCATGTTTTATGTGTTTTCTAAGGTTTCTGAATTTACTACGGTCAGAATCCTTTTTGGTTTTGTCTGCTTTGTTGTATAGTCTTTGTTTTCTTCTAATTTGTCTCTTGATTTCTTTTGTCATCCATGGCACATCCCATCTACCAGATATTTCTTGATTGGGATATGTCTCTTGATTGACTCCATAAGCTTAGATGTGAACTTATTGTTCAGAGTTTCAAATGGGAGGCTAGAATCTTTAATCTCATCTTCATAAAAGGCATGCATATCTTTTTTAATCTCATTCATGTCTCCTTTGTTGTACATTAGCACATTTCTTGGTTTTTTCTTGAATAGTGTGGCTTTTGCATTGATTTCTTTTATTACCACATCATGGTCACTCATGCCTGGATGGACAGAAACTTTATTTACTAGGCTAGGGTTGGTTATATATACTAAATCTAATCTATTTCCTCCCCTGGTTGGGTGTGGATTTACTTGCGTGAGGCAGTGTTCATTAAAAGTATCAACCATTGCTGTATTAAGGTCAGTCCCATATGCAGGGCTTGGTTTACAAGACGTATTCTCCCATGCTATATCTGGTACATTGAAATCCCCTGTGAGCAGAATATTTGGAGTATTTGTATTTGACTGGGGAATCTTCCCCAGAGATGCATTGAGTTCATGAACATTTGTTATATTTCTGTCTGTTGGCCTATAGTAGCATCCTATAAACAGAGGTTTTGTGCCAGATATGTTAAGTTTTCTCCATACTAGTTCACAGTCAGTTTTTAAGCTTTCCTCCTTTGGGTTTGACAGCCATCTTTTGTGGATTCCGATCAACACCCCACCACCACCCTTGCATCTGTCTTCTCGCCCAATATCATAATCAGGGTGGATGACACAGTTGGCAATAGTGTGATCAATGTGGGATTCTGTTATGCATAATATATCAGGGTAGTTGTGCTTGGTTATTAGTTCTTGTAGCTCCAGTTGTTTTTTGGTAGAGTTTAAGCCTCTACTGTTCACTGTCATGATCTTAGTCTTTTGAATCTTTTGTTTTTTCCTGCCTTGCTTTGGTCTAGTGGTGTGGGTATTTCCAGTTGATTGATCCTGAGTACTTTCCTCACTTATGGCACTTTCATCACACAGTGTTTCAAAGAGGTTGTTTGTTTCAAATTCACTGTCAAAGAAGGCATCAGAGATATTAGGTAGGCGGCATTTCCAGCACTCCCATGTCAGCCATCTTTGTTTATTGAATAATTCATAATCTTTATTTGTTAGCCCATCAATGTGTACAAATGTATCACATTCATCACACTGCATGGCTCTGTGATTTTGGCAACTGGCCTTTCACACACGCCACAGGGGTATCGAACAGGCCCTGGGTGTGGGTGAACATCACCACATAAAAGGAGTAAGGATATTTTGAAAAGTAGCATAGAGCTATTGCCTCTTTTCTTCAAATTTGTTTTATCCCAGTAGCAGTTATTTTGTTTCCTGTATATGAAACTGGCTTTGTGTGAAGCAATACCCAGTATTGGGTTTCTTTCAATCATACATTGCTTGTGTGTCATGTCATCAATGATAAACAATGTGGTACTTCCAGATTTGTAGGAAATATTGGCAGAATCTCCTGCATGGGTTATGCTTGCCACCAAGATACAGGCAAGACAGTTTAGAATCAGTTTTGGGAGATAATGTTTCATCTTGTTGAGTGTATTTATTTAGTTTATTTTCCAAATAAGGATGTAAGTATTTTGGATAGGGTTGTAATCAAAGTATATTTCCTATGTTACTGAGTAGTGCACCTGTTGACCCCAGAATGTGGGACAAGAATGTAGATTGTGGATATCAGAGTGGGAAGAGTGTCCCAGGTTACAATCTAAGAGTGTAGGTTGTAATTTTCCGAGTGGGAAGAGTGCCCCAGGTTACAATCTAAGAGTGTTGGTTGTAATTATCAGAGTGGGAGGAGTGTCCCAGGTTACAATCTAAGAGTGTAGGTTGTAATAATCAGAGTGGGAAGAGTGTCCCAGGTTACAATCTAAGAGTGTAGGTTGTAATGTTCAGAGTTGGAAGAGTGTCCCAGGTTACAATCTAAGAGTGTTGGTTGTAATTTTCAGAGTGGGAAGAGTGTCCCAGATCAGTTAAATAATAATCTGAAAAGACAGACGTCGGGCAGAGAGGCCACGAGATCCGTGTTTCAGTAAAACAATATAGTGTCCAGCTTGTAAGGAATGGTCCTTGAGCCTGTGAGCTCATGTAAATAATGCCTGCTCCCCAATAAAGCAATGCTTGCCCAACATGGCTGTCTCTGTTCTTCTATGATGTTCCATCACATTCCCCAGTCATTTATGAGCCCATTACATGGTGTCAGAAGTGGGATAACTGTCTCAAATCATAGTTTAAGGTCTCAAGCAGACTGTGAACTGGTAAGAAAATGGAATTCAAGCCTCCCACATCATTTAATCCAGGGGACAATGCAGCAGAGTCCTGGAGGCTCTACAAACAGCAGTATGACTTTTTCCTTGAAGCAGCTGACCTCACTGGGGCAAGTGAAAAAAGAAAGGTGGCTATGTTGTTACATTGTATGGGGGTTGAATATCAAAAGATTTATGGAACAATTGCATGGGATGCTGATGGAGATAAGGACAAATTTGATAAAGTTATTGAAAAATTAGACTCCTACTTTCAGCCAAGAAAGCACATAGGTACACTCATGGGAAAATTTAACACAAGAATTCAGAAGCCAGGAGAATCCCTCCAGTCATACATAACTGATCTGAAAAGCCTGGGATCACAATGTGAATTGGGGGATCTGACAGACAAGCTAGTGGCACACCGCATATCTGCCGGTGTCAGAGATGAGAGTTTGAAAGAAAAATTGATGGGAAAAGATGATTTAACACTTGACAAAGCAATTGATATCTGCATGAGACATGAGTATAAAGCTGAACAGAGAAAAGTGTTTGCCACTCCCCCACAGAGTCAAGATGTGAATTATGTGCAGAAGCGTGGATCACGCAGCCGTGGGCGTGGTCGCGGAAACCCCAATCAGCGCACAAATACAAGTGGTCCAGAGTGTGACAATTGCGGTTTGCCACGCACTGGGCAAATCTCACTCCCCAGCAGCGGAGAAAAACTGTGATTTTTGTGGAATCAAAGGCCATTTTTTCAAGAAATGCAACAAGCGACACGCGCAGTCACAGACCGGGCGAGGTCGTGGTTACGGTTACAGACGCGGTTACGGGCGAGGCCGTTATCGTGGTCGTGGATATGGATCGCACCGGAACGTGCACCATCTTGCTGCTGGTGAAGAGCCAGAGCAAACTGATGATGAATTGGCACAAGAATTTGCAGATGCTATGTATATATCCCATATCACCACTGATGAACCAGAGTATGCACTTGAACCTGAGTATGATTATACAGGAGACATGACAGATACTTTGTACATTGCAAATATCACTTCTGGTCCAGGTAAATCCTCATGGAACACAAAACTTAACACCAGGGGCATGCTCGTCCCGTATATGGTTGACACTGGAGCTATGTGTAGTGTGATCTCCCAGGCCACTCTATCACAAATACCGGGTCCAAAGCCCCACATTAGACCCAGTTACACAAACCTGAGGGCTTTCGGTGGGCAGAAACTGCATCCAGTTGGGAGTGTGGAGCTCCCAGTCAAATTCAAAAGTACAGAAAAAAAGGTGAAATTTGAAGTGTTGCCAAACGTACAAAATCTCATTGGTGGTCAGGACTCAGAGGAACTTGGCTTGGTGCGGAGAGTGTTCAATGTTAACCAGTCACAAAATTCCACGCAGTCACACAGCTCGTCTGCGTCGCCCAAGTCACAAACCCAAACTCAGTCACACAAGTCCCAGACTCAAACACAGCCAAAGCAGCCACAAGCACATGATCAGTCACAGCTGAAGTATCTCATAGACAAATACAAGGATGTTTTTGTAGGTCTGGGTAGTGTTGAACAGAAATATGATATTGTGTTGAAACCAGATGCGGAGCCTACTGTCCAACCAGCCCGTCCCATACCGGTAGCGCTGCGCCCTCGTGTGAAGGAGGAACTTGACAAAATGGAGATGGCTGGAATTATTGAGAAAGTTCCACCAGGTGAACCTGCGGATTGGGTCTCAAACATGGTTGTGGTTTCAAAGCCCAACAAGATCAGAATATGCATCAACCCCAAAATGCTGAACAAAGCAATCAAACGTGAGCACCACCCACTCAGAACCGTGGAGGATGTCGCCACGCGACTCAATGGCAGTCGGTACTTTACGGTACTGGATTGCAATCAGGGTTTCTTTCAGCTGAGACTCACAGAACAGTCCTCAAAATTACTAGTGATGAATACTCCCTTCGGAAGGTATAGGTATTTGCGCATGCCCATGGGGGTCGCATGCGCACCTGAGATTTACCAGAGAGCAATGGAGGACATGTTCGGAGATCTGGACGGAGTAGAAATCATCATGGATAACTTGCTCATTCACGCCTTAGAGCTGATGGAGATGGCGAGGAGACTCGAGGCAGTGCTCCTCCGAGCCCGAGAGCTGAACATCAAGTTCACGCTGCGCAAGTTGAAGCTTGCACTACCAGAGGTCGACTACGTGGGTCACGTGTTCAGTGGTGAAGGTATAAAGCCCGCAAAGGACAAAGTTGCAGCAATCGCACACATGCCACTGCCAAAGGATCATGAGGAGCTGTCCAGAGCACTAGGAGTAGTCACATACCTCTCAAAGTTCATCCCAAACCTGTCCACAATGGTTAAGCCATTGAGAGAAGTACTGCAGTCACAAGATTGGTACTTTGATGAGCCTCAGAAGAGAGCCTGGAAACAAATGGTCTCAACCCTGACAAGCCAGCCTGTACTGCGCTTCTACAGCACTACCGAGCCAGTTGAGATTACCTGTGATGCGTCCAAATCTGGCTTGGGAGCGATGATGTCACAAGGAGGGCAACCAGTAGCATATGCATCACGCGCACTGAGTGATGCAGAAACGTGCTATGCGCAAATTGAAAAGGAGATGCTAGCCATCACATTTGCCTGCGGAAAATTTCACAAGCTGATATATGGCAGGCCAGATGTGACCATATACACAGACCACAAGCCACTTGAGTCAATCTACATGAAGGATATCTGCAAAGCTCCAATGAGACTTCAAAAGATGCTACTCAAAGTACAGCCCTATCCCTTCAAGCTAGTGTTGCCGACGCACTCAGTCGTGCCTACCTGCCTCATGCATCCCCCTCCCTGATGGATGATGAGATGATGATCTGCAGCATCTCTGAAGTGATCCCGTTCAGTCCACAGAAGTACCAGCTACTTTGTGAGGAGACACACAAGGATCCTGTATTGCAGAGACTGATCCAGATGATCCAAGAAGGATGGCCAGATGAGAAGAGATCAGTCCCGAATGAGATCCGCTCCTTTTGGGATGTGCGAGATGAACTCTCGGTGTACCAGAACATAGTGTTCCGAGGTGAGCGTGTGGTCTTCCCACAGACCATGCAGTCAGAAATGCTGAGCATCATTCATGCAGCACACCAAGGTATGGTGAAGAGTAAACAGAGAGCAAATGACGTCCTGTTCTGGCCAGGCATGAACAAACAGATTGAAGAAGTAGTCAGCAAATGTGCAAACTGCCTAGCAGCCAGAAACAAGCAGCAGAAAGAGCCACTCAAACCCTCAAAAGTCGCAGCCGACCTGTTTGAGCTGTTCGGAGAGACATTTCTAGTAAATGTGGATTACTATAGTGAGTTCTTTGAGTTGGCAAAGCTGCTGAGTACAACAAGTGAGAGTGTGATAGAAAGTCTGAAGGAAATCATGAGTAGACATGGCATACCCAGTGAACTAGTGAGTGACTGTGGACCACAGTTTGTGAGTAAAGCATTCAAGAAGTTTGCCGAGGAGTATGGGTTTGTCCACCGGCTGACAAGTCCTACTCATGCAAAAAGTAACGGCATGGCAGAGAAAGCAGTCCAAACTGCTAAGAAAATCATCACAAGAGCCAAGGAGACTGGGCAGGACCCTTACCTAGCACTGCTAGACTGGAGAAACACCCCTAGGGACAGGGAGATTGGGTCGCCCGCCCAGCGTCTCATGGGTCGGAGAACCCGTACCAGATTGCCTACAGCACCAGCTTTGCTGTACCCAAAGACCATAGATCCAGTGATGGTCAAAGCCAAGCTGCAGGCTTATAGAGACCAGCAGAAAGGATTCTATGACAAATCTGCAAAACCACTACCGTTTCTAGCTCCAGGTGACACAGTGCGCATGAGGTCAAAAACAGAGAATAGCTGGAAACCCGCCAGAGTGGTGGACTATGCAGACACAGAAGGTAGATCCTACTATGTGGAGAATCCAAATGGCAGGCTGTATAGGAGAAATCGAGTACATCTGATGAAAACTCCAGAGTTTTTCCACAGCCACATACAGCCAAATGCAGCACAACAGGTAAAAGCCAGACCGGTGGTGGTCAACCCTCCCCAGAGTGCGCCACTGGTTCAGCCTCCAATCGTACCTGTTACCCCTCCGAGGAGAGCCCCACCTCCTCCAGTGATGCCAGTCACCCCACCAAGACCACCCTCTCAAATGGTGACTAGTGCATCTCCTCCGCCAAGGATGACTCCAACCAGTCAGGTACCAGTAGTACCAGTTGCTACACCAGGTACGCCTATGAAGCACTCAGTTACAGTACCCTCTCCAGGTACCCCGGTTCTACCAACCAGAACCATGTCAGGACGCCAGGTTCGCATGCCAACCAGGCTGAATGTCTATGTGATGAAATAGACTTCACTCAGGAGAGAACCCATATGAGTAGAACACAATCAGAAGAGAGTATAAGTGTTTCATTAAAATGACTGAACTAAAAAACTGTGTGTGAATTTTTGATCAGAATAACTGTTCAGAGGAGAGAAGTCTTATAAGGTTTTTTTTAAAAAGAAAAATTTGTGTGTGTTTATTCAAAATATTGTGCTTACAGTAGAAATGTGTGTGTTTCAACCCAATATGGAAATATTTTGTGTTTATGCGCTCGTGCTATCACAAACAGAAGTGTGTTGATACATTATCAGTGAGAAATTGTGATTGTGTGACAATGTGTATCATCAGACTACACACAGGAGAGAAGCATTTCAAAATGAGTGAAGATTTCACAAAGTGAAATGTGTGTGGAAAGTTGAAATGTGTGAAGTACATAACATGTGTGTTGTGTTATGTGTGAGAAATGAAAAGATAAATGTGCTATTCTGAAATCATAATATATGTTGTGGAGTACTTGATGGAAAGTGCTCATTCTAAAAGTGGATTTCAATGGAAATAGTGATACCATCTTGTGTGGATTCCAGGAGAGAAATGTATTTGTGTGGGATAGCAAGAAGCAAATCTATTGTGTGTGATTATGTATAGTTTAAAAAAAAAATGGCATAAAACAGAACTTAAATCATGAAAAAACTTTATTTGTAATAATATCTATCATACCTGAGAACTGTTATAGACATTTGTTTCAGTAATATTCTTTATTTGCATTATCATGATAATTATGTACAAATATGGTATTCGACTTAAATTTCAAAAGAAGGGAGATGTAAGGAATGGTCCCTGAGCCTGTGAGCTCATGTAAATAATGCCTGCTCCCCAATAAAGCAATGCTTGCCCAACATGGCTGTCTCTGTTCTTCTATGATGTTCCATCACATTCCCCAGTCATTTATGAGCCCATTACACAGCTCACATAGCCAAAACTGACCAAGCGCCAGTCAGTTCAGATCTATAAAATCGTCAGGTACTCCACAAATGGCTTGCAAAAGGCTTCAAATGGAGAAGATGACTTTAATGTGCGCTCAGGAAGTCGGCAACATCCTTTCGGAAGAATATCAGAACCGGTAGAACGTCTAAATTAAACAAAATTTGGAGCCGATAAAAAACTAGGCCGCCATTACCGACGCATGCGCGAATTGTTTGTCTTAAGGGTCCGAAGAGACTTAAGACCAGGTAACCTTGGGTATAGAACTGTTTCATAGCAAAAGCACTCGACACAGGCAGAGCAGGATTGTCAGCTTGAGAACGCCGTGCCTTGATAAAGACAACAACTTGGGACCGGCCTTCGCAAGCAAAAGTCAATCCAAAACTGCCGTCAGAGCTTGCAAAAAGTCTGCTACAGATAGATCTAGATCTGGAGAAGGTATGTTCCAATAGATGAGCAGTGATAGACACTAGCTAGACCAAATATTATGTCAATAAAGACTGAATATTCGGAGCTTCACAAAGAAGCAGCCATCACCGCGCACGCATGCGCACACCCCTCCAATCAGTGTGGGCACCAATCAGTATGGACAGGAATGCCCATTGTCCTTGTAAATCTGTGACCAGGCAGGATGTTATGTCAAGGATCTGCAACAGAACATGCTATAGGACGATGATTATTAGAGTCAAAAAATCTTTACCAGGTTTGAGAATGGGAATAATAGTGGCTTCATTAAAAATCTGGGCCATTTTTTATTCTATTCAAATCATCGCCATTGTCAATGTAATTCCCAGGTCTTTTTTTGTTTGTTGTGTGCCATGTGTCTTACATTTCATCAGTTATTTCCCCCCACCCACCATGGAGCCCAACAAAAGGATGCCTTTCTGGGCCAGTAACTCCACACCCTGATGCCGTGAAGATATCTAACATGACATACTCTTAGAATAGAAACTCCACCTTTTTTTATCTTAATTTATCCCTCAATTGACCCAATCAGCAGTAATCTCCTTTCAGCACTCATTTAATGATTAGAAATTAACAATTATTCCTAAATTTCAAACATTGAAATTTCCATCAATAAAATTAAAATAGCCAGAAGATATTAAAGGAGATATACCACAAGCCAGTTAAATCAGGCTTGGATGACCCTTTAGTCGCCTTTTAGGACATGCTGGGGGGGGGAGCTATTCTATTGTGTTGTGAATTGCATTTGTTCCTGTTGCCTCAAGAAATATCCGCCTAAGCATGCTTTGGGTAGATTGTACATGTTTATGTTCTGCCGAATGGAGCATGACCAACATTGTTTTTCATGGTTGCCTTTTGCCCTCTTCTACAAAGATGAAACTAATTTTTTTTGCTTCAAAATCCTACCCTCTGAACATTTTCACTTTAGATGTGAATCTCAATTTTTTGTTTGGTCAAGGTTGGTACTCTTAATATCTGTCTTCACCAAATGATCTCGCCAACAATTCCTCCCCCTGAATGATAAATGGTTCATCCCTTATTGGTTAGCCCATCCTTTATTGAAGTGATCACAGGTTGTGTCCTGAAGTTCATTAAATTCTGAATGGATATTTTCTTGACCGTGATTTATATGCATGGCTGAACGTGAAGTTCAAGTTCCAAATGCTGCAAATATCGGGTTATGACGGCAGAGATGATTCAGATTGAATGACTTGAATTATTGCCGATATAATGCACCATTACCATTCACCCAACCAAGCACCCATGTATATATATTTCTGACCATCCTGATCGTACTTGCATAGCAAAATAGATTATTGATGTCTATATAAAATACCCGCAGTCTTAGAATTGCACAAGCATTTTGTAGAACATCTGAGAGCCAATGGCCGACAAAGCTAATTGATAAATAAAGTAATATAATAATTATTATTATTATCATCATTTATTCATACTCAAAGTTAAAAACAATGGTATAGTCAGTGTACACAACATATAAATACAATTACAATAAATGCAGACTAGATTAAAAGTTTATGAAACACATATATCATTTAAAATATACAAATTCTCTTCCTGTGTCATATCATTCTCCACATTGTCATACATACAGTCAATTATTTCTAAGATCATGTTAATCTTCCATTCTTCATCTTCGATTTCCTTGGCAATTTTATCACAATACACTTGCTCCATTTTGAGCCTCAGAGATCTCAAACAGTCTCTTTCACTATACAGCAGGGAATATTCAGAAATAATTTCATTTATATTTCTCCCTGAGCAAGTCAAGGCATTCATATGGCACATCTTAGCAACATAAGCAATATGACAATTCTTGGAGACTAAATTACTTGCCATAAAATTGAAAAATCTACATTTCAGAATGTGGCTTACATGGTAAGAGTTACAAATATGTGGCAGAAATCGACAGTGTGTCTGCCATGGCAGATTAAACAGTTTACGTATTGCGACATTCCAAGTTTTACACAATGATAAAAACTCTTTGCTATAAAAGTCCCATAGATTGGACCCATAGTAACTACTACCATATATCTGGAGAAGTTTGGCCCTGCACTTTGGATGGGCAAAGCCAAATTCTGTACTGATCTCATTCACACATGTAATAAAACAAGCTTTTCTAACATTAATATCTTTTCTAAAACTTAGACAACAACTGAAATTGTGACTGAGATGGGTGACATTTTTATACCACTCCAGAACATCTCCATTTAGCACCATATTTACAGTTGGTGTGTTACATTTCTTTGTATGAAACTTAATGCATTGTGTCTTTCTAGCATTAAACTGCAGGCCTTTTTGCATTGAGAAATCACTACAAACATTCAACATCTTTTGTAGGCCATATGCTGAAGGAGACAATAAAAATATATCATCAGCATATACCAATATGCCATAGTACCTGTTACCCATCTTACATCCATATCCACTCTTCTGAAGCTTCTCAATCAGATCATCCACATATAGAGTGAAGAACAACGGGGATATAACTGAGCCCTGTTTGACACCATTGGTAACATTAAAAGCACTGGATGTGTGGCCATCCCAGCGCACCTGTGCACTCCCATGCATATACATATTCATAATAACACGAACAATAACAGGTGGTAAACCTTTGTCATACAACTTTGTGAAAAGTACATCATGCTTAATCTTGTCAAATGCCTTAGAGCAGTCCAATAAACATGCATATACATCTGAACCATTTTGATTATAATATGAAATGATCTCCTTGGCCAACCACGTACATTGTGACGTTGAATGCTCAGACTTGTACGCAAATTGTAGATTACTGGCTAACAATGTGTCCTTATTACTATTCAATATACAATATTCAAATACTTTTAAAAACAATGCACAGAGAGCAATTGCCCTATAATTGTCTGACAGTTTGCTGTTCTTAGACCCTTTAGGAATGGGCACAAGTGTTGACACTAGCATTCTCTCTGGAATAAAACCATGACTAATACATGCATTATAAAACTTTGCAAGATACTCATGAAAACACAATGGTGCATTTACAAAGTTATCTGACATAACATCACATATTCCATCTTGTTTCCCGCTTTTCAGGCAACTAATAGCCTTAGAGATATCTGATGAATTATAAACAGTGTCCTGACTAGAGCTATAAATATCACTGTTTACTTTTTGCCACATGGAATCTATACTATTCCCATCATAATCACATGAGTTAAAAAGATCGTTGTATTTTGTTGTAAAATGGTCTGCAATATCCTGGGGTTCTGTAGCATTGTCTACCTGAGATGCCACAGTCCTTTTGTGCCTTTTGATCTTTCGGACCTCATACATGAATTGTCTGTCCCCTTTCATCATAGAATCCATGAAGTTACTGCGTTGCAATTGTTTTCTATGCCTTTTCACCCTCCTCACAGCATAATGATATGCATTGCGAGAAGACTTCATCATCATTGTCACATAGTGAGATGGGTTGGGCTTCTGTCCATCATACTGAGCCTTCCAATACATGGACCTGTCCTTGAAAGGTTTCACATAAGAAGTCCACCCAGGGACTCTTGTATTGTCCTCGGGCTTACAAGTCCTTGGAATGTGGTCACTTGCAGTAATCATTATTTCCAAAAGGTCACTGTAATATTTGGTAATATCATCTTTATGGGAGTCATTAGTACAAAATTTATCATCACAATTACAAATACAATCAGGTTGCACTAAATCCTTTAAAGCCTGCTCAAAAGTGTTCTGGTATTTCTCCTTGTCACTTTGGCTTGCTTTATGCCATGCCAGTTTGGGATTAAAAGAACTGTCATTCTGTTCACACACAGGGATATCATTCACACAAATCTGCATATTTATGGGACTGTGAAAAATACCATCTGAATACAAATGATTCACATCAGCAGATGAACATAAATTTTTTACCATTTCATTTACAACAAAATGATCTATGGTTGATAAACTTTCTTTATCCGTGTGAATGTATGTATAATCCACAGGAAACTGATTCCACACAATCTGTAGATTTTTCTCTTGTAAAAACCTAGATACTTTGGACACAAATCCACTGTTTCTGTTAAAATCACAGTTAATATCACCACCAATTACTATTCCTTGTGGGTTCACATGTTGACATACACTTGATATATCACATAAAATTGTGTCTAATTCTGTGCTATCATAATTGGCAAGACCAGGATCAGTTGGAAAGTAGACACATAATACCAGTAGAATGGATGAATTCACATTTATGGTTACTCCACATAAACGTTTGGTCATAAATGAGTATTCAAGAGGACTAACAATACCATCTAATGACTTTCTCCACAGAAGAGCACACCCACCAAAGGGCCTGCCCAAAAGAATGCTGCCAGCAGCATCCACACTAGATATAGCCACACCATGGAAATCTTTCACACACTTTGTTACTTTTTCAAGCTGACTTGGTAGTTTCCAATGCTCCTGTATTAACATGATATCAGTATTCTCACATATAGACTGAACTTTATGAAGTTTTAATTGATTAAATCCAGTTGTATTGAAAGAGGAAATTCGCAGATTCTGCACCGTATTAGAGGTGCTAGTGCCAGTAGCATGTCTGTCACCACCGGCACTGGGAGAAGCATCATGGGGCTCCATTCTGCTTCTGTTCTGCTCCCTGACCATTCCTGCCTCTGAACTGCCACAGCCTACAACCGATGCCCTCAGGCCATACCTCAGGATCTAGGAGTTTGGTGGCATCAGCTGCATGGACCTTGAACTTGAAGGATTTCCTGGATGCAACATCCACTGATGTCCTCTGGAACTCCTCGATGGGAACTATCTGCTTGATGAACTCCTCCATGTCTTGGTCTTCAGTTGTCTTGGCCACATTCTCTACAAAGAGGATCCTCTGTGTGGGCGCCCCTTGAATCTTGCTGTTGTTCGGCTTGCTCTTACCTACTACCCTCAACTTCTTGGCATAGGATGCCGGATACCTGAAGCCTGTAGGGAGATCTTCATACAGCTTCTTTGCCTCCTCCTTGGTTGCCGGTGGAACACTGTCCATCCAGCGGTGTGTTTTCTTCCTGGCTCCTTTCTCTCCCTTATTGGAAGGAGTGTCAGAAGCACCCTGAGTACCCACTGGCAGTGGAGCTGCTGCAGCCCCACCAGCAGGAGCTTTCCTCTGTGCTGCTTCCACTGGTGCCTTTTGGTTCTGTAGTGGGCCTGTCGAAGAACTGGACCAACCAGCATTAGCCACAGTAGCATAAAGGATATGTCTGCTCATGGCGCTTGGGTAGATAGTGTTTCTTATAGAGATGGGTCTTTAGTTGTCTTTTGAAGTTATCAATTGTTTCACGGTTTTTCACTTCAAGGAGCAGGGCTTTCCAATTTTTTGGCGCATATACCATAAATGCCCTATCACCATATGTTCTCATAATTGCCTTGGGAACTACGTACTCATTATTTTCATTTGACCTTAGGTCCTTTTCTGCTTTTTTATAGGTTAATAACTGAGATAGATAATTCGGCCATTTTGCAGCTTCCATGTCAACAGAGCTATTTTGAAGTCAATCCTTGCCTCAACAGTCAGCCAGTGCATCAATTTTTGTGTAATGTGGTCCCTTTTTAAAGTTTTCCTACAACCCTGGCAGCAACATGTACAAGTGATAATTAAAATAAGCAAGCTTCTGCAGGATTTGCAAATTGTATGAGATGAAGAAAGTGGTAAGTAAAATAACAATGAAAGATCAACGGGATGGCTTTTGGACGGGTGTGACAGAACGGCCAAAAAGACATCCATATCATTCTATTATCCCTGTTTATCCCGACTTAGTTACAACAGAGAGATGGTGGAACAGGTCAGAGACGGTAGCATAAGCGAGATAGTTGCACAAGTGAGAGATAGTTGAATAAAAACAAACCATTCTCGGCCAAGTCTCACGGTGGCTTAGGCGAGATCACACATTCATAGGCGAGATCACTGAGGGCACACACAATCATATAACTTTTTATCATACCATTTCTATTGCAATAGTGTCTTCTTGGAGTTCAAACATCCAGCCCCGAAGCCCGGCCCTTAAGGCAAACAAACCTAAGTAAAAAGTTGTGAAATAATTTCCATAACTTGACAAACTCTCGCAACCCAAGCCTGTAAATTTCTGACATTTGGACAACTCGCACCTACATCTAATGGTTTTCTTGTACCTTCATCTAATGGGTTCCTCGTACCTTCATCTAATGGCTTCCTCGCACCTTCATCTAATGGCTTCCTCGCACCTTCATCTAATGGGTTCCTCGTACCTTCATCTAATGGGTTCCTCGTACCTTCATCTAATGGGTTCCTCGTACCTTCATCTAATGGCTTCCTCGCACCTTCATCTAATGGGTTCCTCGTACCTTCATCTAGTGGCTTCCTCGTACCTTCATCTAATGGCTTCCTTGTACCTTCATCTAATGGGTTCCTCACACCTTCATCTAATGGCTTTCTCGCACCTTCATCTAATGGCTTCCTAGCATCTTCATCTAGTGGGTTCCTCGTACCTTCATCTGGTGGGTTCTTCGTACCTTCATCTAATGGGTTCCTCACACCTTCATCTAATGGCTTCCTCGTACCTTCATCTAATGGCTTCCTCACACCTTCATCTAATGGGTTCCTCCAATACCTCATAGGAATACCTTGCAAGTCCCACATACACATATACAGGAGCTGTATGTTTTCAGCTTCAAAAGTCTACTTTCCAAAATGATAATTGTTTTTATTTTTGAATGAGATGTATCCTTATTATGTTTTCTCGGACCTTGGGGGTAAAATAATTTCATTTATGATGTTTTTTGATAAGTTTTGTAACAAAAGGTTTGCCTTTGAGAAATTGCATGGTCTTCTGAGTGTCAAAACCGGGGATAGGCTATTCAGCTGGCTATTCATAGATGCACTTGTAATCAAAGATAACCGGGGTCCGTTGGCCGTAGTCATGGTGACAGTCCCATGTGGATGTGTGTTGCACCCTGAAAGAGGCCAGGTTGGGGTGAAACAGGGCAATATCATATCTGCTGAGCTGACCAGCTAGGAGCACATGTCAAGGAATATGAATACAAGTGTAAAGTTAAAGCTAAAAGATGTTCTTGCTCGGCATAGTTTTGAACAAAAGGTGAGATGAATTCTTGCTATCCATGATGTAGAAGTATCTAAGGCAGACTAAGATATATCTTTAATATATCTTGAGCTGCTCAAGAGACTTGGGAAAGAAGGCCATGGATGTTGGATAGGGAGCTACTTTTATGGTTCAAGTGGCTATGCTGATGACTTAGCAGTGGTGTCACCTAGTGGCAGTGGTCTACAAAGAATGATAAAGACATGTGAAGAGTTTGGATATGAGTATAGTGTCAACTATAACCCCACAAAAACTGTGTGTGTTTTATTTACAAGAAGAAAGAATATAAAAACACCAGAGGTTACACTAAAAGGAAGTAAGCTGGCATGGGTTGATCATGTTAAGCACCTTGGGAATTACCTGGACTCTTCCCTGAGTGAGCAAATGGAGATAAGGAGGAAGAGGGGTGATCTTGTTGGCCGAGTGAACAGCATGCTAATGTCACTTGGTAAGAGCAGAGATGGAATTGTCAAAAAAGTTTTTAACTCTAAATGTGCACATTTTTATGGAGCTCAATGCTGGTCATATGAGGATAAATGTTTTAAAGATTTTCAAGTAATGTGGAATAGATGTGTGCGTAGGATTTTAAACATATCACATATGACACACACAAGATTTCTACCCCATCTTATGGGAGCATGCTCAGCAACAGACCAGATTTACTGCAGATTTGTCAATATGTTCAATATGATGAGCACATCAGATAACAGGAGGGTACAGTATCTCACAAAGCTGGCAGAGACATCTGCGAGGAGCATCATAGGCTCCAACCTCAGAGTAATTGCTCAAAGAATGAAATGTGATGTGAAAGAAGTCAGAGCAAAAAGTCTCACCCTGAAGCATGAATATAAAGTGGAATGCTCAGAGCAGGATGAGGAAGCAATACACATGATCACTGAATTGAGAGAAGCCATTTGTGGGGAGCAATCTGTAATCCCAGGTTTTAATGATAATGAATTATGCTGTATCCTGGATTACGTATGTGTAGAATGATTTTAATTTAATTTATAATTTATAATGTATATCATGTCTAGTATAAGAAAACTATACCTTGTATGTGTATGAATAAAATATTTTAATAATAATAATAATAACCCCTTTGAAACATCAAACAATGTTGTTACAAGTGTTAACAACTATGTATATAACTATTAAAAACCAAAAATGTAATTTATATATATCTTACCATAATTTAAGGACCACTTAAATTATAGCAATATATTTATATATTTATTGCTATAATTAATCTTTTTCATGTTTGCTGATTACATTAAACAAACTAGAACCTTAGAGTAATATACCTAGAGGTGACAAGAGATGCATCAAAGGTCCAAGCTTGGTTGCCGCCACAGCAGGGTGGTTTCACACCCTCATCCACATGGCAGCCAGCCAGCTCACAATCAACCCCTTGTTCTTTACCCTCTCTGACCATCTTTTCTGTCAGCTTTCAGATTAACTTTCCAACTTTCCCATACAGATATGTATTAAATGTGCATAAATCTTAAATTCCAACAATGTTAGAAAATGACAGAAATTTCATGATTGCATTATTTTGCAAAAAGGTATATTATTCTAAGCTAGAACATACAATCAAACATCATGATGTGTCACCTTGTGCTATTCCCCTTCTGTACCCCATTGTGGCTGCTGACAGCATTAACCACATGTGGTAAGATAAGTGTGCGGGCGTGCGGGCGGAGTGGATGTGTTTTCTAGGAGCTCCGATTTCTAGGAAAATTAACTTAACTCTACTGGAAATTATACCTTCCATCTAATTAAATCTACTGCAGATTTAGGAAGTATACACCCAGGAATATTTAAAAAAACAATTTTAGGAAAATTTAGCTGCATTTGAAGTGAGATTTATATCCTTTCAAATCGAAGACAACGACTGCGTGGGATTGTATATATTAACGTATATATACCAGGTACGTATTGCGGCTATACAAGGCATTCGCGTTAATATCAGTGTACTACAATCAGCCTCACACGGCTTTTTGTTTGTTTGTTTGTTTGGGGTTTTACATCACTTTCAACATTATTTCAGTTATTTCGTGATGAGACCTACTTGTAGCAGATATAGTGCTGCCTCACTGAATTGTCATGTCGCAGGTCCTTGACATGACAACCCACCCGGTCACAGATTTACAAGGACAACGGGTTAACCCTTTGGCACAGGCCTCAGCTCATGTGTGAAATTGTATCATGAGTTCAATCCCGGCACGGCCGGGGTTCGAACCCACGACCTTTGGATCACCACAGAGGAACTGGTGCTAATAAGCTGGCGCCCAAACCAACTGCGCCACGGCCCGTGGCCTCCCTCACACGGCATCACAAGGTAAATTATATAACTTTCATTATATAATGTTCTTTCCAGGAAACATTTCCATGTGGTAAGAATATTATATAAATAAAATAAACAAAACCAAAGTCAAAACACTCCTTCCCGCGGAAAATAGCGTCTCAAGCCAAAACAAAGAACCCGCATTAAGGTCCACCTATTTCAAACCTAAACCGCACCAAGAATAGTTACTCGCTGGACTCGATAGCGTATCAAGAATATTAACGGTAAATATAACACCAATTTCTAATTTTGCATTAGATTAAGTGAGCTCTACTGTTCAAGAACAAAACCCTTGATAAGCACATATGCAAAGCTGGCATCTTGGGGCTGAGTAAATCTACTAGAATCGCTCTCACATATAGTATATAAACCCTGAAAACCGTGTGGCAGTCAATCGTCACCCGGTAGCAGCTGAAGCAGGAACTCGAGGAAAAGAGCACGCCTTGTGATTTTAACCAGTCACTACGAACATTTTAAACAGGATTTTATAGACAAACTTTTTAATATTAATATTTTATTCAAGCGTCGTTACTCAGTTTTCAACCACACCGGGTGACGAGATACTCACCTCTCTCACCTTCGCAGTAAGTACGCTATATTATTTTCAAACTATATTTAAACTACACTTCTCCATATAGAAGGTTGTAAAACATCAGTTTCAAATTTTCTCCATACAGAAAATTATCAATATAACACACTATACAAAGCTCGAATACACGGCTTTCTCCATATAGAAAGTTGAAATTGATACAATATTATACAATATTATATACAAACCTTCTCCATACAGAAGATTATCAATATAACACAATATATTAAGCTCAAATACACGTTTTCTCAATATATAAATACATAACGGTTATATTGTGACTTTGACTGTAACTTTCTCCATATAGAAGGTTGAAAATAATACACTATCATATATCTCAACTAGAAAATTTTGAAAATTTGTTCATATAGAAAATTATCAAATAACTATCTGTCTCCTTAACCTTTTCCATACAGAGGGTAAAATTAGACTGAACTGTACACAATTATTGTCTTCAAATAATAAAATCATAATAGTTCTCTCCACATAGAGAATTGCATTAATCAAATATTAGCCGGGCTTCTTTCATATAAGAAACCTGTGAGGCCACGGGCCGTGGCGCAGTTGGTTAGAGCGCCAGCTTATTAGCACCAGTTCCTCTGTGTTGATCCAAAGATCGTGGGTTCGAACCCCGGCTGTGCCGGGATCGAACTCACGATACAATTTCGCACATGAGCTGAGGCCTGTGCCTAAAGGGTTAACCCGTTGTCCTTGTAAATCTGTGACCGGGTGGGTTGTCATGTCAAGGACCTGCGACATGACAATTCAGCGAGGCAGCACTATATCTGTTACAAGTAGGTCTCATCACGAAATGACTGAAATAATGTTGAAAGTGATGTAAAACCCCAAACAAACAAACAAACAAATAAGAAACCTGTGAATTGCAAAAATCATTATCAAGTTTATACACTCTCTTACAAGTATTGCATTAATCAAATATTAGTCAGGCTTCTTCATATAAGAAATCTGTGAATTGTAAAAATCACTATCAATTTTATACACTCTTTTTCAAGAAAACAACATGGCAACCAATGAACCAATGGCGATCCCAGAAACCGAAGGGGAGACACCGAAGGTGGTACCCGAGACCCAAACTGGTGGCAAGGCCCAACGGGGCACAATAACAAGAAGCAGTAGTGGCGGCACTGCAGCGCCAGTAGCGGCTACAATGGTATCTACAAAGAAAGATAGACAGATTGAAAGACTTAAAGGTGAAAATGATGAGCTCAAACCCAAACTAAGTGACAGTAATAATAGACTAAAACATCATATGGATGAAATGGAATTTGCTAGGCTTAAAATTGTTGAGTTGCAGGAAGAAATTGACATTAAAGATAGAAATATTACAATCATAACAGAGAAGCTGGAAGATGAAATAAATTATTAAGTTATTAAAAATGTGTGATCAGGCCATAGGTGGCACCTCATCTGAGTCAATGGTTTCATCACTGCCTAAGGTACTAGTTATAACTGAACGCATTAATGGTAATAAGATTGTTGCCAGTGCAACCGATGGCATATACAATTTTGTTCCATCAGGTGATGACAATTCGTCAGTATTAAACCTCAAACAAGCAGTAACTAAACTAGATACAATCACTAGACTCAGGGAGTTTCACTGCATTATCATAATGCTTGGCGCTCAGGATATTTTTAACAATATCAGTGTAGATAATGTATTCGAAGGTATCAAAACAATCATCAACGCACTAGCATCTCAGAC
Organism: Amphiduros pacificus; assembly: GCA_949316495.1. NCBI lineage: Eukaryota > Metazoa > Annelida > Polychaeta > Phyllodocida > Hesionidae > Amphiduros > Amphiduros pacificus. The sequence goes on along the minus strand of OX439005.1, from coordinate 53,990,510 downwards.
TCATGCTAAGCTAATTCTTAGCACAACCCCGCCTTCTAAATTGAAATCACTTGATTTTACACAGTTGAACAGAAAGATTATCAATTTCAAAATCAATAGTGATTTAGCTGACAAACTCAAAATTGTTATTTTCAAACATTCCCTAATTGACTACTTGTGGGCTGATGCTATGGTTGATGATGGGTATTACCTAACACAAGTTGGTGCACGTGCTTTTGTGGTATATATTATGCAACATATTGTGATAGACTCAGATATAGACCTACATGATTTTCAAATAGACTCAAAAACCACATTCTCATCTCAACCCAAAGTAGTCGATACAGGTGTTCATGAATTTACTGAGACAAAGATGATAAAGAACATACAACATCACACCAACTCTAGGTTAAGGAAAGTAACTTGGAATAGGTCAGAAAATATCAAATCACAAAATCCAGATGATGTCAATCAGGGCATGGTGATCATTGGTGACCCTCTCACAGTGCTGAGAGCCCTTGATGCTATGGATACAATCAATAAGGAGGCTGACAATAAGACACCCTCTGTCAAACAGGACAATAGGTCCATTTGTCAGAGCTATGCCAGAACTGGCCAGTGCAGCTATGGCATGAGGTGCATTTTCGAACATATTAATATAAATAAAAAATCAAAATTCTCCGAATGAAGTTTTCAGGGGGGCAAGGGAAGAAATCAAAATTGTATATAATTATATAAATGGAAAATACAAAATTATCGGTAACAATTATAATATATTATGCAAAAATGCAGCATTGAATGTGTCAATGTTGAAAACTGACATTAATGGTGTTAACTCTGTCATTAAACCAGTATATTTATTAGAAAACGAAGAGGACTGTAAAAATTATTTTGCATGAATGCAGCTTTAAATTCTTCAATGATGAAAACGGATATTAATGGTATTAGCTCCACTATTACACCAGTATATTTACTAAAAAAGAAAGTGTATATTAAAAAACATGTTAATTGTTCAAAAAAATGTAACTATACTCATGGGTGCCATAGTGAATGCCATATGTCGAATTGTAAACTCACCTCTGAATATGATTTTAACTCTGAAATTGTTATTAACTCTAAGATTAATTTTTACAACAAGATCAGGATACAATGTAATACCATGACAGACAAAGCATGTAAAAGTGGTTGTGCATGTGATGAGAAGAAGAATTTTAAAATAAATGATTTTAACATGGACAATACGGCTCAAATTAGAAATATCTCAGGATTCCCTTGCCTCCGCAGTCAAAATGAAGTTAACAATGAGGTAAATTGTGTATACGAACACCATAATGAATTAAACTTTAAATATAGACATCCCATACATTACTATCAGGCTATACTACAACAGAAACAAAATGATAAATACAGATATGATGGAAGTGTTATAAAAAATCTAAACCTAAAATACAAACGTCCTTTACAATATTACCATCATAAAATGAAACAAAAACAAATTCATAAAAATATGTATATGAACAGTCATAGTAAAAATAATCATACTAAATACATATCTCAAAGAAGAGGGATTCCCCAAGTGGTCACTCTTAATGAAAATCATCTTAATGGCACAAAAAACATACGTAACATAGGAAAATATGGGTACCAATCAAACTTCATATCTGAATCACGTGGTAGACAAAGCTCCACCCATCACAAGACTGACCGGAATAGTAGACTGTGTCCCACATCACCGGTGAACAATATATTACTTTCAAATCGTTTTGAATACCTTTCTGACAATGACAAGATCACAACACATAACTTTTATCAAAATGAAGACACTCCTTGTATTATTAATCGTTGCTCCAAATCCTGAAGCGATCGGACGTTAGCCCCGCCCTCCTTCAATATGATTGGCCGTCATGGGGGGCAATCTGCTGGGGGTGAGGAGGGATCTCCCCGAAATGACGTCATAGGGTCAATGAAATGAAATCAATTCAAATGAATACTTAACTAAAAATAAAACAAATAGAAACAATATACACTTCAAAATAAATAAGGAATTAACAATAGCTACAGCTAACGTACAAAGCATAGGAAACAAGGTAGAACTTCTTAACTTATACATAAATGAAAATAACGTTGATTTATTTTTTGTTACTGAAACTTGGATGTATGAGGCAAATGAAAAAATAATTAAAGGTAAAATTAAAGAAAATAACTACGACATTGAACACTTACCGCGTACACTAAGATCTGGCGGCGGCTTGGCTGTTATCTTCAGACCTGAAATTGACATAAAGAAAATTAATCACAGTCATAACTTATCAACTATGGAAATGATGGAAATTAATATCAAAACCAAAAACAAATTATGCACTATTGTCACTATTTATAGACCAGAACCCTCAGACAAAAATAAATACACTTACACAGAGTTTTTTGAAGAATTTAGTGATATGCTAAGCTACTATTCTACATATACACATGAAGTGCTTTCCGTTGGGGACTATAATTTCCATATGAATAAACCAGAGAGGCCAAATGTAATTAAATTTAATGACATTTTAGATTTATATAATTTACAAAATCATGTGACAGAACCAACACATATATTAGGAAATACGCTTGATTTATTAATCACAAATATAAATAGTAATTTAATAAAAGAACACAAGGTTGAAGAGAAAATATCTGATCATAGTATTATTAAACTCACTTTAAACCTTCAAACTAAAATAAAGAACAAGAAAAAGGTATCATACAGAAGTTACAAAAAATGAACATAAAAAATTTCATTAATGATGTTGAAGAGAAATTCAGTGATAATGAATCATATAATGAAAAGGACCTCAATGAATTATTAACCGAATATAGCAAATTAGCAAGTATACTTGATAAACATGCCACAATGATAGAAAAAACCATAACCAATAGGAAACCAGCTCCTTGGTTATCTGATGAGATTAAAAATGAAAAAAGGAAAAAAAGGAAACTTGAAAGAAAACATGATAAAAGTCGTCTTTCTTCTGATAAAATTCAATATCAACTACAGAGAAATAAATATAACAACATGATTAGGGATTCTAGAAACAATTATTATGCAGGAATAATAAATTCAAATAAATCGGATCCAAAGAAGCTTTTCAAAATACTAAATAAACTATTACACACTAAAGAGGACACTCCCTTCCCCAAACATAATGATAGTAAAGAGTTAGCATCAGAATTTAATAATTTTTTTCTAGAAAAAATCTCAAACCTGAGGGAAAATATGGATAAAAATGATAAAACATCACCACCTATGATCGAGAAAGTCAAATTCAGTACTCACCTGGAAAAATTGGATGACTATTGGATGATGCAGATGTATCAAAGTTAATCAAAGAAGCAGCAAAGAAGTCATGTGAACTAGATCCCATCCCAACCTGGCTTTTGGCTGAGGGTATGGGTCCCCTATTACCACTAATAAAAGCAATTATAAATAAATCTATATCAATGGGAACCATGCCTGATGACCTAAAGATGGCCATCATTAGACCGTTAATTAAGAAGCTGGGTCTAGAATTAATAAAGAAAAATTATAGACCGGTTTCAAATCTTGCTTATTTATCTAAATTAATAGAAAGGGCGATTGCTACACAATTTGTTAGTCATCTTATAAAAAATGATATTCAATGTATATTTCAATCTGCATATAAGGAATTTCATAGCACTGAGACTGCATTGTTAAAGGTACAAAATGACATTTTAATGGATATTGATAACGGTAAAAGGGTAATGCTAGTGCTACTTGATTTATCAGCGGCATTTGATACCATTGATCATAATATATTATTGAACAGACTGGAAAGAAGATGTGGCATTAGGGGCACAGCCTTACAGTGGTTCCGGTCATATCTAGCAAATAGAAAACAATGTGTAACAATTGAGGGTAAAAGATCTGAAAATATGAATATTAGTTATGAAGTTCCTCAGGGCTCTGTTCTGGGACCATTATTGTTCACAGCATATATGGAGCCCTTGTCTGACATTGTTGGTAATTTTGGTCTCAAACATCACATCTATGATGATGATACACAACTGTACATTACAATAGATCGTAAATCTGAAGAAGATAGAAATAGGTCTTGTAGAGAAATGGAAAAATGTATTAAATTAATAAGGAAATTTTTAATAGAAAACAAAATGAAGATAAATGATGGGAAAACAGAAATGCTTTTATGTGGTAAAAGCTGTGATTTCAGAAAAGACAATGTACCTAATGAAATCTTAGTAGGTGAAACTAATATCTCTAGATCAAAAACAGTTAAGGATCTTGGGGTTATCCTAGATCAGGAATTATCAATGAAATCGCAAATTAAAAAAATGTGCAAAAATGGCTATTTTCATGTTAAAAATTTAGCAAATATCAGAAACTGTTTAGATGAGAAAACAGCAAACACTCTTGCTCACGCTTTTGTCACTTCCACTCTTGACTATGGAAATCCACTTTTAGCAGGTCTACCAAAGTGTGAAATCGCCAAACTGCAAAAATTACAGAATGCTGCAGCAAGAGTAGTGGGTAAACTCAAAAAGAGGGATCACATTACACAAAAGCTTATGGACCTTCATTGGCTGCCAGTAGAGGCGAGGATTGACTTTAAAATTTCTCTATTAACATGGAAGGTGCAAAATGGCTTTGCCCCAGAATACCTTGCCCAATTATTAACTGGTAAGAAATCTGATCTGGGACTAAGATCAAACAATAAAAATAAATATATAGTACCCAAGACGAATATGAAAACATACGGTGACAGGGCTTTCATGGTATATGCTCCGAAAAATTGGAATGCCCTGCCCCTTGAAGTGAAAAATTGTAAAATTATAGACAGTTTCAAGAAAAAACTAAAGACGCATCTATTCAGGAAGCACTATGTCGAGTCGCGCTTAGAGCAGACTTAGTCTCATACAGCGCTATATAAATTTTTATTTATTATTATTATTATTATGATAATTAGCCATGTGTGTTACATCCTGTCACGTTCCCCGTAAGGGAAAAAAGCTAACCCATACTGGACTTGCAAGGTATTCTTATGAGGTATTGGTTCTTCGCACCTTCATTTAATGGGTTCCTCCTACCTTCATCTAGTGGGTTCCTCGAACCTTCACCTAATGGCTTCCTCGCACCTTCATCTATTGGGTTCCTCATACCTTCATCTAATGGGTTCCTCATACCTTCATCTAATGGCTTCCTCGAACCTTCACCTAATGGCTTCCTCGTACCTTCATCTATTGGGTTCCTCATACCTTCATCTAATGGGTTCCTCATACCTTCATCTAATGGCTTCCTCAAACCTTCACCTAATGGCTTCCTCGCACCTTCATCTATTGGGTTCCTCATACCTTCATCTAATGGATTCCTCATACCTTCATCTAATGGCTTCCTCAAACCTTCACCTAATGGCTTCCTTGCACCTTCATCTGGTGGGTTCCTCGTACCTTCATCTAATGGCTTCCTCGAACCTTCATCTAATGGCTTCCTCGCACCTTCATCTAGTGGGTTCCTCGTACCTTCATCTAATGGCAGCCTCGCACCTTCATCTAGTGGGTTCCTTGTACCTTCATCTAATGGCTTCCTCGTACCTTCATCTAATGTGTTCCTCGTACCTTCATCTAATGGGTTCCTCGCACCTTTATCTAGTGGCTTCCTCGTACCTTCCTCTAATGGCTTCCTCGTACCTTCATCTAATGGCTTCCTAGTACCTTCATCTAATGGTTTTCTCGCACCTTCATCTAATGACTTCCTCACATCTTCATCTAGTGGGTTCCTCATACCTTCATCTGGTGGGTTCTTCGTACCTTCATCTAATGGCTTCCTCGTACCTTCATCTAATGGGTTCCTTGTACCTTCATCTAATGGCTTCCTCGTACCTTCATCTAGTGGGTTAATCGTACATTTATCTAGTGGGTTGATCGTACCTTCATCTAGTGGGTTCCTCATACCTTCATCTAATGGCTTCCTCGCATCTTCATCTAGTGGGTTCCTCATACCTTCATCTGGTGGGTTCCTCACACCTTCATCTGGTGGGTTCCTCGTACCTTCATCTGGTGGGTTCCTCGTACATTCATCTAATGGCTTCCGCGCACCTTCATCTAGTGGGTTCCTCGTACCTTCATCTGGTGGGTTCCTCCTACCTTCATCTAGTGGGTTCCTCGTACCTTCATCTAATGGCTTTCTCGCACCTTCATCTAATGGGTTCCTCGTACCTTCTTCTAATGGCTTCCTCGCACCTTCACCTAATGGCTTCCTTGCACCTTCATCTAGTGGGTTCCTCATACCTTCATCTAATGGGTTCCTCATACCTTCATCTAATGGGTTCCTCAAACCTTCACCTAATGGCTTCCTCGCACCTTCATCTAGTGGGTTCCTCGTACCTTCATCTAATGGCTTCCTCACACCTTCATCTAATGGCTTTCTCGCACCTTCATCTATTAGCTTCCTCGTACCTTCCTCTAGTGGGTTCCTCGCACATTCATCTAATGGCTTCTTCGTACCTTCATCTAGTGGGTTCCTTGCACATTCATCTAATGGCTTCCTCACACATTCATCTAATGGCTTCCTTGTACCTTCATCTAATGGGTTCCTCGCACCTTCATCTAGTGGCTTCCTCGTACCATCATCTAATCGCTTCCTCGTACCTTCATCTAGTGGGTTCCTCGTACCTTCATCTAATGGCTTCCTCGCACCTTCATCTAGTGGCTTCCTCGTACCTTCATCTAATGGCTTCCTCGTACCTTCATCTAATGGGTTCATTGTACCTTCATCTAATGGCTTCCTCGCACCTTCATCTAGTGGCTTCCTCGTACCTTCATCTAATGGCTTCCTCGTTCCTTCATCTAGTGGGTTCCTCGTACCTTCATCTAATGGATTCCTCGCACCTTCATCTAATGGCTTCCTCGCACCTTCATCTAATGGCTTCCTCACACCTTCATCTAATGGCTTCCTCGTACCTTCATCTAATGTTGTCCTTTATAGGGATTCATTTGTTCGGTAACTTATCCCAAATACACCGCCAAAATGGACTTGAAATGAACTGTTTCCAGGAATACATTGCCCATCACGACATCCACACGACAAATCCATTTACTTTTGTTACAGATCGAATGCTAGGGTTATCACATTTTGATCTTTTACACATTGTTTTCTATCCATCATGCATGACTTTATATCCATTTTGGAGCAAGTCCATTGACTTTGCAATTCGTCTCAAGTTGAATAGCGGTATATGATAATTAAATGTATCAAATGGCCCAGAAAGGTCCAGAAGCCGTATTATTACTGAACTTCCAAGGTCACACAGAATATCATTTTGCGCTTTGATCAGTGCCGTCTAACTACTGTGGTTTGAAACCTGTCAATAAGGTCATTTTGTTCCATATTTAAAAACTATTCATGAATGATCATGAATTAATACAGATGTTAATAACACGAGAACATCCTTCATATAGAAAATACTGATGGTGTAATTGGAAAAATACCCCATCTTTCCTGCTTGATTTGTACTTTTGTTGCCATATATTTTTGGTAAATAATGCAAGGAATGTATGCCCTCCCCCCCCCCCCCCCCCCCCCCCCCAACCCCCTTTTATATATCACACCTCTCTCTCTCTTAAAAAAACAGAAACTGTCACATTTCTCTTTCAAATGTTCCCAGGAACAATTGTGTGTGCTTATTTGATGTTTGTTTCATTGTTATTTATACTGATAAGATTTAATAAATGAAAAGGCACGGGTATGGGAACATTAAAAGCGGTGTTTAGCGTTTGTTCACCAGAGGTCGCTATATGTAAGCTGAGGTTGGCGCCACCTGTATCTAGAATATATCAAGCTCAGACATACGACACAGCAGGAACACAGCATACATGTGTGAAAGACAGAGATGGTGATATATATAATAATGAAGATGCATACATATCGTGAAGAAAAAAGGGGCTGGTCGAAACGTTGATTATTGCAGGCAAATAAGACAATAGGTGGGAGGTTAAATCTCAAACAGAAAAAAAACCTTGGAAATATGAATGGAACCCTTGGGACTGAGATTTGCTCAGATTTGCCAGTTCAACCTCCAAGGTGTTATATTCATAGTGCATATAAAATGTATTACCAAACAATATCTAAATATGGCATGTGTTGAACGATTAGAATACGTGATAAAATCGTGATGTGGTTGTCTCCATTTAAAAAGAACATATCTAACTTCGAAGGTGAAACACTGGAGAAGAACGCGGGTCGTAAGGCATTAAAAAATTGAATAGAGCTCTGGAGCGAATACATGTACAAGTATTGTGTTAGCCGCAAAATCAGTTGTGAAAGTCGTATGCAAGGAATTAAAAATGACATGACAGTATTCTCCAATATCTTCACTTGACATCTACCAAAGTTAAATAATATATCTTGAAATTAAAACACTAGAAATATTCTGTGACTTCTTGAAGCTGGTATTCTGACCTTTTTCATTTTTGAAACCTTGTAATTTATCAAAACCCAAGTTTCACTATATGGTAGTCATGCCCTCTTCTTACAAAAATCTAAAAAAATAAATAAATTCTCAGATACAATGTAATTCTAATATATAGAAAATGTTATGGGTCAGAACATGAGATTATTCACCTTAATGCACCTTAATATTTTGCATTTTTACATAACATAACAAGGCTTGGGCTGTTAGAAGGCTTGGGTTGTCAGAAGGCTTGGGTTGTCAGAAGGCTTGGGCTGTGGTTGTCAGAAGGCTTGGGCTGTTAGAAGGTTTGGGTTGTTAGAAAGCTTGGGCTGTTAAAAGGCTTGGGCTGTTAGAAGGCTTGGATTGTCAGAAGGCTTGGGCTGTTAGCATGGTTAGAAGGCTTGGGCTGTTAGAAGGTTTGGGTTGTTAGAAGGTTTGGGTTGTTAGAAGGTTTGGGTTGTTAGAAGGTTTGGGTTGTTAGAAGGCTTGGCCTGTAAGAAGGTTTGGGTTGTTAGAAGGTTTGGGTTGTTAGAAGGCTTGGGCTGTAAGAAGGTTTGGGCTGTTAGAAGGCTTGGGCTGCTAGAAGGCTTGGGCTGTTAGAAGGCTTGGGTTGTCAGAAGGCTTGGGCTGTTAGAAGGTTTGGGCTGTTAGAAGGCTTGGGCTGCTAGAAGGCTTGGGCTGTTAGAAGGCTTGGGTTGTCAGAAGGCTTGGGCTGTTAGCATGGTTAGAAGGCTTGGGCTGTTAGCATGGTTAGAAGGCTTGGGCTGTTAGAAGGTTTGGGTTGTTAGAAGGTTTGGGCTGTTAGAAGGTTTGGGTTGTTAGAAGGCTTGGGCTGTTAGAAGGTTTGGGCTGTTGGAAGGCTTTGGATGTTAGAAGGTGTGGGCTGTTAGAAGGCTTGGGCTGTTAGAGGGCTTTGCAGGAAGGTCTTTAATGTGGAAGGTCTCAGGTTCTTGGAGAGTCTAGGAGGTTGTTGGAAAGTCTCACAGGTTGTAGGAAGATCTAAGAGATTGAAGGGCCACAAATTAAAGAGTTTAACTTTTTTTCATTGTTTGGGTGTTCAGATCTTTCCACTCAATGTCGAGCTGTCTTCTGAGCATGCGCGGTAGCCACATGTGACGTCAGACCGATGGGGATGGGAGCAATTAAAACTAAAATTGGGTCCCGAGTTTGCTCTAAAGGGTTTCCACCAATCTATTAATAGCCTAGGCATACAGGCGTGGGCTTCCACCAATCTATTTATAGATTAACTAGTAAGACAATTGCAAGAGCAGACCTTACTTTAAACGCCAAGACCTTGAAGGTCCCATATGAACTGATTGGAGGTCTGTAAACTCTATCCTGAGAGCCGGGTCCTGAGACTCACTAACCGAAGGGTATCACCCCGGGGGTATCACCATACAAACAAGACACACCTTCAATATACATATGTACATACTCATTGAAACACTTATCAACCACGTTGCTTAGTGTTATCTTCAAGAGGCACCTACTTTGCTTACTAATAACAATCACGTAAAGCTTACTTGTATATTTCGACAGAAACAATTGCAATTGCAATAATAAAACAATCTCCACCCACTCTATTCTCATTGCTAATTCAAAATATGAGGGAGGTCAACCCGGGGAGGTCAACAAAGAAAATTACTGATCAAGTTAAAAGATTGTTTTGTTTACAATATTGTTGATATAACTGTGATAGTTGAAATATAGTGATATAAAAACTATACTGCAGTCTATACCGGGTACTTGTCATTCTGGAGAAAAGTAAGTTATGATAGGTCTATCACTCAGTAGTTTTTTATTTTGTATAATCACAGTGAACACTCCTTGAATAATAGTCCTTGGCACGAACATTTTCTGTGCAATATTTCTTTATGTTTGATCATGATATGACCGAGTACCCTCTCCACTCAAAAAATGAATAAATAAATTATCAACAAAAACAACAGGAACAAACAAAAGGCCGATTCCCTGCTGGCGACTGGGAGGTAATGCATTGCATACAGCAGTACAGTGCGGTTAGTGATGCGAGCGAGCGTGGTTGATACCACTTTGGCGGGCAGAAGGAGGTCAGGCACCAGACTCTCAACATCTCCCGCATACAATCACTTCTCACTGTAAACACTCAGGAGTAGACTGCAGCACATCCCGGCCACCATGCCTCCATAACAATCTCAGGTAAGCCACGCTGTCTACCGCTAACACACCGTGTTTATAAGCCCAGTATCACACGTGACAGAGATGTGGTGTATCACACGTGACAGAGCGACAGATGATGATGTTTTGGCGTGACAGGCAGGATGAAGAGATGATGGGTTCCCAGAGTAAAGCTGCAGCAGGGGGAGATGGTCTGTGATGCACAGCCCACTACAGGTCTTATCGCCTACAATCTCAGCTTTCTCGTGTATTCAAGTATGTGTGTAGAAAGCTTCATGTGTGTCTGACAGTTGGTTGAAATACAGAGCAGTATATCTTTAGACTTTACCGTGGAATAGATACACTATTTCAGCCATGTATCTGCACCAAGCTTCCAGCTCTAGACAATAGGCACAGTGATGAGACACCAACTTGAACTTTGAATATAACTAACTAGTTTCACTGCAAGAATTCAAGAACTTCTGCAGATGACAAGATTGGAATTCTCATCAAATTTATTGGCATATTTTTGAAGTGTAGAATTATTTTACAATTAAATATAAAGCGTCTGTCATAGACAGGAATGACTGACTGTTAAATACAAAATGTAACCTGAACAAATCACTGAATTGCCATTAATATGGAAATGGCATTCAAACCAATTAAGCTATTGTTTTTTCTCATTTCAATTAGGCTTCAATTCAATTGCATTTGTTGAAATTGTAAGCCACGATGTTTAAATGTACATATTAATAGCTGCATACCTTAAGAAGCTTTGAAAAGAGGATATAATTTATGCTGAGGCCCGAAGGCTTACTGTATATATGGGTATAATTTATATATGTGTGTGGGTACAAATATGTAATTCCAACATATTGCAGACCACAATGGGGGCTTACAGACTTATGGAGGGAATGTGGGTGTATTTTGAGACAGAAATGAGGGGCAGCCTTAAGCAAAATCTCTACGTATAAACTGAGACTTTTTATCTCTATCTTTATCTCGTATATTATATCATCACACTGGCACAAACAGATGACACTGTATTTATATATATAATATATATATATATAGAATTCTCCATTTGAGGTCCCAGAACATTGAATGCACCTGATATCCAGAATAATTTGATTAACCTAAAAACAAATTTAGGTTACAAATATTTGACCTTATGCAATACCTACCTATTCAGACAAATTTGAATTTTAGACTTCAAACAAACTGTGACTTGATTCAGTATCCCATCCCACTCTGCTCTCAAGTCCGAAAAATGTGTCTCCTGTCAAACGGACAGATGCAATCTTCATACCATGACCACCAAAACTATTTGAAAACCAAGTGAACAGTTAGTATCCCGGAGCAGCTTTTATCTTCTATAGCTCAGGAATGAAACATCTGCTCGTTTGGCCAGAAAAGAGACCAATAAAAATCACAGATTCCCTGTGCTAGTGTCTGGAACAGATGTCTTGTAGCTTTGCTGAACACACTAATAATATTAGTAAGGATGATAGGAGGCAAGTGTCGGGTCAGATTACACAGGCCATTTCATGGTGGAACATGATTTAACGAAGCTGAGGCGTACATCTTACTATCTGGGATGGAACACGGGATGGAAACAGTCCGGAATATACAGGATCATTCTGTATTTTCACATCTACAGACATTTTTGATTTGTTTGGTGTTAAGTGTAAGGGCAGGGAGTAAAATTATAAAGTGGGAAGGATAAGATACATTTGAAGTAGGCTAAACGAATACGATACATCAGATACATTTGAAGTAGGCTAAACAAATACGATACATCAGATACATTTGAAGTAGGCGAAACAAATACGATACATAAGATACATTTGAAGTATATAAAGGTATATAAAGGGTATGGAGAAAATGGGGTACATAAAGGGTATAGAAAAAATGGGGTATAAAACGGATAATGTGGTTTGAAAGTCGGGTGATGTGGAGGTGGAGGATGGATTGGGATGGGATGCGTACCTGCATCCTGTCTGTGTTTTAGTGCATTCCGAGTTTGTGATATGTGATAGTGATCTCCTGCTATGCCAGGTATGTGGGTCATATATGTATCTCACAACCACAGGCATCCGAAATGTGTAATTACAAGGAGCACCCAGAAAAATGCTACCATCCAGCAAAGAATAAAATATACCCATAAAATATAACGATGACTATGACAGGTCATGTACAGGAGACAAACATCCTTGGAAACCCCCTCATAAAAACTATTGCTTATGTTTTATGTTCAATTGAACATTTCCTATTCAAACCATCGAGTCCATGTGTGATGAGTCCATGTGATATGAGTCCATGTGATATGGGTCCATGTGTGATGAGTCCATGTGTGATGAGTCCATGTGATATGAGTCCATGTGTGATGAGTCCATGTGTGATGAGTCCATGTGTGATGAGTCCATGTGTGATGAGTCCATGTGATATGGGTCCATGTGTGATGAGTCCATGTGTGATGAGTCCATGTGTGATGAGTCCATGTGTGATGAGTCCATGTGTGATGAGTCCATGTGTGATGAGTCCATGTGTGATGAGTCCATGTGTGATGAGTCCATGTGTGATGAGTCCACGTGTGATGAGTCCACGTGTGATGAGTCCACGTGTGATGAGTCCACGTGTGATGAGTCCACGTGTGATGAGTCCACGTGTGATGAGTCCACGTGTGATGAGTCCACGTGTGATGAGTCCACGTGTGATGAGTCCACGTGTGATGAGTCCACGTGTGATGAGTCCACGTGTGATGAGTCCATGTGTGATGAGTCCATGTGTGATGAGTCCATGTGTGATGAGTCCATGTGATATGAGTCCATGTGATATGAGTCCATGTGTGATGAGTCCATGTGATATGAGTCCATGTGTGATGAGTCCATGTGATATGGGTCCATGTGTGATGAGTCCACGTGTGATGAGTCCACGTGTGATGAGTCCACGTGTGATGAGTCCATGTGATATGAGTCCATGTGTGATGAGTCCATGTGATATGAGTCCCTGTGTGATGAGTCCACGTGTGATGGGTCCACGTGTGATGAGCCCACGTGTGATGGGTCCATGTGTGATGAGTCCACGTGTGATGAGTCCACGTGTGATGAGTCCACGTGTGATGAGTCCACGTGTGATGAGTCCATGTGTGATGAGTCCACGTGTGATGATTAGGGTCACAACCCACTCACAGATTAGCATCATTGTTATATTATGATCATTGGCTTGATTATTGTCGGGAATATTTTGAAGAATATAATCTTGATTTTTATCAGTACTTTTAGCTCTTGTTGATATCTCTTGTGGGAGCCTCTCGTGGGCTCTATGTATAAACACATCAGAGCTTATTGATAGGTTTATATCAGGAGTATTCATCCAGCCCGTCTGTATGCATGGTCCAGTGAGCATGGAATGTCACATATGTATGTATCAATGCCTTGGTGCAGCAGAACCCAGGCCAAGTGCTGAGTATGAGGTAATGACATCTCCTTAGTCAGAGAGGGACAGGATTGATCAGAAAGACAAAAACTAGATCAAACAAAAAAAATACAAGTGTGTATTGTGCTATTCTGCAACTTGGGAATTTCTTATATATAATTTATGGTTTTCTCGTTTATTGATAACAGAGAGAGATTTTGAAGAAAGAGTTAATGGAAATTAATATTTCTGACAAGATTTCCTTTTATTTAAAGAAGAGTTAATTTCCACATGTGATGATAAAGATTACCTGAAAATCAGATATTCACAATTGAGCTAAATTTGGATTAACTTTTGTCAATATTGACATAATTATAGCAGTTGTGTCTTCGGAAGCTTCACTAATGAGGAGGACTGGATAAAAGACAACATGCCGACAGGAGCATGCTGGGAACTTCCCTCCCACAATGCCCTACTTAGAGGAATAGAAAACAAAGCTCGATTGTGATGAAAGCTTGTTCTCTCTGGGATTTGATACTCAGATCTGATAAATGTGGGCAGCCTGGTAATATTATCAAGCATCATATAGTTTGTATTGTCAGGGAAATGGTTTGGGGGCACAGGGGCACCAAGGAGTGTGTCTCCAAGCTGGAGTGTGCCTCAGAGAAGGAGTGTGTCTCCAAGCTGGAGTGTGCCTCAGAGAAGGAGTGTGTCTCCAAGCTGGAGTGTGCCTCAGAGAAGGAGTGTGTCTCCAAGCTGGAGTGTGCCATAATATTTATCATGTATGCAATGAATTCTTATTTTCTCCTTGTCATTGAAAACAGGAAAATCATTGTGAATTACAACAAGGAAATACAACTACTCGAAGACTTGAACAAGAATAATCTGAATTTTAGATTGATGTTCATGGAATTGATTTCATAAACCCATGAATTTTAACATGCTCATGTTTTTTGTTGACAAAAAAGATGAAAACAGTTGTGTGAGAGATGTACTATTATTACAAGAAGAAGTATGTCCTGGCTTTTTGAAAAGAAAGAATCTTTGGTCCTTTGTGTCAAGTGTTTGGTTAAAAAACAAATCTTTTCTAATTAGAAACACAAATGAATAGGCACCTCACATTCATTGAGGAAAAGTCATTCTCTAAACTGAGGCCTAAAACTGACAATCAAAGTGACTGATGGCTCAATCAACTTAACACAGTCCTAATTAGTATAGTAAACCTGATTTTTAAATATGATACACTACATGTATGTTGACAGTCACAGTGGACCTTTTCTGTCGCCGTTTCTTGTGGATATGTGTTTTAAGCTGGGAGTTGGGGCTGTATTAATAGGTAACATCTGGCCTCCCGCCATACATCACAGTTCATATATGTACTAAGCTGGCTTAACTCACAACAATACATTAGTAAATACTGGCAGCTCATACCCACACACTGGGCCAAGCCTAGCTACAAGATGCTCTATTTATGTTTAGACATAAGTTTATATATAATATATACATATACGTATATGTTTTATGTCAATAATCATGTACATTTATACGTTTATAAATGCCTCAGTGAGTCCAGAACCATTCTTGGCAGGAAATCTGACTTATAACATCATATGTTTGTACCATGATAAACAGGTGAAACGTTATTCGTAGCTTCACCACCAAATTGACCATGTCAGTCATGCCTTCAGGCTAGAATTGGTATTTTTGTAGTTTCCATTATCATTGAGTGTGTCTGTATGTTGGTGTGCCCTCTAGTGACCAGTCTGTCAGACCCCAGACAGAATATCTCTGGTCTGCCACACTATAACATTCCTACTACATTAAGCTGCTTAGGTTAGAAATTATCTGAAATATTGCATATTTACTTCTCATTAATGTCAGAAACAAATGGTTTGTAAATCATACCCATAAGTGATGAATGTCTGTACAAGGTATATTACTCTGCAGTCAGATTGTCTAGGTGAGGTATATTACTCTGCAGTCAGATTGTCTAAGTGAGGTATATTACTCTGCAGTCTGATTGTCTAGGTGAGGTATATTACTCTGCAGTCAGATTGTCTAGGTGAGGTATATTACTCTGCAGTCAGATTGTCAAGGTGAGGTATATTACTCTGCAGTTTGATTGTCAAGGTGAGGTATATTACTCTACAGTCCGATTGTCTAGGTGAGGTATATTACTCTGCAGTCAGATTGTCTAGGTGAGGTATCTTACTCTGCAGTTTGATTGTCTAGGTGAGGTATATTACTCTGCAGTCTGATTGTCTAGGTGAGGTATCTTACTCTGCAGTCAGATTGTCTAAGTGAGGTATATTACTCTGCAGTCTGATTGTCTAGGTGAGGTATATTATTCTGCAGTCTGATTGTCTAGGTGAGGTATATTACTCTGCAGTTTGATTGTCAAGGTGAGGTATATTACTCTACAGTCCGATTGTCTAGGTGAGGTATATTACTCTGCAGTCTGATGATTGTCAAGGTGAGGTATATTACTCTGCAGTCAGATGGTCTAGGTGAGGTATATTACTCTGCAGTCTGATTGTCAAGGTGAGGTATCTTACTGTGCAGTCTGATTGTCAAGGTGAGGTATATTACTCTGCAGTCAGATTGTCTAGGTGAGGTATATTATTCTGCAGTCTGATTGTCTAGGTGAGGTATATTACTCTGCAGTTTGATTGTCAAGGTGAGGTATATTACTCTACAGTCCGATTGTCTAGGTGAGGTATATTACTCTGCAGTCTGATGATTGTCAAGGTGAGGTATATTACTCTGCAGTCAGATGGTCTAGGTGAGGTATATTACTCTGCAGTCAGATTGTCAAGGTGAGGTATCTTACTGTGCAGTCTGATTGTCAAGGTGAGGTATATTACTCTGCAGTCAGATGGTCTAGGTGAGGTATATTATTCTGCAGTCTGATTGTCAAGGTGAGGTATATTACTCTGCAGTCAGATTGTCTAGGTGAGGTATATTACTCTGCAGTCTGATTGTCTAGGTGAGGTATATTACTCTGCAGTCTGATTGTCTAGGTGAGGTATATTACTCTGCAGTCTGATTGTCTAGGTGAGGTATATTACTCTGCAGTCAGATTGTCTAGGTGAGGTATATTACTCTGCAGTCAGATGGTCTAGGTGAGGTATATTACTCTGCAGTCCGATTGTCTAGGTGAGGTATATTACTCTGCAGTCCGATTGTCTAGGTGAGGTATATTATTCTGCAGTCAGATTGTCTAGGTGAGGTATATTACTCTGCAGTCTGATTGTCTAGGTGAGGTATATTACTCTGCAGTCTGATTGTCTAGGTGAGGTATATTACTCTGCAGTCTGATTGTCTAGGTGAGGTATATTACTCTGCAGTCAGATTGTCTAGGTGAGGTATATTACTCTGCAGTCTGATTGTCTAGGTGAGGTATATTACTCTGCAGTCAGATTGTCTAGGTGAGGTATATTACTCTGCAGTCAGATTATCTAGGTGAGGTATATTACTCTGCAGTCTGATTGTCTAGGTGAGGTATATTACTCTGCAGTCTGATTGTCTAGGTGAGGTATATTACTCTGCAGTCTGATTGTCTAGGTGAGGTATATTACTGTAAAACCTTACCTTGCTTTTGCATACATGACTTCATTCGGTCATATTTAATGTGGTGAGCAAACAAATATAAGGTTCCAACCGTCGGCAACAAAATGTAACCATGCCACAGCAGAATATGATTACGTCAAGACAGAGTCGGGCTGCAGCAAGACCAATATGCTTGACACCAAATATCTTGCATCAGCTACTGTGTCCTTTATGAGAAGGAAACATATGCAGTCCCACGCAATGAGGTCAAGGTCATTGAATGATTCCTGGTTATCAAGGTCAAGGTCGTTGAGTGGGTCCTTGTAGTGCTGTTGGGAGAGAACACAAGATGAATGATAATTGGGGACAATATCAAAGCGGATCTGAAGGGAATAAAGTTGCCATAATAGTGCACTAGTTACCTCTGAAGCTGATGGAATACCGGTATAAACACTGCACCCAGCATCCCACCCACAGGCCTGCTTCCACGTCCGGAATGGTTGCCACGGAGATGCGATTCACTGATTTATAGATTCACTTGTCTTCTGTTCAAAATATGTACTTGCGTATTGTAGGAACACATGTATTCTGGTAATTTCTAAATCAGCAAGTTATTGTTTGATGATCACTTGGGGAAAGAAAATGAATTATATCAAAATGGATTTCTGCAAAGAGTCTGTCATCAAAGTTTGTCTACCCAGGAAATGTGTTGGTTATGACCTCTTTAACATTTTCTTAACTATTATTATTGGCCAAACATTTGTTGATGTTGAAAAGATTTTGATTATTAATATAGCACTTTGAATATCAAGGTCATTGAGACAAAGGAGATATTTCATAGCAATAACAATTTTACATCCATGATTGCATAGCCAGGACTTGGGTCATAGTGATCCAGATATCAGACCCAGACCCAGGCCAAGGCCCAGGCTAATGACTTGAGAGGAATGGACAAGAAATGTCTCAACTAAAATCTGAAAGATGACTTTACTTTTCAAGAAGTTATCAGCTCGGTAGAGGTGCAAATGCAACAATTAAGACACGCTGTATAATCAATTTGATATATTGGACAACGCTTCCTGACAACACACTACCAAGTATCAAATTGAGTCGTTTCTAGGTAGTCTTGTCACCATTTTTCATCTGACAATGTGATCACAGAAGAGTGGAAGTCGTAAATTTAATCTCATTTAAAGAAATGGGAAATCTGCTGAAAGATTGAAAGGCTGCTTCTCTCTCTGAGGTCTTAGAATTAACTCTGTAAAGGAAATTACATTATCAAAATATTGATACCTTTATGCAGTCAGAGATTATGCTTCAGAGTGTTACGTGACAATTATACAAAGGGAGGGTGATATGTTAGCAGTACATTTACAAAGAACATGACAAATGGTGTGAATAGAAGAAACAATATTATGCAACAATGATGATAAAAGCGTTCAAATACATAATGTATTAGCAGATCTATGCATTCTCTTTGAATTATGTAGAAATGAGGGCATGTGACTAGGTAAATGATCACATGACCAAAATGTAGCCACACAACAGCTCAGAATGATCAAATATTGTTACTCTATTGTGACCTAAACTATTGTGACCTACACTATTGTGACCTACTCTATTGTGACCTAAACTATTGTGACCTACACTATTGTGACCTACACTATTGTGACCTAAACTATTGTGACCTACACTATTGTGACCTACTCTATTATGACCTACACTAGTGACCTTCACTATTGTGACGTACTCTATTGTGACCTACACTATTGTGACCTACACTATTGTGACCTACACTATTGTGACCTACACTATTGTGACCTACACTATTGTGACCTACACTATTGTGACCTACACTATTGTGACCTACACTATTGTGACCTACACTATTGTGACCTACTCTATTGTGACCTAAACTATTGTGACCTACACTATTGTGACCTACACTATTGTGACCTACACTATTGTGACCTACACTATTGTGACCTACACTATTGTGACCTACTCTATTATGACCTACACTAGTGACCTTCACTATTGTGACGTACTCTATTGTGACCTACACTATTGTGACCTACACTATTATGACCTACACTAGTGACCTTCACTATTGTGACCTACACTAGTGTGACCTACACTATTGTGACCTAAACTATTGTGGCCTACACTATTGTGACCTACACTAGTGACCTTCACTATTGTGACGTACTCTATTGTGACCTAAACTATTGTGGCCTACACTATTGTGACCTAAACTATAGTGACCTAAACTATAGTGACCTACTCTATTGTGATCGACTGTATTGTGACCTACTCTTTTGTGCCTACACTATTGTGACCTACTCTTTTGTGACCTACACTATTGTGACCTAAACTATTGTGACCTACTGTATTGTGACCTACTCTATTGTGGCCTACACTATTGTGACCTAAACTATTGTGACCGGTGCAGGTCACATTTAAGCATGACCAAATAGAAGTTTGGCTCCAAGGATGGATCCCGGCTGAGGTGAGAGAGTGCAACTGCGTGGTTGATATCTGGGCTCATCAGCGTGGTTTTATGTGTGGGGAACTGCGCTTTGTTACCTGTGTGGCAATTGTTTGTAGTTTATTTGGCAGTTTGATTTTGAATTGTTTGATTGATAGAAAGCTTCTGCGTAGGTGTACAAAGGAATCACACAGGTCCGATTGCAAAAGACATAACTTGGTTAACTAGGAATGCCTTTGTTACAAAGCTTGGTAATCTCCATTAAAGCTACAGGAGAAGTTTGAATCAATTACCTACAAGGTCATGCATAGATGAGACCAGAGTAAAACTCACATGACCATTTGGCATAGATCATCTAGGTTTTGTAATCTTTTCATTATTTCTGTGGACATTGACTGAGACAAGCTAGTTTCCTCTCAGTTGAAGTCAGTATTCTTGTGTAGATTTCCTTGATCAGGACAGTATTCACGGCACATCACAAGACAACTGGCATGTGCGTCTTTTGTGGCAGCTGAAGACGTCAGGGGATGCAACCAGGAGGGCTGAGTACAGAGAACAGATTGTACTCACCAGTCCTGGCCTTTCTCATGGTCTCACCTATGTGGCAGCAGGACATACTGTACATGTGTAGTCTGTTGTGAATAGCAATGTCATACTTGTAGACTCTTGTGAATGACAAGGTCATGCTTGTGTAGTATTTTATAAATGACTAGGCCATACTTTTATAATCTTTTGTGAATGACGAGGTCACACTTGTGTTGTCTGACCATTGTGAATGACAAGGTCAGACTTGTATAGTATTCTGTGAATGACAAGGTCAGACTTGTAGAGTCTTCCGTGGATGACAATGTCATACTTGTATAGTATTCTGTGAATGACAAGCCATGCTTTTGTTGTAAATAACTAGGTCATACTTGACTATGCCATACTAGTGAAGTCTGTGTGAGTAGCCAGGTGATAACTATATGGTGCATACCAAGCAATGATATGACTTCATTTGGTCATTTTTGTGAGTGAAAAATGAACTCTGGGTCTCGACTGACCACTCACTACACAAGAGCCAGTTCAATTAGATTAGACCAGGAAAAGTCAATGTCTTGTTTCTGGTTGGCAGTTCAGTGGTCTTATTGGGGAACAGGCAAGGGAACTGTTACCCTGGTAGGGTGATAATGTATTGATAATAAGGGGACCAGTAAGGTAAACATTCCCTTTGTTGGTATAAGGAGGTGATTTATTTATTGATTTGGTCAATGACCTACATGACTTTGGTCACCCTCTGCTACTGTGTTGCCTGCCTCCATGGTTTAGTGGACACAAACACAAAATACACAGGAACCGGTTCAGACAGATCGTTGCAATGATCATTATAAACACTGTAAACGGTCAGTTTGCCGAACAATTTAAACTTGAATCGTTTAGAGTATCAATTAATTGAAATGAGTCAATATCCTCTCAGGAAATTCTGGAATTCTCCTACATTTTGCAGTGGTGCTTTGTTTGCAGACACACAAGTTTGTTGTAGGATGAGAAGTTTGCGTGATTTGAAAGTGAGCAAGTATTACCTGTCACTCAGAATGCTGCAAGAGAAATGTTCTTAATACTGAGCTGGGTGGAAGGTGAGATTATACTGCACAACCCTCAACCTCCTCCACAAACAGACCCTGTATGATACCAAGCCCTGCAAGGTTACGTCCAACTTGACTGTCTGAGTGAGTTCTATAGTTCACTGTATGATACCAATACCTCAAGCTCTGCAAGGTTACGTCCATCTTGACTGTCTGAGTGAGTTCTATAGTTCACTGTATGATACCAAGCTCTGCAAGGTTACGTCCATCTTGACTGTCTGAGTGAGTTCTATAGTTCACTGTATGATACCAAGCTCTGCAAGGTTACGTCCATCTTGACTGTCTGAGTGAGTTCTATACTTCACTGTATGATACCAAGCCCTGCAAGGTTACGTCCAACTTGACTGTCTGAGTCAGTTCTATAGTTCACTGTATGATACCAATACCTCAAGCTCTGCAAGGTTACGTCCATCTTGACTGTCTGAGTGAGTTCTATAGTTCACTGTATGATACCAAGCTCTGCAAGGTTACGTCCATCTTGACTGTCTGAGTGAGTTCTATAGTTCACTGTATGATACCAAGCCCTGCAAGGTTACGTCCAACTTGACTGTCTGAGTCAGTTCTATAGTTCACTGTATGATACCAATACCTCAAGCTCTGCAAGGTTACGTCCATCTTGACTGTCTGAGTGAGTTCTATAGTTCACTGTATGATACCAAGCTCTGCAAGGTTACGTCCATCTTGACTGTCTGAGTGAGTTCTATAGTTCAAAGATTCCAAAAGCCTGTCACGTGTGAACACATGGCCATTTGGTGTCATTTTTATGGTCAGTAGTGATAACAACACTAAATAAGTATTGTTTATGACATATTAAAATATGCAGGCAAAGATTGTCATGGGATGGACCAAATCTACTTTAATTTACCAAATAAGTGTTTATGGGCTCAAATCAAGAGGGCATTTTGCATGTGCATGAGTTCAGAAAGTGCAGGTCTGTTTGCCGATTGTAAGAGACAGTGTATGACCTCACACTGCAGGGTATGACTCTAGTGTATGACTACCTCACACTGCAGGGTATGACTCAAGTGTATGACTACATCACACTGTAGGGTATGACTATAGTGTATGACTCTACCTCACAATGCAGGGTATGACTCTAGTGTATGACTCTACATCACAATGCAGGGTATGACTCTAGTGTATGACCTCACACTGCAGGGTATGACTCTAGTGTATGACTCTACCTCACAATGCAGGGTATGACTCTAGTGTATGACTCTACATCACAATGCAGGGTATGACTCTAGTGTATGACCTCACACTGCAGGGTATGACTCTAGTGTATGACTCTACCTCACACTGCAGGGTATGACTCTAGTGTATGACTCTACATCACACTGCAGGGTATGACTCTAGTGTATGACTCTACCTCACACTGCAGGGTATGACTCTAGTGTATGACTCTACCTCACACTGCAGGGTATGACTCTAGTGTATGACTCTACCTCACACTGCAGGTTATGACTCTAGTGTATGACTCTACCTCACACTGCAGGGTATGACTCTAGTGTATGACTACATCACACTGCAGGTTATGACTCTAGTGTATGACTCTACCTCACACTGCAGGGTATGACTCTAGTGTATGACTCTACCTCACACTGCAGGGTATGACTCTAGTGTATGACTACATCACACTGCAGGGTATGACTCTAGTGTATGACTCTACATCACACTGCAGGGTATGACTCTAGTGTATGACTACATCACACTGCAGGTTATGACTCTAGTGTATGACTCTACCTCACACTGCAGGGTATGACTCTAGTGTATGACTCTACCTCACACTGCAGGGTATGACTCTAGTGTATGACTACATCACACTGCAGGGTATGACTCTAGTGTATGACTCTACATCACACTGCAGGGTATGACTCTAGTGTATGACCTCACACTGCAGGGTATGACTCTAGTGTATGACTCTACATCACACTGCAGGGTATGACTAGTGTATGACTGCATCACACTGCAGGGTATGACTCTAGTGTATGACTCTACCTCACACTGCAGGGTATGACTCTAGTGTATGACTCTACATCACACTGCAGTGTATGACTCTAGTGTATGACTACATCACACTGCAGGTTATGACTCTAGTGTATGACTCTACCTCACACTGCAGGGTATGACTCTAGTGTATGACTCTACCTCACACTGCAGGGTATGACTCTAGTGTATGACTCTACATCACACTGCAGGGTATGACTCTAGTGTATGACTCTACCTCACACTGCAGGGTATGACTCTAGTGTATGACTACATCACACTGCAGATTATGACTCTAGTGTATGACTCTACCTCACACTGCAGGGTATGACTCTAGTGTATGACTCTACCTCACACTGCAGGTTATGACTCTAGTGTATGACTCTACCTCACACTGCAGGGTATGACTCTAGTGTATGACTACATCACACTGCAGGTTATGACTCTAGTGTATGACTCTACCTCACACTGCAGGGTATGACTCTAGTGTATGACTCTACATCACACTGCAGGGTATGACTCTACATCACACTGCAGGGTATGACTCTACATCACACTGCAGGGTATGACTCTAGTGTATGACTCTACATCACACTGCAGGGTATGACTCTAGTGTATGACCTCACACTGCAGGGTATGACTCTAGTGTATGACTCTACATCACACTGCAGGGTATGACTCTACCTCACACTGCAGGGTATGACTCTAGTGTATGACTAACTCACCCTGGAGGGTATGACTCTAGTGTATGACTGCATCACACTGCAGGGTATGACTCTACATCACACTGCAGGGTATGACTCTAGTGTATGACTCTACATCACATTTGTGTACCCTTTTCCCATTTGAATTCTCGTATTTGTTTATTCATTGATAAATAAGACAACTCGGGTATCAAGGAGTTGAAATCTGATTTCAAAGATTTTGTCAATTTAGTTATAATTTTTTCTGCAAAAACATTGTGTCATATGACAGTTAGTCAAATATCTATTTGGTGACAAGTAAAGGTGACTACATGAAGTCATGACTCTAAATGTAGTCATGACCCTGTGTGCTTCTTGCACATGACCACACAGACATTTGGACATAACTGCTAATGGATTGAAACAAGGAATTTTATTGAATTATCTTCTACCAGATGCCACGGCAAGTTCACATTTAGGAAACTTGGAAGCTTTTCATTTATGACAAATCATGATGAATATCTTCATGGAATTTGACATCAGTAACAATGTTTTAAGATTAATGAGTCGTGTTGATTTCAATATTTAATTGTGCAATCACTTGGCAAAGCAGTGCACACAGCAGCCGGCCTCAGTCCCAGATTACTGCGGACTAAGAGAACGCTCCACAACAAATAACTTAGGAAGTTGCTTAATTAATTTTAAACAGATTAGGAATCTTAGGTAACATTACGCATTAGGCCCTTAACATATTTTGATGCAATATTGGACCAACTTTCAGCCAACTCTCCACTTAGTTTTAGTGCTTTCCCAGCTGGGTTAGTAACGGTCACAAATGATTTTCCTGGTAACAAGAGTGATGTGAATGCTTTCACTGCCCTACCCTAATCAACTATTTAATCCCCCAAGACTGTTTCCTACTTCCTACTCCAGTTATTCACCTCCAAAGTCAGGTTTATTCACTTATAATGGAAAGCATATGGCATGATCAAGTTGTGGAAACCTTGTGACAGGAGACAGTAGAGGTCGTAAAGTACATTTCCTGGGATCACACTCAACTGGTCAAAGATCTTGTGAAGTGATGAATTATCTTCTAATTATGTCAATACAATAACTAACCCGTAATGTTGACCAACGATAGCCAATAATCCTCAACTATGCAATTATAGAAGCTACAATAGCAAAGACATCAGGTGCTTGGGCACATCAGAAATCTCTCACACAGTATTGACGAAGGACTCGCGCAGGAATAAAATGTGGAATAAAAAATATGCTGTGATTTCTGCATTGCCATAATTATGGACTTAATCAGTTTTATTTGTTTGGAGAGTCAGTTTCAGCAGGAAGGTTGTGTAGATATATCCCTGCAGTGCCCCTCTTGGGACTGGGAGGTTCCATATGGGAGGTGTGAAGGCGTCCTGGGGTCTGATACACAGATATATCCCTGCAGTGCCTCTCTTGGGAATGGGATGTTCCATATGGGAGGTGTGAAGGCGTCCTGGGGTCTGATACACAGATATATCCCTGCAGTGCCCCTCTTGGGACTGGGAGGTTCCATATGGGAGGTGTGAAGGCGTCCTGGGGTCTGATACACAGATATATCCCTGCAGTGCCCCTCTTGGGACTGGGAGGTTCCATATGGGAGGTGTGAAGGCGTCCTGGGGTCTGATACACAGATATATCCCTGCAGTGCCCCTCTTGGGACTGGGAGGTTCCATATGGAAGGTGTGAAGGTGTCCTGGGGTCTGATGCACAGATAATGATGGCAGGTTTCTGCTTTGTTATGCTCATGTGATATGCAATTTTTAAACTGAAATATATGGTGGTAAAAACTGCCACATATCTTGTTCATGAGATCATGTCGAGCTGTTGATTAACATTCAGCATGAGTCAAGTGGGTGCAAAGGCCTGGTGAGGTTTGAAAGTACAGGTCTGTGAACCTGCTGAAAGTATTCACCGTACATCACATTAGATAGCTGCAAGGAGGACCAGACCACTGCCTGCCATTTACCCAGACACTAGCTACACTGGTCAGAACACACCACTGACCCTGCATCATCCAATTATATATTACCAATAAATCAAGTTGTGTTGGGCTTTGAAGAGATCTTCATTCCAAAGTCATTCTAAAGAGAGTATTAAGACTGAGTGTGAACAAGATGAATGTGTGGTTTCTTCTTCTTCTCATGTCTAAGACAAATGGCTTTTCTGACATTTCAAACAGAGGCTTGTTGCCATGGAAACTTGGGGAATATAATATTTTGGTGGAACAATGCTATTGTTTTCAGATGTATAATAAACATGAACTTGATCTGGAGAAAGGAATCAGTACAAATAATTTGTTAATGTACATCCATTAATTATCCCCCCCCCTCTCTCAGTCTCTGTTGCTTGGATACATGAATGTTTCTACAGACATAGAATTTTTCTGTGGTACGAAATGACTTTATCATGTGAAGATTCACACCTAGCTTTCTCTTCTAGCCTGTGAATATAAATAGGGTAGTGTGGCCCTTTGGGATGGCATGGTCCTGTGGGGTTGTGTGGTCCTGTGGGGGTGGGGTGGTCCCGTGGGATTGTGTGGTCTTGTGGGGGTGGGGTGGTCCTGTGGGATGGTGTGGTCCTGTGGGGTGGTTTGGTCCTGTGGAGTGGTGTGGTCCTGTGGGGTGGTGTGGTCCTGTGGGGTGGTGTGGTCCTGTGCGATGGTGTGGCCCTGTGGGGTGGGGTGGTCCTGTGGGGTGGTCCTGTGGGGTGGGGTGGTCCTGTGAGGTGGTATGGTCCTGTGGGGTTGTGTGGTCTTGTTGGGGTGGGGTGGTCCTGTGGGGTTGTGTGGTCTTGTTGGGGTGGGGTGGTCCTGTGGGGTGGTGTGGCCCTGTGGGGTGGTGTGGTCCTTTGAGGTGGTATGGTCCTGTGGGGTTGTGTGGTCTTGTTGGGGTGGGGTGGTCCTGTGGAGTAGTGTGGTCCTGTGGGATGGGATGGCCCTGTGGGGTGGTGTGGTCCTATGGGGTGGTGTGGTCCTGTGGAGTGGGGTGGTCTTGTGGGGTGGGATGGTCCTGTGGGGTGGTGTGGTCCTGTGGGATGGTCCTGTGTTGTAGGGTGGCCCTGTGGGGTTGTGTGGTCCTGTGGGGTTGTGTGGTCCTGTGGGGTGGCCCTGTGGCTTGGGGTGGTCCTGTGGGGTGGTGTGGTCCTGTGGGGTGGGGTGGTCCTGTGAGGTTGTGGGGTGGTGTGGTCCTGTGGGGTGGTGTGGCCCTGTGGGGTGGTGTGGTCCTGTCGGGTGGGGTGGTCCTGTGGTGTGGTCCTGTGGGGTGGAGTGGTCCTGTAGGTTGGGGTGATATCCTGCAATGCCCAGTCTTGACCTTGCCACACTGTATCCTGCAATGCCCAGTCTTGACCTTGCCACACTGTATCCTGCAATGCCCAGTCTTGACCTTGCCACACTGTATCCTGCAATGCCCAGTCTTGACCTTGCCACACTGTATCCTGCAATGCCCAGTCTTGATCTTGCCACACTGTATCCTGCAATGCCCAGTCTTGACCTTGCCACACTTTATCCTGCAATGCCCAGTCTTGACCTTGAAGTGTCTTCTTTGAGTCAACTTCCTCCATATTGCATATTTCTTTTTGCACTTAATTAAACTAATATCATCCTTGGAGCTGTTGTATCAGTGTCTCATAATACATCCCCAGCAAGCCACAGGTTTTGGGCTTCAAATGTATAACAAATATAAATAGATTGCAGAGATGTGTTCATCTCAGTAGCACATTACTGTGACCAAGGTAGACACTGGTACAAGGTTAGAATCTCTACTGAAAGTGAGTAACCACTGAGCTGATAGTGGTGCACAGTATGACATGAATGGGGGTGTATTTTGTCAGAATGCCATCATCCTGTCAGACACCCAGCATGCATTTCTGAATAGCAAAGCATTTTCTCACCCCATTAGTTGCTGCACCTGGTTATTTTTGTGGAGAAATATGTGACCCTTCACACCTGATAAGAGCTGTAGGCGATTGGCCGCCACAGCCAGGTGCATGCTGGGAAGACAAGAAACATGCCACTTCTGTAGTACTCACATCAGACACCAGAGGGCACCAAGGCATGCTGAGGTATCTATCACTGTCTGGCTATCACTCTCTGACTACCTGTCCTGGGAGGTGACTGTCACTGTCTGACTACCTGTCCTGGGAGGTGACTATCGCTGTCTGGCTACCTGTCCTGGGAGGTAGCTGTCACTGTCTGGCTACCTGTCCTGAGAGGTGGCTGTCACTGTCTGACTACCTGTCCTGGGAGGTAGCTGTCACTGTCTGGCTACCTGTCATGGGAGGTGACTGTCACTGTCTGGCTACCTGTCCTGGGAGGTGACTATCACTGTCTGGCTACCTGTCCTGGGAGGTGGCTGTCACTGTCTGGCTACCTGTCCTGGGAGGTGGCTGTCACTGTCTGGCTACCTGTCCTGGGAGGTGACTATCACTGTCTGGCTACCTGTCCTGTCTGGCTGTCACTGTCTGGCTACCTGGCCTGGGAGGTGACTATCACTGTCTGGCTACCTGTCCTGTCTGGCTGTCACTGTCTGGCTACCTGGCCTGGGAGGTGACTATCACTGTCTGGCTACCTGTCCTGTCTGGCTGTCACTGTCTGGCTACCTGTCCTGTCTGGCTACCTGTCCTGTCTGGCTACCTGTCCTGTCTGGCTACCTGTCCTGGGGGTGACTATCACTGATGGAGGCTCCTCTCAAGGTTTGACAAATATGTCCTAAGAGGTCTGTCTGTAGGGTTTATGGGACCCGCAGTAGTTTGGTAGCTGTCATGGCATATTTTTTCTGATGGGTACAAAATGGAAGATTGCAGGTTTTTAAATATTAAATCTTAATTCAGAAGCCAAACAATGCTCTTAGCAAACGGCATTAGTAAATACCTTACAACAAATTTCACACAAAATGACTAATAGAGATTTTGCCTATTTTTAGTCTTCGTTGAATCCTTAGAAAATATCTGTACACTTTGAAGTCATGCCAACAGCAGCTTTCATCAGATGAATTTTCAGCATCTTTGAAATATTTGATGTGGCAATAGAGAATGTTGTGACAAACATGATCAGCAGGTAGAACGAGGAAAGAGACAAATGAAGTATTACCCAATACGTTGCTATGGCTACCAGGCATGCTAAAAATGAGAACAGTGCCTGTCACCAGTTGGGGCCAGACATGTATTTATTCGTGCATAACTGTGACCAGATAAGTTCACGCATGGCCATGGAGGGAACATGTTTGTGTGTTACACATTCACTGATTGCAATCATCTGCCGTAAGTTGCGGGAACGTAAGCTTGTTGGGTCATACATAATTAAGACCTATTAGATATTTGGCGTGAACTGTAATACAGATTCCATCATGGATTATTGATTGCTATTCCTGTCTTAAACAAATTATAAAGATATATTACTGGAGCTGGCTCTGACATTGTCATATTAACTTTCTCATTGATAAATAAGACTTGATACCGTCATGGTAAATGGTTAATTTACTCAGAGATAAAATATTGGTATAAGCTGAGTACTTTGATGAGATATTTTGATATCCTGAATTATCTTTGACGGAGCAATCCCGGAACGATTTCTATGGTAAAACCTTCTGGACAGGATGGATTTTGAAGAAATGATTCCTATACTGGCTACATAGAGCAGTGTTGAGATGTGTGATGTTGTGTCAGTCCCCTTGGGGGGCCGGAGGAGGCAGCTCTGTCAAGCCAGGCTACCAGGTCCCGTGCCTAGAACATACTCTATGTACAGCAGCTCCGTCAAGCCAGGCTACCAGGTCCCATGCCTAGAACATACTCTACGTACAGCATCTCCGTCAGGCCAGGCTACCAGGTCCCATGCCTAGAACATACTCTACGTACAGCAGCTCTGTCAAGCCAGGCTACCAGGCCCCATGCCTAGATCATACTCTATGTACAGCAGCTCTGTCAAGCCAGGCTACCAGGTCCCATGCCTAGAACATACTCTACGTACAGCAGCTCTGTCAAGCCAGGCTGCCTGGTCCCGTGCCTAGAACATACTCTACGTACAGCAGCTCTGTCAAGCCAGGCTACCAGGTCCCATGCCTAGAACATACTCTACGTACAGCATCTCCGTCAAGCCAGGCTACCAGGCCCCATGCCTAGATCATACTCTATGTACAGCAGCTCTGTCAAGCCAGGCCACCAGGTCCCGTGCCTAGAACATACTCTATGTACAGCAGCTCTGTCAAGCCAGGCTACCAGGTCCCATGCCTAGAACATACTCTACGTACAGCAGCTCTGTCAAGCCAGGCTGCCTGGTCCCGTGCCTAGAACATACTCTATGTACAGCAGCTCTGTCAAGCCAGGCTACCAGGTCCCATGCCTAGAACATACTCTATGTACAGCAGCTCTGTCAAGCCAGGCTACCAGGTCCCATGCCTAGAACATACTCTATGTACAGCAGCTCTGTCAAGCCAGGCTGCCAGGTCCCATGCCTAGATCATACTCTATGTACAGCAGCTCTGTCAAGCCAGGCCACCAGGTCCCATGCCTAGAACATACTCTATGTACAGCAGCTCTGTCAAGCCAGGCTGCCAGGTCCCATGCCTAGAACATACTCTATGTACAGCAGCTCTGTCAAGCCAGGCTGCCTGGTCCCGTGCCTAGAACATACTCTATGTACAGCAGCTCTGTCAAGCCAGGCTACCAGGTCCCATGCCTAGAACATACTCTATGTACAGCAGCTCTGTCAAGCCAGGCTGCCAGGTCCCATGCCTAGAACATACTCTATGTACAGCAGCTCTGTCAAGCCAGGCTGCCTGGTCCCGTGCCTAGAACATACTCTATGTACAGCAGCTCTGTCAAGCCAGGCCACCAGGTCCCATGCCTAGAACATACTCTATGTACAGCAGCTCTGTCAAGCCAGGCCACCAGGTCCCATGCCTAGAACATACTCTATGTACAGCAGCTCTGTCAAGCCAGGCTGCCTGGTCCCGTGCCTAGAACATACTCTATGTACAGCAGCTCTGTCAAGCCAGGCTACCAGGTCCCATGCCTAGAACATACTCTATGTACAGCAGCTCTGTCAAGCCAGGCCACCAGGTCCCACGCCTAGATCATACTCTACGTACAGCAGTTCTCTCAAGCCAGGCTACCAGGTCCCATGCCTAGAACATACTCTATGTACAGCAGCTCTGTCAAGCCAGGCTACCTGGTCCCATGCCTAGAACATACGTTACGTACAGCAGCTCTGTCAAGCCAGGCTACCAGGTCCCGTGCCTAGATCATACTCTATGTACAGCAGCTCTGTCAAGCCAGGCTACCTGGTCCCATGCCTAGAACATACGTTACGTACAGCAGCTCTGTCAAGCCAGGCTACCAGGTCCCATGCCTAGAACATACTCTATGTACAGCAGCTCTGTCAAGCCAGGCTACCAGGTCCCGTGCCTAGAACATACTCTATGTACAGCAGCTCTGTCAAGCCAGGCTACCAGGTCCCATGCCTAGAACATACTCTATGTACAGCAGCTCTGTCAAGCCAGGCCACCAGGTCCCGTGCCTAGAACATACTCTATGTACAGCAGCTCTGTCAAGCCAGGCTACCAGGTCCCATGCCTAGAACATACTCTATGTACAGCAGCTCTGTCAAGCCAGGCCACCAGGTCCCGTGCCTAGAACATACTCTACGTACAGCAGCTCTGTCAAGCCAGGCTACCAGGTCCCACGCCTAGATCATACTCTATGTACAGCAGCTCTGTCAAGCCAGGCCACCAGGTCCCGTGCCTAGAACATACTCTATGTACAGCAGCTCTGTCAAGCCAGGCTACCAGGTCCCATGCCTAGATCATACTCTACGTACAGCATCTCCGTCAGGCCAGGCTACCAGGTCCCGTGCCTAGAACATACTCTATGTACAGCAGCTCTGTCAAGCCAGGCCACCAGGTCCCGTGCCTAGAACATACTCTATGTACAGCAGCTCTGTCAAGCCAGGCTACCAGGTCCCATGCCTAGAACATACTCTACGTACAGCAGCTCTGTCAAGCCAGGCTACCTGGTCCCATGCCTAGAACATACTCTATGTACAGCAGCTCTGTCAAGCCAGGCTACCAGGTCCCATGCCTAGAACATACTCTATGTACAGCAGCTCTGTCAAGCCAGGCTACCAGGTCCCATGCCTAGAACATACTCTATGTACAGCAGCTCTGTCAAGCCAGGCTACCAGGTCCCATACCTAGAACATACTCTATGTACAGCAGCTCTGTCAAGCCAGGCTACCAGGTCCCATGCCTAGAACATACTCTATGTACAGCAGCTCTGTCAAGCCAGGCTACCAGGTCCCATGCCTAGATCATACTCTACGTACAGCAGCTCTGTCAAGCCAGGCTACCTGGTCCCATGCCTAGATCATACTCTATGTACAGCAGCTCTGTCAAGCCAGGCTACCTGGTCCCATGCCTAGATCATACTCTATGTACAGCAGCTCTGTCAAGCCAGGCTATCAGGTCCCATACCTAGAACATACTCTATGTACAGCAGCTCTGTCAAGCCAGGCTATCAGGTCCCATACATAGAACATACTCTATGTACAGCAGCTCTGTCAAGCCAGGCTACCAGGTTCCGTGCCTAGAACATACTCTATGTACAGCAGCTCTGTCAAGCCAGGCTACCAGGTCCCATGCCTAGAACATACTCTATGTACAGCAGCTCTGTCAAGCCAGGCCACCAGGTCCCGTGCCTAGAACATACTCTATGTACAGCAGCTCTGTCAAGCCAGCTTCCAGGTCCCATGCCTAGAACATAATAATAATAATAATAATAATAATAATAATAATAATAATAATAATAATAATAATAATAATCTTTATTTCATGAGGGTTACACTTTTAAGCAACTTAATACTTATCTTCCAATGTACTCTAGCTACAGCAGCTCTGTCAAGCCAGGCCACCAGGTCCCATACGTAGAACATACTCTATGTACATATTTGATGAGGAGATGCCAAGTGGTTAGGTCTACACACGTACGTGTCTCTTGTGTCATCTCTGCAAATATCTCTTCTCATATCATGTCTGATGGCAAATAGGTTTAGTTGGTGAAATCTCCCTCTCCTTATACCTACTTGAGGATGTTGATACATTTTTTTGGCATGTTTATTTACATCACACTCAAGATATACATTGAACAGCCAAATGTCGAAATAAAATGACCTAGTACAGTTATGATATTGACCAGATATTTGGATCAATTTCATATATTTATAATTTCATTAGTTTGTGCTGACTTTGTATGTAATTAGTGGTGGGAATTTTCCATTATTCTGTCTCAGTCAAACTCTG
This sequence comes from Amphiduros pacificus, assembly GCA_949316495.1. Classification (NCBI taxonomy): domain Eukaryota; kingdom Metazoa; phylum Annelida; class Polychaeta; order Phyllodocida; family Hesionidae; genus Amphiduros; species Amphiduros pacificus. The sequence continues at coordinate 53,956,847 of OX439005.1, read as the reverse complement.
AATCTACAAGATGGCTTTCTTAGCGTCACACAGTTGTAAAGTTAGATTAATGCTTACAATCATCATATATAATGTAATTTACAGACATTTCCAGGAAATGTTTTAAAACATTGAAAACCTCCCGTTTTGAGCACGGCCATGAGGCGCATAGGCCATTGGGGCCATTTGTTTGGACAAACAGATCAGGGTGCTATAACCAATTAGCTGAAAAACTGTAAGTTAAAAAAAATATATGACTAATTGAAAAATGTATTGAAGATAAGTGAGAAATGTAATGTACAAGCTCATTGGAGACAGATGTGACAGCAGAAGCTTCTATGCCAGGTCCATGATCGGCACTGCCATTAAACTGGGACATTTGATTAAGATATGTCATTTAAGCCTGGAAAATAGAAAAAGAAGATTTGCGTGAGATTATTTGTTGAGTGTCTTATTGAGTGCTGTCACTGGTAGCTTTGTTGATTAATTGGTTATCAATGCAATCAATGAGGATTATTCCATAAATCTGTGGATTGCAGCACTTCTGTACTTACTTATCTTGCTTACTCAGTGATTAGGACTGGTAGATCTCTGATAATATCAAACTTATCCATAGGACAGAGGCAAAGTATGAGATAACATGTTAGCATATGAGCTGCATCTAACTGTTTGCCTCTTACAGGTGACTGGGGTGGTAGAATATGTGAAGTATATATGCTCTTACCAATATTATACATTAACTGGTTTGATGACACTGGCAAGACACTGGCTGGTTATTGAATAATTGGTTTGGTGACACTGGCTGGTTATTGAATAATTGGTTTGGTGACACTGGCATGACACTGGCCTGTTATCAGGCATGTAACCATGACAACACATGGGTATGTTTAGGAAGGGATGCTAGTTTACTCTTGTGTTGTGGCATGGCCCTGTTGTGTGATATGAATGTATGTGCAAGACAGTGAGACTGTTAGAACTCAATGGATCACTTTATACGTGACCAACTAGGTATATAATTGTAAAAGGGAAATTAGGAAAACAAAACAACAAATTGGCAACAGAGAAGAGCATGTGAGTCTGTTCTGGGACAGTTGACACCTGTCATTCTAATCATTGTCTATCTCTGTATCTCATAACTTGGATTATTTTCCAGCTTTAATCATGTCTGCAATAAGCAAGACAAAAGACTGATGGCAGAAGCAGAAAGGTTGTGTCATTTGTGAGGAGTTGAATCTTCAGAAACCTTCTGTATTGATCTCTGGCGTTTGTCTATGGTCATGCTGACCTATATTCCAGCTGGGTCAAAGAATCAATCCTCAAGCCTACCATGGTAACACAGCTACCATGGTAACACAACTACCATGGTAACACAACTACCATGGTAACACAGCTACCATGGTAACACAACTACCATGGTAACACAGCTACCATGGTAACACAGCTATCCCTGACATATCCAGTGTGCTCTGACACGCCCTCTGCACTCCGACACCCAGCTATCCCTGACATATCCAGTGTGCTCTGACACGCCCTCTGTATTCCGACACCCAGCTATCCCTGACATATCCGACGTGCTCCGACACCCAGCTATCCCTGACATATCCAGAGTGCTCTGACACGCCCTCTGCACTCCGACACCCAGCTATCCCTGACATATCTGATGTGCTCTGACACCCAGCTATCCCTGACATATCTGACGTGCTCCGACACCCAGCTATCCCTGACATATCCAGTGTGCTCTGACACGCCCTCTGCACTCCGACACCCAGCTATCCCTTACATATCCAGAGTGCTCTGACACGCCCTCTGCACTCCGACACCCAGCTATCCCTGACATATCCGACGTGCTCTGACACGCCCGACCAGCTCTCCCGTTTGTCAGTGCAGCCATCCTGGTGTGGACCTTATCACTTCCCGGAGACTGGTGGCTTCTTCCTCGCAATGGCTGCTTCCTAGCGATGGCTGCTTCCTAGCAATGGCTGCTTCCTAGCGATGGCTGCTTCCTAGCGATGGCTGCTTCCTAGCGATGGCTGCTTCCTAGCGATGGCTGCTTCCTAGCGATGGCTGCTTCCTGGCGATGGTGGTTAAGATTGGTTTCCATAAGAATGGGGGACTGAGCCATGTATCATCTCCGTTATCAGTGGAATCAGTGGGGGTCTGGCCATTGATTTCTTCTGTTCAATCCTGTATAACATTAAGGCGAGATCCTTTTCTGTTGGTAAGACCTTGTTATCTGGGGTTGAAGCATTTAGTTTGGGATTAAATTTTGTTGTTCACGATGAAATCCTCTCAAATAGGATTATGTCTCAAAGTTTGAGATTGAATCATATCTTCTTTAGTTTTGTGTTATATCAGATAAGTTTGGGTCAGATCATATTGGTAAGTAATATGTCTTGGTTCTGGCATAAGGTTCTTGCAGTCTGGGGTTAGATGTTATGGTCAAGGGTTAGATCATTGAGTTTTATCTAGCAGTCCAGAATTAGATTGTTGAGGGTTAGACTATGTAGTTAGGGTTACATCCTGCCGTCTAGGGTAATACCCCAGTCACATTTGTGCAGATTTCAGTTAAGATGCCTGGCCGATGGGTATTTTTTACAAAATCGGCCGTCAGTTCAGATTGCCTTGCAGGCACCGGGAGATCATCGGCCACAATTGGGCATCTTTAAGACATCATAAGGGGCATCAGGAACTTTTATCTGCAACATAAAAGTTGCCGGCGTTTCACCGATGTCTTATCAGCAAATATCATCCTAAAATACACGGCAGGGTCCCGGCAGTGTCCCGCAGGCACATCGGCAAATTATCTTAGGGCTGCCGGTGGTATCGTACAGTGAAAACAGGATTTATTTTTTATAATCTAGATGTCTTTAGGATATCTTACAGACACCTTTGCAAATGTGACTGGGGTATTATTTGTAATAATCGAGAGTTACACAAGGGAGTTAGGGTTACACCATGCAGCCTAGTGTCCTTCTGGTGTCCTTCTGGTGTCCTTCTGGTGTCCTTCTGGTGTCCTTCTGGTGTCCTGGTGTCCCTCTGGTGTCCTTCTGGTGGGTTTGGTGTGGTTGTTGTGGACATAACTGTTCATGGACAATACATTAGAGTGAATTATCTTAATAAGCTATGAGAACTTTTTTATGATGGAAGATGTTATTGAAAATGATCATTTGGAAATGAAATATGTAGATAAGAGGTAAATGTGTAGAAATAGACATGCAATCCAATACTTGGTAGAGATGCAAATATGGGAAGATGTTGCTAATATTATGACCATTATGCTATGATAACATGCAATACATTGCTGGCAGATCATTTATCCTGGAGCAGGCAGGCAGAGCCCGAAACGTCCACTTGGTAATGTAGACCGGGAATGTATTATATTGGACAGTCCTCCTTTGAACGATTAGAGAAACATGTTGTAGAATCCCCCTCTTACACTGGAAGGAAGCATGATATATATTCACAAGTTATTGGACCAGATCTCATAGAAATATGTATTGTTCAAACTTCTTTCTATGTATTTGTAACCATGGTAACCGTGAATAGTTTTATAGCCAGCATCAGCCCACTACAGCTGCCTGATTAAATTACACAATATGTCCCAATGATATTTGTGTGTTTCTATCCTGGCAATCTGGATCCTGACAGCCAGTCAAATTACTGACTCAATCTGTGACTCGCAATCTCCACTGCCAATTATTCCAAGAGGAGGGAGAGATTTGAGAAATATTACAAATGTTGGCATCTAAACTTATAAAAAAATATTCAATCCATTCAAAACATCTGAAAAATTGATGTTCTGACTAATGCATGCATTTACAATATACAGAAATGAATTACAGGTCTCCATCTTTGTTTTGTTTATTTGTTTGTTTGTTTGTTTATTTATTTCATAAAATAATGTTTCTGACCTTATGCAGCCATTGACAGATCCTGTATTGTTTGTAAGTTATATAATGTTACATAATATCAGGGACATCAAAGATACAAGACAGACACAGGTTTACATAGCCAGAGTCCAGAAAGATACAAGACAGACACAGGTTTACATAGTCCGAGTCCAGAAAGATACAAGACAGACACAGGTTTACATAGTCCGAGTCCAGAATGATACAAGACAGACACAGGTTTACATAGTCCGAGTCCAGAATGATACAAGACAGACACAGGTTTACATAGTCCGAGTCCAGAATGATACAAGACAGACACAGGTTTACATAGTCCGAGTCCAGAATGATACAAGACAGACACAGGTTTACATAGTCCGAGTCCAGAAAGATACAAGACAGACACAGGTTTACATAGTCCGAGTCCAGAATGATACAAGACAGACACAGGTTTACATAGTCCGAGTCCAGAATGATACAAGACAGACACAGGTTTACATAGTCCGAGTCCAGAATGATACAAGACAGACACAGGTTTACATAGTCCGAGTCCAGAAAGATACAAGACAGACACAGGTTTACATAGTCCGAGTCCAGAATGATACAAGACAGACACAGGTTTACATAGTCCGAGTCCAGAATGATACAAGACAGACACAGGTTTACATAGTCCGAGTCCAGAATGATACAAGACAGACACAGGTTTACATAGTCCGAGTCCAGAAGATACAAGACAGACACAGGTTTACATAGTCCGAGTCCAGAATGATACAAGACAGACACAGGTTTACATAGTCCGAGTCCAGAAAGATACAAGACAGACACAGGTTTACATAGTCCGAGTCCAGAAAGATACAAGACAGACACAGGTTTACATAGTCCGAGTCCAGAAAGATACAAGACAGACACAGGTTTACATAGTCCGAGTCCAGAATGATACAAGACAGACACAGGTTTACATAGTCCGAGTCCAGAATGATACAAGACAGACACAGGTTTACATAGTCCGAGTCCAGAAAGATACAAGACAGACACAGGTTTACATAGTCCGAGTCCAGAATGATACAAGACAGACACAGGTTTACATAGTCTGAGTCCAGAATGATACAAGACAGACACAGGTTTACATAGTCCGAGTCCAGAATGATACAAGACAGGTTGACAGACCAGCATATTGAGTGGCATTCCTTATGGATTTAAATGTCAGTCACTATTTCTCCTGAGGAAGATTTCTAGTGCTTCTGACACGGGGTCATACAAGGCAAGAGGGGCCTCCACTGTTAATGTATAGAGTGGCTGCAGGCATAGGGTTTGTTTAGATGGCAGGTAGATGGACTACTTTGGCCCCAACAGGCAATTCTCTCTGAGAGCAGGCCACTAGCTACATCAAAGACTTGCGAGGAAATGTTCTCATATCAAATAAATCATATTTCCTGTATGTGTATAATTTGGCTGGATAGGTGTGATTTGTATGTTGTGCCGGAGGTGTGAAGGTTGCTCATGTATCCTCACAGAATTATGTCCCTTGTCATGATGTGAGGCATCTGTCTAACTCATTTGTTTCTATCGCTAATGGCACAAGGCAATATGAGATCACAGAGTTAGTGCCTAATCTACCTCTGATCACAGAGTTAGTGCCTAATCTACCTCTGATCACAGAGTTAGTGCCTAATCTACCTCTGATCACAGAGTTAGTGCCTAATCTATCTCTGATCACAGAGTTAGTGCCTAATCTACCTCAGATCACAGAGTTAGTGCCTAATCTACCTCAGATCACAGAGTTAGTGCCTAATCTACCTCAGATCACAGAGTTAGTGCCTAATCTATCTCTGTGTAGACAAGCTTGGGGATGTTGATAAGTTGAGGCAAACCTCAAGGGATTCTGATTATTACTGGACAAACCTTGGGATACTGACAAGTAATTGGTAAGCCTTGGGATTCTGATAAGTAATTGGTAAGCCTTGGGATTCTGATAAGAAACAAGTAAGCCTTGGGATTCTGATAAGTAATTGGTAAGCCTTGGGATACTGACAAGTAGTTGGTAAGCCTTCGGATTCTGATAAGAAACAAGTAAGCCTTGGGATTCTGATAAGTAATTGGTAAGCCTTGGGATTCTGACAAGTAACAAATAAGCCTTGGGATTCTGATAAGAAACAAGTAAGGCTTGGGATTCTGATAAGAAACAAGTAAGCCTTGGGATTCTGATCAGGTATTGGTAAGCCTTGGGATTCTGATAAATACTGGACAAGCCTTGGGATTCTGGCAAGGATTGGGATTCTGATAAGAAACAAGTTTCCCTTGGGATTCCTCATCAAGATTTCTAAGAGGTTTTCAATCAGATCTGATCAGCATATTTCAAAATGATATTTCTAAGTGTTCAATTATTTTTGAGATGCACTAATTTTTAGCCTTTAACTGTTTATGCCAATGGTTGACATGATAATGACTTGTATTGTTAAGTTTTTATATTATTCTTGGCAATAAGTCTCTTTGTATCAGACTTGTAACTCTGTTTATATTTTCTGTATTTTCAGAGATGGGAGGTTGTACGTCAGCCACTCTGCCAACACCAAGAGAGAAACGCTACAGGCGTGCCATCAAACTCTATGAGGTCGGAGAGGTCAAGTCCCTCACCAATCTTTTCAATAGAAATAAATGTTTTGACACAGGAGAACTTCCTCTGACCTTGGCTGCCAACCAAGGTCATGAGGCAGTGGTGCATGCCCTCCTGAAGGGGGGAGCTGATGCTAATAAACTAGACAGAAACGGGCGCGGTGCCTTGCACATCGCTGTCTACCTTAATGACGTAGAAACGGCCGAGATATTGCTGGCCGCCAAAGTGGATCCAGATAAATATGATGGAAACAATGCCGCGCCACTCCATATTGCCTGCGAGAGAGGGGCAAAGGTCATGGTGGAGAAGTTGCTGGGAGCCGGCGCTAATCCCAATGAATGTTCCATCGCTCTACCGCCCCTCATCCACGCGGTGGTTCACGCCCACTCGGAATGTGTGGAGATACTACTCAAGGCAGGAGCGGACCCCGACGTGTACGACTCCAGAGGAAACTCCGCCATCTTTATTGCCGTTTCGAACAGTGATGTTGTGAGCACGCGAGCCCTGCTGCGACACGGCGCAAGTCCTAACTACACATCGCGGGACAACGTGACGCTGACCTGTCTGGCATGTGTGATTGGTTCGTCTGCGGTCCTACAGGTGCTAGTAGACAATGGATGTGACCCTAACTTCTACCGGGAAGATGACGTCCCGCCGCTGATAGCGGCCGCCGCCAAGGCTAATTGTGACTGCGTGGATATACTCCTCAACGCCAGAGTGGACGTCAACACGACGGACCGCAAGGGACACACCGCGCTCTACAACGCTGCGCTCGGAATCGTCGACGTGGAGAAACACCACTTCTTTTGTAAATACTTCTCAAACGTGTACAGAAATTTCTCAAAATATGACCCACAGGATATTTACCCAGAAAATGCGACCAAGTGTGTGATGAGCCTGGTGCAAGCGGGAGCAGACCTGTCGCCGGTGTGGGACCGGTTCACTCAGGTGTGTCCGCACCCAGAGGGCGTCACCTTCGAGCAGATGGTTCTCTGTGAAGTGCTCATTCAGGCTTACGGCTTCAAAAAACTATCACACGTCAAACGCAAGGCGTTCTCAGTCAATCTTCTAACCTTGCGGGAGTACGGCTTGGTGAAGCTCTTATACTCAGCAGGTGTGGATCCCGACCCAGAAGATATCTACGCTCTAAGCGTGCGCAGTGACGAAATGGACCGCTTTATGTTCAAATGGGTAAAACGATTGAAATTCTCACCCCGACAACTCAAAGATTTGTGCCGGAAGAAGATAAGGCAGACATTATCGTGGAATGTGCTGTATTTAGTGGAGCACCTGGATATATCTGCAGACCTGAAGGAGTACATCTGCATCATGGACACAGAGCATTACAGCCAAGTAGACGAATCCTGAAAGCAATATCTACAATACAACAAGGAAATGATTGTATCCTGTCAATAATATTTGTATGGATACGGTACACTGTTCATGATGATAACCTTTCTGTTATGAGGAAGACTTGATACAGGGTGTTCAGAAATTATGATAATTAGCCTAGTCGACATAACCAAAGCCATTTACTAGATTATTTGACATCATTTAGTAACATCCACTAGAAGCTATGGGTTACGTCATCTAATTTATTGAATATAAATTTGACATCAGCATGAATTAAAATCCAATCTAATTGTCATCAGAGAAATGAAAGTAGTGCATTTGATTCAGATGATAAATCTTGCCATCAATTTTCACAAAATATATTGGAATTTGCTGCCTACTCCAGTATTAGTTTAAGAATTCACTTTTAAGATTAGAACAAGTGCAGATCTCACTGCCTAGTCTAAACTTGTACAGAAACACACTGCCACAACCTAAAACACCATTAGGCCAAAGAGATGGGTAAAAATGTTGCATATTCTCTCTTTAGATGACAGTAATTGTATGTCATTGTTTTCAACTGATGTGGTCATGCACATGCAATAAAGGAAACTGTAGAGTAAATCATGTTTTTGGAATCCATGAACCCATGCAAAATGAGAAACCATTTAATAAATATTGTATATTTATTAACTTCACATATGGCAACTTGAGCTTTGCATGTCAAACAAATGGAGTTGCCATTTTGATTTTGGTGGCATTGATTTAGAATGCATTTTGAAAACTACCATTCCAAAGCAAAATTCACTAGACATTTTTTATCTGTGTTGGTAACTTTGGAATTATATTGAATTGTACAGAAGACTTACTAATTGTTTAAGAAGCCAAACCAGTTACCATTTGAAGCCCTATTAAGCAAGTCATATGGTGATCGATTACATCAAGACGTGTTGTCAGTTTCCATGCATGTCATCAATTACCAGTTCATGATATGTTTCAGATAATTGTTTTGTGACTATCTGCTTTTAGAGGTAGTGAGATTGACATAAGTTTGTACATAGAGAAGTTGCTTCGTGGTAACAATATATTGTTATTTATTTTGGTAGATAAACCAAAAAACTACTCTCAGTTATGTCCCTCCACCTCATCTATGTCAGTCCATTGTTATCATATAATATCAGATATATATTTTCTCCTTTATAAGACCGTTTTGGATAGTGCCTGTAGGGATTTTGTAGAAAGAAAGATTTTTGTGTCGGTAATTCACAGACTAAATGTTATCTTTAAAGCAGACATATTTAAGCCTGCTGGTAATCAGTAAGGGACGGAATCATCAATGTAGATTGTACAGATATAGGATCAAGCATGGTTAAAATGTTACCAAGCTCAAGATGGAAACCTCACTAGTCTAAAAAGGTTTTGAATGTCAAAAGTGAGGCCTTTTATCCTTTCCTGACTGAGAGGCAAGATTGAATGCAGTTGTTAAATGCTCAAAAAGCAAAAACTAAGTGAAAATGGTCATGAATGTTGACATTATTTCAGCAACTATAATAATTGCTGTGAAATTCAGGTATTCTGTGAATGGTGTGGACTAACTGTCCATAAATGATTTTATTTGAGACGGATTTGGTTTTGAGTTGAGTACTTGGAGCGTAGCATTTTTGGGGGCAAGGGGTAATTGTGATCAAATATGATCACAGAAAGCCTTTACTATATTGCCCCCTGCATGAGGTACACATGACATGATTGAATGACGCGGGAGTTAACTGTGACCAAATAGAGTCACGGTGCATGTGCGTGACCTTATTAGGTCACATTTATGCAGGATTAAATATGTCTTTGGATCTAACTGTTGGGGAGATCAAATCCTGTCATGAAAATCTACATTTTTAGAAGTTTTTAATTCTTATGAGGAGGATACAATGTCCCATTCGTCAATGCTTAAGGTCTTTTAAAATTTGATATTCAAAACTCTGAAAAGCCTTCTCCATATTATATACTAACAACAGTTCTGTGACAGACAGTGTTTTGTTGCAAACATTAATTATTGATGTGGCTGACATGGAAATAAAAGGTTGGCACCTAAACGTTGAGTAAAATATAAGATGTACTACATGATTAGAATAGATATTTTTACCAGATGAACTCTCAGCAAAGGTAGCAAGATCTGGGTCAGAGGTAAGTAAGTTAGGCCCTCAGAAAATATGGAAAATGTTTATGCTTATGGCAAAATGGAAATGTAGCATTTGTGATTTTAGCTAATTTAAATTAAATGAACAGAATACTTTTTTTTCATGCTGTTTTGTTTTATATTTTGCATATTAAATAATAACAAATCATTTGCATATGACAAATCATTTGCGAACTTTATCAAGTCATGTTTGGAGAAAATTGTTCTGACATAACAGTTCTTCAGCTAATAATTTAATTGCAAATAATATAAGTGGTTCCTGTGGTTCAATCACAGGTCAGACGAAGTTTAGGGCTTTGGTTTAATGGATGTGACTTAAGGGAATGAAGAGATGTCTTGATCCCGGCTGCCATGAGATAATCCCCGTTTATTCCTGCAGATAATCCCTCCTTATTCCCTCATGATTCCATCAGTCTGCCCCCAGATATTATCCCCCTCAGACAATTAATTTGTCATCACCGATTTTGATCAGATGGTGAAAATGAAATAGGAGGAGTCAATGTGAGTCAATGTGAGTCAATGTGAGTCCATTGGTATCATATAAGAACTAAAAGAATATCTCATTTCTTAATGTCATCACCAACAAGATGGTTTTTTTTCCATCAGCAAATATATCTGACTTTGGAGGTGAAACAGTGCAGTAAGGACCAATCGTGGGGGGATAAAAAGGTTGAATGCATTCACACCTACATTGTTAGCAACACATTCGCTGTGAGATATTTGCCAAGCTGTGAATCCACTATATAAACATTGTGGCTCTAATCTGATCCAAGATTGCCACAAAATCTCTTCTGAAGGCCAACCAGAAGACATATATGAATTAAGCTAAAGACAGCCAATTTATGACAGAAGGTGGTTTGAATTTGGCACAGTTATTTAAGTAGAGATGATCTCAGCAACAGGCAATACCAACCCATGATGAACTGGTAGCCAAAGCCAGATGTATCCATCTGTAATATTATGATCGTAATTAATGGGTGAATGTATTAAGATATAATATGGCTGATGGGTTCTATCTGGTCATTTATCGCTATAACGGATAATGCACTGCTCTTTCTGAAGATTAATTGGTCAAGCCGTCCTGAAAGATGTTATCTTTTATCACAGGCCAAGAAGTAATCTCAGAGTATAAAGGTTGCATAAATTACAGGTTTTATTGGCGATAACGTATGCCCAACAGCTTTATAAACACTTATCACTGATAAGTTGGCAATAATAATGGAAAGATATTTTGGCAGGAGATGAATTGTAACATGAATTATTGGATTCACATTGCAATTAAAAAGACTTATACACTGTATGTTAAGATCGATGCCAAACAAAACCTAAAACTTTCAGTCCAGGCAAAGTTGTTTTTTTTTAAATGACCTAGAAAATGCCATTTTGATATTACCATATACATATCATTGCATACATGTACTTGACGTTGACCTCTTAATATCTGTATTGCCTGTGCCATAATATATAAGGGAATTGCAATATAAAAAGAAAGACTTAGCACTTTACCAAAAACCATCAAGTATTAAGTGAACAAACAGACCAAATGTTCTAGCTAATGTGCTCTTCAGCCACAGAATAAGTCTATGCCAATTATCTCCTTGGAATTCTGTGTGTCAGTGATTGGCCATAATATCCTAATTGTTACCAAGAGTTATGGCAATAAAAGGTCAGATATCTTGTTTCTCATCACAGCCCCACCCTAGTCTAGAGTGAGAAAAGAATAAAGTTCCTGGTGCCGCCACCAAGAAAAAATCCTTCCAGAAGCAAATAATGTGAACCCTGACGATGTATGATTTTATACTTTATGAGAAACAGGACATTTGACTGACCTTATAATGTGAAATGATATTATCTGATAATTCAATGTTCCCATTGATACACCTTGCATCACCTATATTTATCATAGCACATACTGGATGTGTTTTGTGATTAGATTTATTGACCTCAAACCCCTGCAAACTCTGACGGTTTGTAACCTGTATTGTGTACATGAAATGAATTGTAATTAATAAATCCTTGGTATTTATACTTAACCTCTTTTTTGTTATTAAATAGACATAGACCCAATGACTCTCATGGAAATGAACTGTTCAGAAAATTAAAGTTTTTAACATAATACTGTCCTGTGGTTTGCTGCACTGACATGTGCCATTAGGATGTTATGTGAATAGCAAAAATAAAGTAGTGCAGCATAACTATAAGATGCATCAAAATTTAAGAATAAAAGAATGCGAGGACCAAATAAAATGAAACAGTTGGATGAGGTAGGAGTTGTAGGTTTATGGTAGCACACACAGACCAAACAAAAGAGACCTGGGAGGGGATTAAGCCCCAGCAGAGGGCACCAGTATTGATTTGTTTGAGAAGAATGCAAACAGCCTCTAAGATCCGGATGTAGTGCACAAATAGAGATTTTCCCAATCTTATTTTATACAATGCATATGCTCACACAAGAAACCATAATTTGTATTGTATTTTGTTCAGTTCAAATACAAAGCTCCAAGCAGCAAAATACAATAGAGATCTTACAATGAGAATTGATAAAAACGGGTTCAAGTACACAATTATATGTGCTTTTATGCATCAGACCACATTCTCAGTTTATGACACCTTGCAAACTGATATTTGTAATTGCAAAATTTAAACTTTGATTTGAAATAAAAATATAAACTTGATATAATTTTTCAATAATTAATCAGGATACCTCTTTTGAATAAAGCAGGGAGATGGATGGCAAAGGAGGGAACTGTCATAATATAGCAGGGAGATGGATGTCTAAGGAGGGAACTGTCATAATATAGCAGGGAGATGGATGGCTAAGGAGGGAACTGTCATAATATAGTAGGGAGATGGATGGCTAAGGAGGGAACTGTCATGATATAGCAGGGAGATGGATGGCTAAGGAGGGAACTGTCATAATATAGCAGGGAGATGGATGGCTAAGGAGGGAACTGTCATAATATAGCAGGGAGATGGATGGCTAAGGAGGGAACTGTCATAATATTAAGGCAAGAACATGTGAGTGCAGTGTTCAGGCTGACAGATCTCTCTCGTTGGTTCTGGTGGAAGGATCTCAAGAGTCCGAAGGACGAGTGAGATCCTTCCACCAGAACCAATGAGAGAGATCTGTCAGCCTGAACACTGCACGAACCTATGTTCTTGACTTTATCTCATACTTTACTCTTACAGATAGGTATGAGATAAAGGTTTTGGTTTGATGTCCAATCTATTAAAAGCAACACAGAGAGGAAAACATTGCAGCATGTGCGGACCTATGTTGTGTGTGTCAAACAACATAAACAATGCCACGCCCCCTTTTAAATGACGTCACACTCAATGACGTCATTGCAACATATAATTTATTATGTTATGACGCCATTGAGAGGTGGGCATAGTGCCACTCTATATTGTGAGATCCTTCCACCAAAACCAAAGTAAGAGATCTGTCAGCCTGAACACTGCACGAACCTATGTTCTTGACTTTATCTCATACTTTACTCCTACAGATAGGTATGAGATAAAGGTTTTGGTTTGATGTCCAATCTATTTAAAGCAACACAGAGAGGAAAACATTGCAGCATGTGCAGACCTATGTTGTGTGTGTCAAACAACATAAACAATGCCACGCCCCTTTTTAATGACGTCACACTCAATGACGTCATTGCAACATATATTTTACTATGTAATGACGTCATTGAGAGGTGGGCATTGAGATCCTTCCACCAGAACCAACTTGAAAGATCTGTCAGCCTGAACACTGCACTCACATATTCTTTTCTTTACTGGTCTGGTATATAAACCATTTGCGGTAGATAAATATGAGATAAAGTCAAGAGCATGGGTTCATGCAGTGTTCAGCCTGACAGATCTCTTTTGTTGGTTCTGGTGGAAGGATCTCACTTGTCATTTGGACCAAGGATGATTTGCAAAAGTAGTTCGGCACATGGGTGATCTGCGAAAGTAGTTCGGCAGAGGGGTGATCTGCGAAAGTAGTTCGGCAGAGGGGTGATCTTCAAAAGAATATCTCATAGGTGCAGAACACCCTCTTGAAGCACCAAGTATGAGATAAAGCAGGGAGATGAATGGCTGAGGAGGGAACTGTCATAATATAGCAGGGAGATGAATGGCTAAGGAGGGAACTGTCATAATATAGCAGGGAGATGGATGGCTAAGGAGGGAACTGTCATAATATAGCAGGGAGATGGATGGCTAAGGAGGGAACTGTCATAATATAGCAGGGAGATGAATGGCTGAGGAGGGAACTGTCATAATATAGCAGGGAGATGGATGGCTAAGGAGGGAACTGTCATAATATAGCAGGGAGATATATGGCTGAGGAGGGAACTCATGATATAGCAGGGAGATGGATGGCTAAGGAGGGAACTGTCATAATATAGCAGGGAGATGGATGGCTAAGGAGGGAACTGTCATAATATAGCAGGGAGATATATGGCTGAGGAGGGAACTCATGATATAGCAGGGAGATGGATGGCTGAGGAGGGAACTGTCATAATATAGCAGGGAGATGAATGGCTGAGGAGGGAACTGTCATAATATAGTAGGGAGATGAATGGCTGAGGAGGGAACTGTCATAATATAGTAGGAAGATGAATGGCTGAGGAGGGAACTGTCATAATATATTAGGGAGATTAATGGCTAAAGAGGGAACTCATGATATAGCAGGGAGATGGATGGCTGAGGAGGGAACTGTCATAATATAGTAGGGAGATGAATGGCCGAGGAGGGAACTGTCATAATATAGCAGGGAGATGAATGGCTGAGGAGGGAGCTGTCATAATATAGTAGGGAGATGAATGGCTGAGGAGGGAACTGTAATAATATAGCACAGAGATGAATAACTGAGGAGGGAACTGTCATAATATAGCAGGGAGATGGATGGCTGAGGAGGGAACTGTCATAATATAGTAGGGAGATGAATGGCCGAGGAGGGAACTGTCATAATATAGCAGGGAGATGAATGGCTGAGGAGGGAACTGTCATAATATAGTAGGGAGATGAATGGCTAAGGAGGGAGCTGTCATAATATAGCAACGAGATGAATAGCTAAGGAGGGAACTGTCATAATATAGCAGGGAGATGGATGTCTAAGGAGGGAACTGTCATAATATAGCAGGGAGATGAATGGCTAAGGAGGGAACTGTCATAATATAGTAGGGAGATGAATGGCTGAGGAGGGAACTGTCATAATATAGTAGGGAGATGAATGGCTGAGGAGGGAACTGTAATAATATAGTAGGGAGATGAATGGCTAAGGAGGGAACTGTCATAATATAGTAGGGAGATGGATGGCTGAGGAGGGAACTGTCATAATATAGCAGGGAGATAAATGGCTAAGGAGGGAACTGTCATAATATATTAGGGAGATGGATGGCTAAGGAGGGAACTGTCATAATATAGTAGGGAGATGGATGGCTGAGGAGGGAACTGTCATAATATAGCAGGGAGATAAATGGCTAAGGAGGGAACTGTCATAATATAGCAGGAAGATGGATGGCTAAGGAGGGAACTGTCATAATATAGTAGGGAGATGGATGGCTGAGGAGGGAACTGTCATAATATATTAGGGAGATGAATGGCTGAGGAGGGAACTGTCATAATATAGCAGGGAGATGGATGTCTAAGGAGGGAACTGTAATAATATAGCAGGGAGATGGATGGCTAAGGAGGGAACTGTCATAATATAGCAGGGAGATGGATGGCTAAGGAGGGAACTGTCATAATATAGCAGGGAGATGGATGGCTAAGGAGGGAACTGTCATAATATATTACGGAGATGAATGGCTAAGGAGGGAACTGTCATAACATAGCAGGGAGATGGATGTCTAAGGAGGGAACTGTCATAATATAGCAGGGAGATGGATGGCTAAGGAGGGAACTGTCATAATATAGCAGGGAGATGGATGGCTAAGGAGGGAACTGTCATAATATAGCAGGGAGATGGATGTCTAAGGAGGGAACTGTCATTATATAGCAGGGAGATGGATGGCTAAGGAGGGAACTGTAATAATATAGCAGGGAAATGAATGGCTAAGGAGGGAACTGTCATAATATAGCAGGGAGATGGATGGCTAAGGAGGGAACTGTCATAATATAGCAGGGAGATGGATGGCTAAGGAGGGAACTGTCATAATATAGTAGGGAGATGGATGTCTAAGGAGGGAACTGTCATAATATAGTAGGGAGATGAATAGCTGAGGAGGGAACTGTCATGATATAGCAGGGAGATGAATAGCTGAGGAGGGAACTGTCATAATATAGCAGGGAGATGGATGTCTAAGGAGGGAACTGTCATAATATAGCAGGGAGATGGATGGCTGAGGAGGGAACTGTCATAATATAGCAGGGAGATGAATGGCTAAGGAGGGAACTGTCATAATATAGCAGGGAGATGGATGGCTGAGGAGGGAACTGTCATAATATAGCAGGGAGATGGATGGCTAAGGAGGGAACTGTCATAATATAGCAGGGAGATGGATGTCTAAGGAGGGAACTGTCATAATATAGCAGGGAGATAGATGGCTAAGGAGGGAACTGTAATAATATAGCAGGGAGATGAATGGCTAAGGAGGGAACTGTCATAATATATTACGGAGATGGATTGCTAAGGAGGGAACTGTCATAATATAGCAGGGAGATGAATGGCTAAGGAGGGAACTGTAATAATATAGCAGGGAGATGAATGGCTAAGGAGGGAACTGTCATAATATATTACGGAGATGGATGGCTAAGGAGGGAACTGTAATAATATAGCAGGGAGATGAATGGCTAAGGAGGGAACTGTCATAATATAGCAGGGAGATGGATGGCTAAGGAGGGAACTGTCATGATATAGCAGGGAGATATATGGCTGAGGAGGGAACTGTCATAATATAGTAGGGAGATGAATAGCTGAGGAGGGAACTGTAATAATATAGCAGGGAGATGGATGTCTAAGGAGGGAACTGTCATAATATAGCAGGGAGATGGATGGCTAAGGAGGGAACTGTCATAATATAGCAGGGAGATGGATGTCTAAGGAGGGAACTGTCATAATATAGCAGGGAGATGGATGGCTAAGGAGGGAACTGTAATAATATAGCAGGGAGATGAATGGCTAAGGAGGGAACTGTCATAATATAGCAGGGAGATGGATGTCTAAGGAGGGAACTGTCATAATATAGCAGGGAGATGGATGGCTGAGGAGGGAACTGTCATAATACAGCAGGGAGATGGATGTCTAAGGAGGGAACTGTCATAATATATTACGGAGATGAATGGCTAAGGAGGGAACTGTCATAATATAGCAGGGAGATGGATGGCTAAGGAGGGAACTGTCATAATATAGCAGGGAGATGAATGGCTGAGGAGGGAACTGTCATAATATAGCAGGGAGATGGATGGCTGAGGAGGGAACTGTCATAATATAGCAGGGAGATGGGTGGCTAAGGAGGGAACTGTCATAATATAGCAGGGAGATGGATGGCTAAGGAGGGAACTGTAATAATATAGCAGGGAGATGAATGGCTAAGGAGGGAACTGTCATAATATAGCAGGGAGATGGATGTCTAAGGAGGGAACTGTAATAATATAGCAGGGAGATGAATGGCTAAGGAGGGAACTGTCATAATATAGCAGGGAGATGGATGTCTAAGGAGGGAACTGTCATAATATAGCAGGGAGATGGATGGCTGAGGAGGGAACTGTCATAATATAGCAGGGAGATGGATGTCTAAGGAGGGAACTGTCATAATATATTACGGAGATGAATGGCTAAGGAGGGAACTGTCATAATATAGCAGGGAGATGGATGTCTAAGGAGGGAACTGTCATAATATAGCAGGGAGATGGATGTCTAAGGAGGGAACTGTCATAATATAGCAGGGAGATGAATGGCTGAGGAGGGAACTGTCATAATATAGCAGGGAGATGAATGGCTGAGGAGGGAACTGTCATAATATAGCAGGGAGATGGATGGCTGAGGAGGGAACTGTCATAATATAGCAGGGAGATGGGTGGCTAAGGAGGGAACTGTCATTATATAGTAGGGAGATGGGTGGCTAAGGAGGAAACTGTCATAATATAGTAGGGAGATGGATGGCTAAGGAGGGAACTGTCATAATATAGTAGGGAGATGAATGGCCGAGGAGGGAACTGTCATAATATAGCAGGGAGATGGATGGCTGAGGAGGGAACTGTCATAATATAGCAGGGAGATGGATGTCTGAGGAGGGAACTGTCATGATATAGCAGGGAGATAAATGGCTAAGGAGGGAACTGTCATAATATAGCAGGGAGATGGATGGCTGAGGAGGGAACTCATGATATAGCAGGGAGATAAATGGCTAAGGAGGGAACTGTCATAATATAGCAGGGAGATGGATGGCTGAGGAGGGAACTCATGATATAGTAGAGAGATGGATGGTTAAGGAGGGAACTGTCATAATATAGCAGGGAGATGGATGGCTAAGGAGGGAACTGTCATAATATAGCAGGGAGATGGATGTCTAAGGAGGGAACTGTCATAATATAGCAGGGAGATGGATGGCTAAGGAGGGAACTGTCATGATATAGCAGGGAGATAAATGGCTAAGGAGGGAACTGTCATAATATAGCAGGGAGATGGATGTCTAAGGAGGGAACTGTCATAATATAGCAGGGAGATGGATGGCTGAGGAGGGAACTCATGATATAGTAGAGAGATGGATGGTTAAGGAGGGAACTGTCATAATATAGCAGGGAGATGGATGGCTGAGGAGGGAACTGTCATAATATAGCAGGGAGATGGATGTCTAAGGAGGGAACTGTCATAATATAGCAGGGAGTAGGATGGCTGAGGAGGGAACTCATGATATAGCAGGGAGATAAATGGCTAAGGAGGGAACTGTCATAATATAGCAAGGAGATGGATGGCTGAGGAGGGAACTCATGATATAGCAGGGAGATGGATGTCTAAGGAGGGAACTGTCATAATATAGCAGGGAGATGGATGGCTAAGGAGGGAACTGTCATGATATAGCAGGGAGATAAATGGCTAAGGAGGGAACTGTCATAATATAGCAGGGAGATGGATGTCTAAGGAGGGAACTGTCATAATATAGTAGGGAGATGAATGGCTAAGGAGGGAACTGTCATGATATAGCAGGGAGATAAATGGCTAAGGAGGGAACTGTCATAATATAGCAGGGAGATGGATGGCTAAGGAGGGAACTGTCATAATATAGTAGAGAGATGGATGGTTAAGGAGGGAACTGTCATAATATAGTAGGGAGATGGGTGGTTATGGAGGATACTGCCATTATGTAGCAGGGAGATGGATGTCTAAGGAGGGAACTCATGATATAGTAGAGAGATGGATGGTTAAGGAGGGAACTGTCATAATATAGTAGGGAGATGGGTGGTTATGGAGGATACTGCCATTATGTAGCAGGGAGATGAATGGCTGAGGAGGTTGGGGGTGGCAGGCTGATATTGGACGGGGTAGATGCCACAACACGCTGCCTTGGTACAGTCAAATATTATTGCATTGAGACTCGTTTGGGGAGTTCCGAGATAATTGACTTGCCGGCATCTTTGGAGTGAGGTGCTATGTTAGGTCACGTGACTTTAAGGCTGTCTCTCGGTCGAGCAGATAGGATGGTGTGGGAGTTTGACTCCTGAAGCACACTCTGATATGGTCTACTCAGATGAAGCCCACCGACATGAATCGATCTATGCACCAGCAATATCATTCTATGTTACATCTTGTCTCTACAATGCCTTTTGATATATGTTATTTTTGTCAAATTAAAAGTAAGAATAATATTAATAATCTTACCCTTGATGATTTATGAGGCATGCAGTGATGTGAGAGATAGCAAGAACTGTTTGTGTGACTTGTATACATCAGTTCAAGTATATAAAAAGAATATACAAAATTTGATAAACATACAGAGTGTCAATCCTTTAACTGACACCACATTAGTCCATTTTATTTGCTGGTACAGATATGAGGTACTGGAGATATTTTTGTCAGACCTCATTATGGGGTACCATATCATACCTTATTGTGTGTAACGGGAGAGTGCCATCTGGTGTTAATAATGGAATTATTTTACATACCTCACAAATCTAACATTCATATCAATGGTGCTAAAGCCATTATCCACCACCAGGGCATTTATTACTACCTGTGACACTAGATAGCATTGATTTATATAGTTATAGCCTGGTTGTATAAATATGCTTTTCAGACATGTTTGTTCAAAAAGGCCTTGTACAGGTTACTTATGTAACTGTGACTAAGCAGCTGCACTATGAAGAGTGGGGTATTTTATATGCCTCACAGTACGTCAATGCCCCACAAGACAGGTCTGAGATTGGTAAAAACCCCATATCTGATATATATATATATATATATATATATATATATATATATATATATATATATATACCCAGCCCTTCTGTATATGTTGAAACCTTAAAACCTTGGAGTTGTCAGTCAGTATGTATATATATACCCAGCCCTTCTCAACCTTATATGTTTATGTATGTTAATTATTTATCCTCACACATCCAAGCACACAAGGGTTTTAAAACACATGGGACACAAAGCATTCAATAAAACCATTTTGAGATATATTCTTGATTCTGGCACTGGAACCTATGTATGTTTTATCATCTCAATGTGACTACAAATATAATAATGATCAATGAATATGTCCTTGTTGAACTAAATGATTAATTATCACAGGCTGCCAGAGTATATTAATACGGGCCTGGAACTGGCCACAATCCATGAAAGCATCAAATACCAACATTCCATGCCACATGTATTCATCATCTCAAAGCTCATATATATATATATATATATATATGGCCAGTTGTACAGCACTCCTCATGTGCCATTACTTGCTAGAGTCGGAGATATTTAAATTATATGTCTCTGCGAGAGTTTGCGGGTATATTTGACACAGTGCTTTTTTGTTCAATTGTTGATCTCTAATGTCACTACAAATTGGGTCACATTGACATATAATAGGATATTCATAAAGGAACTATTATTAGGCTTGTCAAAAATTAGGTTTTGGTTAGCACTTTTAATTTGTTAATTTCCTATTGCGATTCGATAGCAGTGCCATCTGTGAGACTCGGGATTTCAGCTTTGTGGAACAGCCTCATATGTTGGTGCCCTCTGGTGCAGAAAATGTTTTTACCTTTTTGTTACATTTCTTGAATAGAAATAACTGCACGTGAGTCATATATTTCAGGTTAACAGTTATAAATATCAGCCATATATAACTCCCACGTCAATAAATTGCTCCCCGGAAATCTGCAAATGTCTCTCAACGTAGACCAGTGTCATGGATGAATGAACACACATTAAACGCGAAACGCCATGCACTGCCCACCCAATTTAACTCACGACTATGCTAGAACTCGACTTCCGGCAACTAACAATCAAAGAATTATGTACTGTTGAAATCAACTTAAGATGTCAGCCCTGTTTGAAAATATTTCTTTGTTTTTTCTTAATCTCAGCATCGTTTCGCCATTGTTTAAGAGTTTGCGCAATCAGGTGAAAGTGGGTCAGTTTATTCACGGGAGTGACAGCAACGATCTGAAGCTCAACAATGTTGTGGTCCTTCTGACGTCATATGAAGATTCTCCCTTTGCGTTTCCATGACGTCATCACTTGGACTCTCCTAAATGCCATTTCACGTTGTCAGGTTTAATATCGGGTAAAAAACTGGAGAAAAAACGCTACAGAAAGCTCACGGATTTGCAATTATAGATATTATGACTGGGAAAGACGATGACATGGATCAGAACTGCAACAGTCAATCGCCGGAAGTCGAGTTTAATTACTGGGGAAACTTCAATATGATGGGCAGTGCGTGGTGTTTCTAGAAACAGTGGATTTCAAGTCTATTTTGCCGATGTCTTTGGGTATAGAGAGGAAGATGAATAAACAAATTTGCACATCAGATAAATAAATATAATTCCTTACTGAAAACATCACAATCTGAATATTTTGCAAAATTGGTGGAAGACAATAAGCATGACCCAAAAAAGTATCTAGGGTCGTTGATCAGGTCATGCATAAGACAAGGCATACGCCGATTCCCCAATCAGACTCGATCAAGCAGATAAATTCAATGATTTCTTCCTTGCGAAAATGGAGGAAATTCGCAATGATACAGAAAAATGGAACTTGGTTTTATCACCAGGTGACGCCACAAACAATGATGAACAATCCACATCTTCAATACTCAACAAATTCACACCTCTGGGCATTGATGATGTGCGCAAATTGGTGTAAAAACAACAAAAAAGTCATGTTAGCTTGACCCCATTCCAACATGGCTTGTGCATGACCTCATACCAATGATTACTACCATCATAAATAAATCATTATGTGACTCAATAGTATCTGAAAACATGAAAATGGCCATTATAAAACCACAACTAAAGAAGCTGGGGCTCGAGCTAATTGTAAGTAATTACAGACCATTATACCTCAGTGATGCGCGTATCGACGAGATTTCCAATAAATACGACAATGCCGAATATTCGTGGCGTATTCAGGATGTGCGAACTATTTTCCGTCAGCCATCTTTAGACTGGTCTTCCGCCGAGTGTCAAGAACCTTGTGTATACACAGAGGGCGGCAACCAGTCTATGGTTGTATGCACTATCTTAAGATTGTCTTAGGGCTCCCGGTGGCATCATAGAGCCCTGGCGGGTCGCCATTTTGATATCGAGTTGTGCACTTCCGGTTCGGAGCTGTCATTTCAAACAGTACACAAAGGCAGGACATGCTCTTTCAAATTCACAATTTAACTCACTAATATTAATCAGACGTCAATGAAACTTCACAGGATGACAGATTACAATATGCTTTACCATATTAATATAAAGTTATAAATTGTTTTGCAAAATTTTTATTTTAATTTGGCACATTTTCTCGACAGGTTTGGAGCTGTCATTTCTAACAGTACACAAACAGTACACAAAGGCAAGACATGCTCTTTCAAATTCACAATTTAACTCACTAATATTAAGCAGACGTCAATGAAACTTCACAGGATGACAGATTACAATATGCTTTACCATATTAATATAAAGTTATAAATTGTTTTGCAAAATTTTTATTTTAATTTGGCACATTTTCTCGACAGGTTTGGAGCTGTCATTTCTAACAGTACACAAAAAGTTAGGCACATTTTATCATGTCTACAGGCATGTTAAAGATTTGGGTTTCCTGTAACCTTTATGTTATTGTTTTCTTGAAAAATTATGACAACATAAATGTATGATTACATTTGTCCCTTAGTTCTAAGTTTGTTTACAATTGCTTTATTTGACATTTATCTTCTAGTGGAATACTAACCAAGTTCTGTTTGTCTTGTCTGATTCTGTGAAATTTAACAAGCTGTTTTGTTCTGTTTTGCTTGCTAGATAAGCCCAGTTTTTTCCAATATGTTTGGTGATCTGATCAAGCATAAAGAGTGGCATAGCCAGAAGAATTTTTGAACAAGTTACAAATCAATATTGTATTAACATTTAGGGAGGAAAACAATGCTGGCTATCCCACCAATTTGTTTTTTCTGGGAAAGAAAAAAAAACCCCAGTAAATGATGACTGGCCTTGACGTGGCTACTGGGCTTATGCGTTACGAAGAAGTCATCACTATCAGTATGCAAGTCCCCATTACTGCAAACTTTATATACCATTTCATAACATGAAAAACAAAATTATTTGATACAATATCTGGCCGAAATAGCTCAATTGGTAGAGTATTCGCCTTGAGATCCAGGGGTTCTAGGTTCGAATCCTGGCCAGTTACTATCAACCGCTATGAGCAGACATTGTCTGGTATCAGCGGTATATAAATGTCAGCTTTACTTTACTTTTACTTTACAATATAATACAAAAAAACCCAAAATGACTTGCATATTGAATTAATATGTTTTATTTATCAGTCACAAATTACATTTTACATGTTTTTATTTACAGTGGATTGCTAATGCACAGTTTGGTGTTGGCCCGTCTTACAATGGGGAGTTGATAATTACACAGATAAGCACAGGTAGAGAACATCTGGTGATGAATGTCTTTCATACTAAGTTTTGCAGCTGCATCCAGGATGTGGTTGGTTCGTATACGTTGGATGATACGTTCAATATGAATTCTGGCCTTGGCTATATGTTCTGAATTCACACACTCAGTAGCTGTCATCTGGGATCGGTTGTGGCCTTTAAAGTCGGGGATGATCAATTTGACACCAAGGTCACGCAGTTATGAAATCTCAAATGTTTTTAAGAAAAAAAAACATCTTATTGGACAGCTTTGAAGTAGATCAGTGGATTATTGTGAATAATTGTTTTCATGTAATTTTGGCCTTGTGATAAGTGTGCCTTGAATTCTCAAATTTAACTAAAAAGTCCTGCCTGGTATTGGTATCATTGAAAAAAAGAAAACAGCATAATAAAATTCAAATATTTATTTCAGAGATAAATATATGATATATATATATATAACACATAAAGTGAAAGCTTCGGATGACAAGAAAAATATTAACTATTATCAAATTGATACCTTACAATTAAATGCACCACACTGCTATGAGCCAGTAACAAGTTATTAATATTAAGCCTTAGGTTAAAATATCCTCAAATAACAAAGATCAGTTTATCACATATCACATCATAATTGACAAATACCATTATTATCAAAGCTTTAACTTTCAACTGCATGTAGCTCAGAACTAAGACTTGTTTGGATATAACTAAAATTAATAATTATTGATAATTAAACACAAAAATTATAATATCCTTACAAATATCATATTGATAATTAAACAAAAAAATTATAATACCCTTACAAATATCAGTCATCAAATCTTGTTCTACAAATTTAATGTGTGTTCTATGTGCAGTTGACTACAACAAACAGTTCAATATACAATATCACAACCTCTGATACAAAGTGGGCAATACCAATCAAACTCCTCATCAGCCATCTCTTGGTCATACTTTGCACATGTCCAACAAAACCATGAATCACATTCACACTTGCAATCACACCCCACACTGACATTTGAATTGTCCTCAAGAACATAGTCCATCTCAGGCAGAATAACACTACAACCTCCACGTCGCACTACTATTTCATCACATACACTGTCACGCATATCACATACACTGTCAAGCATATCATAAGCCAGAGGTTCCACTTCTGTAACGACTTCATTCTGTGTGATCTCACCCCTGAGGTCAGCAGTTGAGTTTGGGCACACAGTGGTTTCCATGATGGCAGGGGCTACATACTGAAGAAAGAAGTCCTTAATTAGTTCATATGCCACAATAAATCAGTAATAAAATGGTACAAATAATGAAATGAGAAAGATATTTAATAGCATTGAACATAAAATAACAAAGCAGAGCAAATATAAAATAAATGAAAATTACTTGGTAGCTAGAACAGAAAGTGAACATTACTTTTTTATGACCGAATGACTGCAGGGATTTGTCTCAGATTTTAATATTAAATATTATATGATAACATGCAATTGTTCCATGTATTTCTGTGCCTGCAGGGATTTGACTCGGAGTTTGATATTAAATAGTATATGATAATATGCAATTGTTCCATGTATTTTGGTGCGCTTTCTTACCTTTTTTATACAGAAATGCATTCTTGTCACTGGATTGTGTACTTCTTTCTTTATTATCGATGGCCGAGTCGTGGTGGTCAAAGCATTCATCCCGCCAATCTGCAAAGATGTTCAAATAGTTGTGTAAAATAAAACTGACAAGAATATTGAGAAATCCCACAAAATGATCCGCTGTGAAAGGGTGAGAGGCACGAACATTTCAATTTTGACAAAGATGTTTAATAGAATTGAACATAAAATAACAAAGCAGAGCAAATATAAAAAAAATAAATGAAAATTACTTGGTAGCTAGAACAGAAAGTGAATATTATGAGCGAATGACTGCAGGGATTTTAATATTAAATATTATATGATAACATGCAATTGTTCCATGTATTTCTGTGCCTGCAGGGATTTGACTCGGAGTTTGATATTAAATACTATATGATAACATGCAATTGTTCCATGTATTTTGGTGCGATTTCTTACCTTTTTATACAGAAATGCATTCTTGTCCGCCGGATTGTGAACTTCTTTCCCATCGATGGCCGAGTCGTGGTGGTCAAAGCATTCATCCCGCCAATCTGCAAAGATGTTCAAATAGTTTTGTAAAACTTAAACTGACAAGAATATTGAAAAAGAAAAAGAAAAAAACTACAAAAGTGTGAAGAGCTCAGATCCACAATTCCAGATTGTGTACTTCTTTATTTCTTATCAATGACCAGGATGGAACAGTCTTTGACATGTACATCACCTAGAATCACCCACCAGAATCACTCAGCAAATAGAATTAATCATCACACAGAATCACTTACCAAACAGCAAGCATCATGAAAAATGTCCATTCATCGCATCTGCACATAGTTTTATGACATATCTTGAATATTTATACAGTTATCAGTGACAGAGTCAACTCCTTTCTTGAGAAAAGTTCCGATGGGCGATATAAGGTGTAATTCATGATTGCCACCTTTAACATCATTGTTTTAAACTCTTATCATCAAAATATGTCAACCAAAAATATACTGATAAGTGCTTATGACCTTACATAATGATGTACAGATGTTACCTGGAATGACAATTGATATCTATAACGTAAGTGTCATTTCTATTTTGCACCTTGCAAATTTCAAGTGTTGACAGCTCTGGACGCTCTAAACCGGAAGTGCACAATTTGGTAGGCTACATGGCGACCCGCAATCCAACTATAGGATTCTTTTTATTTCATGAATTCACAGGCCATCGTCAGATGATCGCTCGGGCTCCCTAAGATAATAATAATAATAATAATAATAATAATAATAATAATAATAATAATAATAATAATAATAAAAAGCTTATATAGCGCATATACCGGCTAGGCCTGTTCATAGCGCTCCGCCCCGTAGTATCTCCTAAAAAGGAATGTTTTCAAGTTAGACTTGAAAACTGATACCGTAGGGCTCCTCCTAATATCATTAGGGATGCTGTTCCATAATCTAGGTGCAAACACAGAAAAGGCTCTATCGCCCACAGTTTTCATATTAGTGCTCGGGATCACAAGGTCAAGTACCGAGTTAGAGCATAAGGTCCTAGTATGACGTTTGCATTCCACAAGTTCAGATATGTAAGGGGACGCCATACCATTTAAGGCCTTCCAGACAATTAATAACACTTTAAAGTCAATTCTGGCTCTAACAGGCAGCCAGTGTAATTCCCTCAGTTTATCAGTAATGTGATCAAATTTTCTCCTGCCAGTGACCAATCTTGCTGCAGAGTTCTGTAATTTCTGCAGTTTCTTAATGTCGACCTCAGGAATCCCAGCTAGGAGAGAATTTCCATAGTCCAGGGTAGATGTCACAAAGGAGTGGATGATTGTCTCCGCAGCCCTATTTGTCAACGATTTCCTAATGGCAGCAATATTCCTAATGTGGTAGTAGCCCTTTTTGCAAATGTTTCTGACCTGTGCCTTCATGTCGAGGTGTCTGTCGAAAATCACACCAAGGTTCCTAACACTGGGGCTATCATTGATGGAGGTTGACCCAATCTTGAGCCCAGCATCACCAGTAAAGTCCAACCTTACAGATGATCTACTGTGAGCACAGACTAAGAGTTCAGTCTTATTATCATTAAGTTTCATTTTATTCATAATCAGAAAGGACCTAATCCTATTAATACACTCTTCAAGCTTATGAATATATTGATCTGTATTGCCATGTTTATGATTAATGGGCATGTAGATTTGAGTATCATCCGCGTAGATATGATATGCCATGTTGTAATCATCCAGGATGTCAGCTAGGGGTGCCATGTATAGCGAGAACAGAATTGGTCCCAGAACAGACCCCTGAGGTACTCCTGAGGTAATGCCAATAGTAGATGACCTGATATTTTCAATAGCGACAGATTGCTTCTGATCAGATAGGTAAGCCCTTATCCAGCCTAATGCCTTACCAGTAACCTTGTAACGGTCATGCAGTCTGTTCAACAAGATTTCGTGGTCTATGGTGTCAAAAGCAGCAGACAAATCCAAAAGAACCAACATATATCACATAACGTCTTTAGGATGTCCTATAGACGTCTTTAGGATATCCTACAGACATCTGTCAAATGATATAGACGTCTTTAGGATATCCTACAGTCTGTGGCATCTCATCTGGCACGTGCCCGACCTGTAAAATGTGACCACAGCCACGGTATATCTCTGATTACCACTGATGAACTCCCCATCTTGCATGTCGCGGTTGGAGATAAAGGATCTCATGTAAAATAAAATTGGTTGTGACCTTAAGCTTGGCTCGGGTCATATTTATCAAATAGGAAGCAATGTTGGAATATTGAATTAAAATATTCTGACCAAACAAATTTACAATATGGTGTACCACAAGGATCTGTCCTTGGCCAAATACTTTATACAAACTACATGGACTACAGAAATCGTTTATAAATATGGATTGAGACATCATATTATATGGGCGACACCCAATTGTATGTTAAATGTGATCCTTTATCTCCAACCGCGACATGCAAGATAATAAAACAGAAATGTGGTGGAAAAGGATCAAATTTCACAAATGTCAACATCAGTACAAGTAAGGGGTACAAGTATAAGTAGATGAAATTGAGTCAAACATTTAGGGATAATGAATAACAAATGTTTTTACGCATCATTTATTAAATTTATAACTGTTTCAAGATCATTTGCAAAAAATATTGCAATGGCATTGTTTTCTGTATGTTTTACACTTATCATTTATTCATATGCACAATTACAATATAGATTTTAGAATGCATACCATATTGGCACATGACCTTAATGTGTCCATGTGCTATTAGAAATCCAGTAGCATTTTTATTATTTTTATTATTGCTATTGTCGTTGTTGTCAATCTTCTTGTACGATTTCACCAAATCCTGGGAAAAATGATTGACTTAAAGACTAACACAATCCCTATTTCAAACCTCAGTCATTTAAACCTTGTCAGTAGCCCCTTTAAAACCATCCAGGTGTACATATATTTTTGGATTTATTTGACCACATTTTTACTGTAGTTTGCAATTAATGTATGACTTGTTTCTGATTGGCTGCCAAGATGGCTGCCACTAGAAAATTAAAGATGATTACAAGTTCAGAGAATTTGACCAGAGGAAAAGTACTATATGATATCTCAAATTCTTCTATTCGTGTTATATATGTGTTCATACTGATGACATTTAAATTACTAATACACAATTTGTGAAGGTTTCTTCCCCCTTTAATGACTTTCAGCCTTCATTATTTGCCACTAACCGGAAGATATCCCTTGACATTCATATGTGCTATTCAGGTGTCATGTTGAGCATTGAGACTGGCATGTTGCATCAATGTCATCATACCGTACATGTACCTCGCCTGCAGTGCTTGCTTCCTGCATGACAACCTTGTCTTGTCAGTGTTAATGGCATCAAGTACCAGTAGCGGATCCAGGATATAGGGGGTGTGGGGGTGATGGTGAGGTAGTTGGAGTAAGGGGGTGAGATAGTGGGGGTAAGGGGATGAGGTAGTGGGGGTAAGTAAGGGGGTGAGGTAGTGGGGGTGAGGGGGTGAGGTAGTGGGGGTAAGGAGCTGAGGTAGTGGGGGTAAGGAGCTGAGGTAGTGGGGGTACGGGGGTGAGGTAGTGGGGGTAAGGGGGTGAGGTAGTGGGGGTAAGGGGGTGAGGTAGTGTGGGTAAGGAGCTGAGGTAGTGGGGGTAAGGAGCTGAGGTAGTGGGGGTAAGGGGGTGAGGTAGTGGGGGTAAGGGGGTGAGGTAGTGGGGGTAAGGGGTGAGGTAGTGGGGGTAAGGAGCTGAGGTAGTGGGGGTAAGGAGCTGAGGTAGTGGGGGTAAGGAGCTGAGGTAGTGGGGTTAAGGAGCTGAGGTAGTGGGGGTAAGGGGGTGAGGTAGTGGGGGTAAGGGGGCGAGGTAGTGGGGGTAAGGGGTGAGGTAGTGGGGGTAAGGGGGTGAGGTAGTGGGGGTAAGGAGCTGAGGTAGTGGGGGTAAGGAGCTGAGGTAGTGGGGGTAAGGGGGTGAGGTAGTGGGGGTACGGGGGTGAGGAAGTGGGGGTAAGGGGGTGAGGTAGTGGGGGTAAGGGGGTGAGGTAGTGGGGGTAAGGGGTGAGGTAGTGGGAGTACGGGGTGAGGTAGTGGGGGTAAGGGGTGAGGTAGTGGGAGTACGGGGGTGAGGTAGTGGGGGTAAGGGGGTGAAATAGTGGGGGTAAGGAGCTGAGGTAGTGGGGTAAGGGGGTGAGGTAGTGGGGGTAAGGAGCTGAGGTAGTGGGGGTAAGGGGTGAGGTAGTGGGGGTAAGGGGTGAGGTAGTGGGGGTAAGGAGCTGAGGTAGTGGGGGTAAGGGGGTGAGGTAGTGGGGGTAAGGAGCTGAGGTAGTGGGGGTAAGGGGTGAGGTAGTGGGGGTAAGGGGTGAGGTAGTGGGGGTAAGGGGGTGAGGTAGTGGGGGTAAGGGGTGAGGTAGTGGGGGTACGGGGGTGAGGTAGTGGGGGTACGGGGGTGAGGTAGTGGGGGTAAGGGGGTGAGGTAGTGGGGGTAAGGGGTGAGGTAGTGGGGGTACGGGGGTGAGGTAGTGGGGGTAAGAGGGTGAGGTAGTGGGGGTAAGGGGTGAGGTAGTGGGGGTACGGGGGTGAGGTAGTGGGGGTAAGGGGGTGAGGTAGTGGGAGTAAGGGGCTGAGGTAGTGGGGGTAAGGGGGTGAGGTAGTGGGGGTAAGGGGCTGAGGTAGTGGGGGTAAGGGGGTGAGGTAGTGGGGGTAAGGGGGTGAGGTAGTGGGGGTAAGGAGCTGAGGTAGTGGGGGTAAGGGGGTGAGGTAGTGGGGGTACGGGGGTGAGGAAGTGGGGGTAAGGGGCTGAGGTAGTGGGAGTAAGGGGCTGAGGTAGTGGGGGTACGGGGCTGAGGTAGTGGGGGTAAGGGGCTGAGGTAGTGGGAGTAAGGGGCTGAGGTAGTGGGGGTAAGGGGCTGAGGTAGTGGGGGTAAGGGGCTGAGGTAGTGGGGGTAAGGAGCTGAGGTAGTGGGGGTAAGGGGGTGAGGTAGTGGGGGTACGGGGGTGAGGTAGTGGGGGTAAGGGGGTGAGGTAGTGGGAGTAAGGGGCTGAGGTAGTGGGGGTAAGGGGCTGAGGTAGTGGGGGTAAGGGGCTGAGGTAGTGGGGGTAAGGGGTGAGGTAGTGGGGGTATGGGGTGAGGTAGTGCTTGGCATGAGATTGAGATATCATAAATGCCAAAAGAAAGAAATATCTGGATCTTAAGGTAATGCACTTTGGCAAACCCATCTTGAAGCAGCTAAGGCATATCATGCAAAATATTCATTATCCTGCTGCCTTGATATAAATAACACATTCAAATCACATTTATTGTCCTTGAGGACTTGTTAACATGTAGTAATTTCCTTGATGACTTATTGATTGCATTAGAAACTATTTCTAAAGAGCAGCTGTATGTGAGAATTTGGATTTATCTTTGTCAACAAACTTTGTTTAGCTGACCAGTGATCTAGTGCAAACACCTGCTTAGTAAAGTTTTGCTAACTATCGGCACCTTCAGATTGGGACAATGGAGTGATTTGGTTTACAGAGCTCTGTTTGTCCATTGATGTTTGTCTACTTTCAAATAGCACAGAAATATATTCAAATAAAATATTTGATCCTTACTCCAGTGTTTCACTACCCTCCATAGCAGGTCTTCTCTGTCATAATTGAATACTACCTATGTGATACAAAGTTGTGTTTCACCTCCGAAGTCAGGAATATTCGATTTGGGAAAAACATGTCCTGCGATGGCACATACCACTTGTCATCTCACAATGTTCTCATGGATATGTTTAAATAGAGACATGAAGTGATAATTGTTTTCTTAAATTAAATAGTCATGTCCCGAGGCTTGCCAATAAATGGTGAATTGAAAAAAATGCTTCAGGGTTTCAAATCAGATACAAGGCAGAGTCACGCCTGTCGCCTCATTTGCTTTCTACCTGCATTCAGCAGAGTAATGAACACAATTCTTAGATGCTTCTCTCATTATAAGTAATATGATAAACTATTTGGCATGTGACATATTCACCTGATTTATTTTGTTAATAATTGCTTATTTTCAAAGTAACTGAGCACATCTCACTGTGCGATCCTTATGTCTTCGGTCTTGGTGTTAATGTAGAGTGAGTGAGAGGGTGTGTTTGTGTGTTTGCCGTGGAAGCTTATCAACCTTTTACAGAGACAAGAAGAAAGTACCGTTGCTCACAGTTATTACTCAGATCTAAGTCCGCTTAAGGGTTGAGGCGGCATTTGCTGATATCTGAGCTCACTGCATATATGATAATTACTAATTAGTCTCCACACACACAATCACGTGGAGTATCAAGACGGTGGTCAAGCACGAAAACCGTGAGGAAATCAACGCATGACAGATGTGCTGGGAAAGGGCATAAATGCTCTGTCTGCACGGTACATGCTCCCACTGTGGCGCTTAGTGCGGTAGCGTGAGTTCACAGAGCCTGATGGAAGGCAGCAATCTGAGCGAGGTATGGATCACCACAGAGGTCTCAGCAACAACCCAAATCACCCCGGACACGCCTATCTTCTCCCAATCTGCCTTCACGGCCGTGTCCATATACCTGTTCTTTGCCGCTGTCCTAGGAGTGCCGATAAACATCTTTATCATCGTGTTGTTCATAAAGCACAAGCACCTGCGCAGTCCCATGAACCTGTTGTTCATCAACCTGGCCGTGTCTGATGCGGTCGTGGGAACATTCGGCTCCTGTCTACAGTTTGCCAGCACCACCTTCAGATGGTACATGGCCGAGACCCCTTTTTGTAACGTATACGGATTTATGACCTTCCTCGGAGGTAGGACACTGGTTTTTTTGTATGTTTTTTAATATATATTTAAAATATACATTTCTTTTCTTGACACAAAATGATAATATTAATAATAATAATATTAAAACTAATATGGAGCTGGTCCAAGACTGTCTTGGGCCTCTTGGGAAAATACTTCTCGAACAAAAATGTCTTACAGGCGACGACAAAAGAGCACTGGACGACAAGAGAGCTGAAGTTCCATTTTCAAAGCATATTATACCCAAAGCCATCGGTAACATAGACATGATATCCACTGTTTCTAGAAACACCACGCACTGCCCATCATATTGTAGACATGATATCCACTGTTTCTAGAAACACGGCTCACTGACCATCATATTGAAGTTTTCCTAGTAAATGAACTCGATCTCCGGTGATTGACCGTTGCAGTTCTGACCCATGTCACTATCTTTCCCAGTCATAATGTCTAAAAATGCAAATCTGTGTGCATTCTGTATTGTTTTTTCTCCAGTTTTTTACCCGATATCAAACTTGACAACGAGAAATGGCATTTAGGAGAGTCCAAGTGGTGACGTCATGGAAACGCAAAGGGAGAATCTTCATATGACGTCAGAAGGACCACAACATTATGGAGTTTCCAGATTGTTGCTGTCACTCCCGTGAATAAACTGACCCACTTTCACCTGATTGCGCAAACTCGTAAACAATGGCGAAACGATGCTGAGATCAAGAAAAAACTAAGAAATATTTTCAAACAGGGCTGACATCTAAAGTTGATTTAAACAGTACATAATTCTTTGATTGTTAGTCTCCGGAAATCGAGTTCTTACAGAGTCAGGACTTAAATTGGATGGGCAGTGCATGATGTTTCTGGAAACAGTGGATTTCAAGTCTTTTTTGACGATGTCTTTGGGTATAAGTGCGTCTACACTTATAAAAATATTTTCATCTTGTTGTTGTCCGACACATGCATGTGCCTACAAAGTTGAATGGTGTACCATATTCACTCGAATATAGGACGACCCTGTGTATAAAACCCCCAAATTGATGCTATTTTGCTTGAAAAGGCCAGTTTGGCGGCCATTTTAAAAGCAAAACGTAAATATGTAGTGTCAGGGATCCATCATTGCGGAATATATTAATATTCCAATGTGAGTTAATACACTGTGGTGGTGCTCCAATCGTTTTCGCTCCAACGATAAGAGCTTCTCCCCGTCACTACCACTTTTCCAAATGGCGACCTCGTGTTGTGTAAGCATATTTAAGCATTGTTAAACTCACATTTTCTCTGACTTGTGCATAATTTACACTTATTAAATGAAGGCGGACTACTGATGAGATATAGTAGAATATTTCTCTGTGTATTATAAGACAAAGATTTTAATAATATCACTGTTGGGGAAGCTTGTACCTGACAATATGAGCGCAGTTTATTTACTTTTCCATTCATTTTTTATGGTCAGGTTGCCCTCGTGTATAAGGCAACCCCCCAAACATTCACTAAAGCTTTGGGTCCTAATTTCTCGTCCTATACTCGAGTAAATACGGTAAATAACACCGGCAAATGATGTAAGAGGTTTTAAAAAGACACCCACTGTGTCAAAAATAATCATTGGGCAGGTGGATACATAGGTTCATTATAATATCATTGGCAGGTGGATAATGGTGAGAATTTCTTGCAGGTATGGCGTCCCTTGGGAGCCTCACCCTCATCTCGTTTGAGAGGTACCTGGCCGTCGTGAGACCGGTGGAGAGCCTCGCCACACTCACATACCGCGGGGCGACATTTGTCATTGGTGAGTTCACCAACTTGTTCCTTTTTGTATGCAACTCTTACCCTGCATTACATTGGAAGTATTTAATTACTACCTCTGTAGTCATTGCCCTGTTTTTGATCTCATTCAAACTATATAAGCCACTGCCATCTAATGTCACAGGTAGTAATAAGCGCCCTGGTCGTGGATATTGGCAAAAACAAAGATCGCCCAAATCACTTTAGATTTTCATAATAAAATGCATCTTAAGCAGACGATATTTGGCGAGGTTAACGACCAGGCCATTTGATATTTGGGCTCTCTTATAATTATGGAGGTTACAGTCAAATTTACAGAGATTTGGGGTATGCCATGGTCTCTGTTGCAAGAGTAGTAGGGAAACTGAAGAAAAAAGATCATATAAATTGATTTTAAAATGGCACTGTTAACGTGGAAGGTACAAAATGGCTTTGCCCCCCATTATCTGTCAAAATTATTAATACCAAGAAATGGTGATAAGGACCTAAGGTCTAATGAGAAAAATGAATATATAATTCCTGAAACAAACTCACAAACATTTGGTGAAAGGGCTTTTGCTGTATATGCGCCAAGAAATTGGAATGCCCTGTCCCTTATAGTGAAAAACTGTAAAACGATTGATTGCTTTAAAAAAAACAATTAAAACGCATTTATATAGAAAACATTACCTTCAAAAGTGCCATGAGCAGACATAGTCTAAAATAGCGCTATAGAAATTTATTGTTGTTGTTGTTGTTGTTGTTGTTGTTGTTGTTGTTGTTGTCGTTGTTGTTGTTGTTGTTGTTGTTGTTGTTATTATTATTATTATTACAAGTGAACCGACAATAATATGAAATAGCAGAGGTGCAAATTAATATAAACCATAGTTTTGTCAATAATTGAAGTAAAAAGATTTAACTTGCAACAGAGAAAGAAGTCATTTCTTTCAACTGAATATTACATATACAAAAGACCACAGTTTAGTCGAGTAGAAAGGAGTAGAAAGATGATTTAACCTGCAATGAAGACGTCTTGATGCTGCGAGCAAGGTAAACACAGTTGCGTGAGGCTACGAGATGCACATTTCTTTCCACTGAATATCACAAAAACAAATGACCACAGTTTCGTCAATAATCGGAGTAGAAAGATGATTTAGCCTGCTTTGAAACTGCAATGATGCTGCGAGCAAGGTGAACACAGTTGCGTTGCAAGCAAGATAGACATAGTGACGTCATTCAGGAAAGTGCCATCATAGTGACGTCAGACAAGAAAGTGTTGTCATAGTGACGTCAAACAGAAGAGTGTTATCATAGTGACGTCATGGTAACGTCATAAATTATGCTAATATGATCATGTTGAATACTGCTGTTACCTTTTTGTAAGCTCCTCCCTCTGTACTGCTTGAAATGCCAGATTTGGGCTATTTTGACTAATAATAAAAGGCCACGGGCCGTGGCGCAGTTGGTTAGGGCGCCAGCTTATTAGCACCAGTTCCTCTGTGGTGATCCAAAGGTCGTGGGTTCGAACCCCGGCTGTGCCGGGATCGAACTCATGATACAATTTCCCACATGAGCTGAGGCCCGTGCCTAAAGGGTTAACCCGTTGTCCTTGTAAATCTGTGACCGGGTGGGTTGTCATGTCAAGGACCTGCGACATGACAATTCAGTGAGGCAGCGCTATATCTGCTACAAGTAGGTCTCATCACGAAATAACTGAAATAATGTTGAAAGTGATGTAAAACCCCAAACAAACAAACAAACAAAAAACTAATAATAAAAGAAATTTATGCTGTGTCCCTTCCACCTTTCTTAATATTTCATCTTTTTCTTTCCAATGAGCCCAAGATCAAGCCAATCGGTTCAGTGGATGCCGTGTATGAATTAATTAATGACTTTATCATTTCTATTCATATTCATATTCATATTCATATTCATATTCATATTCATATTCATATTATTATTCATATTATTATTATTATTATTATTATTATTATTATTATTATTATTATTATTATTATTATTATTATTATTATTATAAATTTGCATCCCGCCGAGAGTACATGTAAATGGAGAAAGAAGTCTTGATGTTGCAAGCAAGGTTGTGTGAGGCTACGAGATGCACATTTCATTCAACCGAATATTATATATTCAAAAGGCTATACCTTCGTCAATAATTGGAGTAGAAAGGTGGTGTTTCGTGCTCTAAAACTGTGTTGACATTGCAAGCAAGATAAGCATAGTGACGTCATACAGAAATGTGTCATAATGACGTCAGACAAGAAAGTGTTGTCATAGTGACGTCAAACATGGAAGTGTCAACATAGTGACGTCATGGTAACATCATAAATTATGTTTATATGAATACTGCTGTTACCTTTTTGTAAGCTCCTCCCTCTGTACTGCTTGAAATACCAGTTTTTGGCTATTTTGACTAATAATAAAAGGACTTTATGCTATGTCCCCTCCACCTTTCTTAATATTTCATCTTTTTCTTTCCAATGAGCACAAGATCAAGCCGATCGGTGTAGCGGATGCTCTGTTTGAATTAATTAATGACTTTCTCATTCCTATTCATATTATTGATAATTATGCTTATATGCTGTGCTCATGATGTTGGGATACACTCAAAGTATCTCTCTGAAACCAACCAAAATATACCTACTTGAATTATTGTTTTGCTGAAAGTATACAAGCAGTGGCCACTGCTTGTACCCTAGTGACCACTGCTTGTACCATAGTGACCACTGCTTGTACCCTAGTGACCACTGCTTGTACCCTAGTGACCACTGCTTGTACCATAGTGACCACTGCTTGTACCATAGTGACCACTGCTTGTACCATAGTGACCACTGCTTGTACCATAGTGACCACTGCTTGTACCCTAGTGACCACTGCTTGTACCCTAGTGACCACTGCTTGTACCCTAGTGACCACTGCTTGTACCATAGTGACCACTGCTTGTACCATAGTGACCACTGCTTGTACCATAGTGACCACTGCTTGTACCCTAGTGACCACTGCTTGTACCCTAGTGACCACTGCTTGTACCATAGTGACCACTGCTTGTACCCTAGTGACCACTGTTGCGGTCCATAAGGGTATTGGGCCAAAATTTGTTGACAAAGTTTTCAATGGGTGATTTGGATTTTAGCGGAAGACTCATCTAATTCCCATTGGCACAGAAATTTAGGTTGGAGTAATATGATGGGCATTAACATTTGATCACAATGTTTAGGGCATATACATTTATAAAGTCAGCTGCAGTTGGATGGGAAAATACTGGTATGGTGCAAACATGTTAAGCATCTTGGCAATACAGTCGAGAGCACCCTGTCAGAGAGAGACGAGGTTGCGCAGAAAATGAGGCGTCATATCGGCAGCTTCAATGGCCTTTTGGCGCGATATAAAAAGGTGTCCCCAGACGTGATGATGCGCCTTTTTAGCTCTTATGTGTGTCACCTCTATGGTTCACAATGTTGGAATTTTTCAGACAAGCACTTGAACAACATGTATGTAATGTGGAATAAGATGATGAGGAGAATATGGCAATTGCCCTATGACAGTCATAAAATCGTATTGAGTATTTTGAATGATGGTAAACATATTAAGGATATGGTTTACACAAGATTTTGTAATGTTATGAAGACAATTGTAAATGGAGCAAATGACAGGTTAGTCTTTCTTGTAAAACTAGCAGAACATGACATCAGAGGTCATATTGGGATGAACATCTCACAAATATGTAAAGACTGGAGATTGGCATCAAGACATGATATATATACAGTGACATATGCATCTATACATGAGGACAGAGATGTACAAAAATGGAGTTGTCATGTTGAGATGATTTTGGAGCTGAAATCAGGTGTTGAGGGATTCAGCTCCACTGAAATAACTGAACTTGTTAACTTTATTTCCTCCATGTAATGTGAGGATATGCTGATACTGTACTTATTGTATGTAACACTTGATCATCTGTAAATCTTAACTTGTGCATGCCTTATTTTTTAACATGTTTTACAAAGTGTACTTTTATATGTGCATGTTATGCTATATTCAATGTACGAATACTATAATAAATATATAATATATATCATGGAAAGAAAAAGTGCTTGGAAATCTGATTTCGTGAAAGCCTTAATTCTCACTATTATTTTGGGTGACAACACAGATGCCAAACTGAAGACTTATCGAACAAAAATAATTATTCCCATTGGAATGATGGCACAACAACCTATTTCAGCTTTGGCTTCCTTTACATCCATTGACCTCACAATGTGCGCTTCCTTTACATGCTTCCTTTACATACATTGACCTCACAATGTGCGCTTCCTTTACATCCATTGACCTCACAATGTGCGCTTCCTTTACATCCATTGACCTCACAATGTGCGCTTCCTTTACATCCATTGACCTCACAATGTGCGCTTCCTTTACATCCATTGACCTCACAATGTGCGCTTCCTTTACATCCATTGACCTCACAATGCGCGCTTCCTTTACATCCATTGACCTCACA
Source organism: Amphiduros pacificus (assembly GCA_949316495.1). Taxonomy (NCBI): domain Eukaryota; kingdom Metazoa; phylum Annelida; class Polychaeta; order Phyllodocida; family Hesionidae; genus Amphiduros; species Amphiduros pacificus. The sequence goes on along the minus strand of OX439005.1, from coordinate 53,917,608 downwards.
ATGTGCGCTTCCTTTACATCCATTGACCTCACAATGTGCGCTTTCTTTACATCCATTGACCTCACAATGTGTGCTTCCTTTACATCCATTGATCTCACAATGTGCGCTTCCTTTACATACATTAATCTCATAATGTGCGCTTCCTTTACATCCATTGACCTCACAATGCGCGCTTCCTTTACATCCATTGACCTCACAATGTGTGCTTCCTTTACATCCTTTGACCTCACAATGCGCGCTTCCTTTACATCCATGGACCTCACAATGTGCGCTTCCTTTACATCCATTGACCTCACAATGTGCGCTTCCTTTACATCCATTGACCTCACAATGTGCGCTTCCTTTACATCCATTGACCTCACAATGTGCGCTTCCTTTACATCCATTGACCTCACAATGTGCGCTTCCTTTACATCCATTGACCTCACAATGTGCGCTTCCTTTACATCCATTGACCTCACAATGCGCGCTTCCTTTACATCCATTGACCTCACAATGTGCGCTTCCTTTACATCCATTGACCTCACAATGTGCGCTTTCTTTACATCCATTGACCTCACAATGTGTGCTTCCTTTACATCCATTGATCTCACAATGTGCGCTTCCTTTACATACATTAATCTCATAATGTGCGCTTCCTTTACATCCATTGACCTCACAATGCGCGCTTCCTTTACATCCATTGACCTCACAATGTGTGCTTCCTTTACATCCATTGACCTCACAATGTGCGCTTCCTTTACATCCATGGACCTCACAATGTGCGCTTCCTTTACATCCATTGACCTCACAATGTGCGCTTCCTTTACATCCATGGACCTCACAATGTGCGCTTCCTTTACATCCATGGACCTCACAATGTGCGCTTCCTTTACATCCATTGACCTCACAATGTGCGCTTCCTTTACATCCATGGACCTCACAATGTGCGCTTCCTTTACATCCATTGACCTCACAATGCGCGCTTCCTTTACATCCATTGAACTCACAATGTGCGCTTCCTTTACATCCATGGACCTCACAATGTGTGCTTCCTTTACATCCATTGAACTCACAATGTGCGCTTCCTTTACATCCATGGACCTCACAATGTGTGCTTCCTTTACATCCATTGATCTCACAATGTGCGCTTCCTTTACATACATTAATCTCATAATGTGCGCTTCCTTTACATCCATTGACCTCACAATGTGCGCTTCCTTTACATCCATTGATCTCACAATGTGCGCTTCCTTTACATACATTAATCTCATAATGCGCGCTTCCTTAACATCCATGGACCTCACAATGTGTGCTTCCTTTACATCCATTGATCTCACAATGTGCGCTTCCTTTACATACATTAATCTCATAATGTGCGCTTCTTTTACATCCATTGACCTCACAATGTGCAATTTCAGCTTGTTTCGGTGACTATTTGATCATTATTCTTAATGGTCATTTTCCTTCTCCAGATAAAATACCCTTTAAATGGCAATTCCATAGAGCCGATTAGGGGAGATTTCACACTGGCTGTAATTAGAAAATCACTCCTTAACTATTCCAAGATGCAGATGACCGCATTGAATCATTCAGAGATGCACTGTAAGGTGCAAAAGAGGCAGCTAACTCTATAATTTACAATAATATCAGAATAAGGTGCTACAGCTCGATACATTTTGTCTTAGCGAAAAGTTGAAAATATTATGTCGGGAAAGATTATGTCTCACAGCTCATCTCGCTGTCACCCATGATGAAATGCTGGGATATGATACAAACACACGCACACACGCACATACATGCACTCACACGCGCAATCCCATGGTTTCTCTACGCCTTGGGTAAATCTATTATGTATTTTTACGTTGTGAGCATGACAACTTAAAACTGATGTTCTCAGAAATGAAAAAAGAGAGATTTTTTTTAAAGAATTTGTATGCGATTTCCTTCTTGAAAATGATATTTATATTTCTCCATCCCCCAAATATCAAATGGCCTGGCCATATATCTCGCCAAATGTCTGCTGAAGATGCATTTGATTATGAAAATCTAATGTGACGGAGGCAATCTTTATGTGCACGGTTTGCACCACCATCCCAAATTCGCTATGCGAGAGTACGGATCAAATGCAGCTTCATTTGCATACATCTACCAGAGAGTACGGATCAAATGCAGCTTCATTTGCATACATCTACCAGAGAGTACGGATCAAATGCAGCTTCATTTGCATACATCTACCAGAGAGTACGAATCAAATGCAGCTTCAGTTGCATACATCTACCAGAGAGTACGGATCAAATGCAGCTTCATTTGCATACATCTACCAGAGAGTACGAATCAAATGCAGCTTCATTTGAATACATCTACCAGAGAGTACGGATCAAATGCAGCTTCATTTGCATACATCTACCAGAGAGTACGAATCAAATGCAGCTTCATTTACATACATCTACCAGAGAGTATGAACTAATGCATCACAGAATGACATGTACACAGAAATCTCTGACCTACACGCACAAGCCCTTGTCTCTTATCAATATAGGTGCAATTTGTTATGATATAGTCTATGTTATTGAAAATTTGTATCATTACTCTATTGAAGAGATGCTTACAAAATACTTTGTAACAGAACGATAGAGGACAGCAGGATTTGAGAATGATTCCAGGAAATAGTATATATAGTTATAAAAGAGTACAGTGTGGCATGGTAAGGATCCAAGGGAGGAGGCCACAACAGCGGTACAGAACGGTGGCCCTCAGGATGGCTAGACATATACTCCATGTAGACAGTACAGAACGGTGGCCCTCGGGATGGATAGACATACACTCCATGTAGACAGTACAGAACGGTGGCCCTCGGGATGGCTAGACATATACTCCACGTAGACAGTAAAGAACGGTGGCCCTCGGGATGGCTAGACATACACTCCATGTAGACAGTACAGAACGGTGGCCCTCGGGATGGCTAGACATACACTCCATGTAGACAGTACAGAACGGTGGCCCTCGGGATGGCCAAACATATACTCCATGTAGACAGTACAGAACGGTGGCCCTCAGGATGGCTAGACATATACTCCATGTAGACAGTACAGAACGGTGGCCCTCAGGATGGGTAGACATATACTCCATGTAGACAGTACAAAACGGTGGCCCTCAGGATGGCTAGACATATACTCCATGTAGACAGTACAGAACGGTGGCCCTCGGGATGGCTAGACATATACTCCATGTAGACAGTACAGAACGGTGGCCCTCGGGATGGCTAGACATATACTCCATGTAGACAGTATAGAACGGTGGCCCCCGGGATGGCTAGACATATACTCCATGTAGACAGTACAGAACGGTGGCCCTCAGGATGGCTAGACATATACTCCATGTAGACAGTACAGAACAGTGGCCCTCAGGATGGCTAGACATATACTCCATGTAGACAGTACAGAACAGTGACCCTCGGGATGGCTAGACATATACTCCATGTAGACAGTACAGAACAGTGACCCTCAGGATGGCTAGACATATACTCCATGTAGACAGTACAGAACAGTGGCCCTCAGGATGGCTAGACATATACTCCATGTAGACAGTACAGAACAGTGGCCCTCAGGATGGCTAGACATATACTCCATGTAGACAGTACAGAACAGTGGCCCTCAGGATGGCTAGACATATACTCCATGTAGACAGTACAGAACAGTGGCCCTCGGGATGGCTAGACATATACTCCATGTAGACAGTACAGAACAGTGGCCCTCAGGATGGGTAGACATACACTCCATGTAGACAGTACAGAACAGTGGCCCTCGGGATGGCTAGACATATACTCCATGTAGACAGTACAGAACAGTGGCCCTCAGGATGGCTAGACATATACTCCATGTAGACAGTACAGAACAGTGGCCCTCGGGATGGCTAGACATATACTCCATGTAGACAGTACAGAACAGTGGCCCTCAGGATGGCTAGATATACACTCCATGTAGACAGTACAGAACAGTGGCCCTCAGGATGGCTAGACATATACTCCATGTAGACAGTACAGAACAGTGGCCCATGGGATGGGTAGACATACACTCCATGTTGACAGTACAGAACAGTGGCCCTCGGGATGGCTAGACATATACTCCATGTAGAAAGTACAGAACAGTGGCCCTCAGGATGGGTAGACATACACTCCATGTAGACAGTACAGAACAGTGGCCCTCGCGATGGCTAGACATATACTCCATGTAGACAGTACAGAACAGTGGCCCTCAGGATGGCTAGACATATACTCCATGTAGACAGTACAGAACAACGGCCCTCGGGATGGCTAGACATATACTCCATGTAGACAGTACAGAACAGTGGCCCTCGGGATGGCTAGATATACACTCCATGTAGACAGTACAGAACAGTGGCCCTCAGGATGGCTAGACATATACTCCATGTAGACAGTACAGAACAGTAGCCCTCGGGATGGCTAGACATATACTCCATGTAGACAGTACAGAACAGTGGCCCTCGGGATGGGTAGACATACACTCCATGTAGACAGTACAGAACAGTGGCCCTCGGGATGGCTAGACATATACTCCATGTAGACAGTACAGAACGGTGGCCCTCGGGATGGCTAGATATACACTCCATGTAGACAGTACAGAACAACGGCCCTCGGGATGGCTAGACATATACTCCATGTAGACAGTACAGAACAGTGGCCCTCAGGATGGCTAGACATATACTCCATGTAGACAGTACAGAACAGTGGCCCTCGGGATGGCTAAAGGGGTGGGAGAGCTCTGAACCAATCCGGGCGGTAATCAAAACATATCTGGGTCGTATGATGTCATACAATTGTTCTGAACCAATTCTGACCCAATCAGTTCTGTTATATAACAACATTTTTTATCTCATAAAAAGCATCAAAATCACTAAATAATCATAACAAAATTTAACAAATTTCATTACAGTTGAGTGTATAACAGTGTCTAGTTCATGATGGTGCAAATGAAATGATATTTCTATAACGTTTTTACGGCAATATTTGTGCCCTCAAGTCGGGAATTCTCGCTATCTGCTCTCCCGGATTTTTATTTGATTTGATTTGATTTGATTTGATTTGATATGTTGGCCGCTCCACTTTTGTCTCGTGGGCACTCAGAGCCTACGCAGCGTGGCTACCCAGCTAGAGAGGAGATCCAATACGCACTACCTCCAATCTGTGAGTAGCACTCGTGCTGACTGCCCAGTGCAGGCCCCTACACTTATGAAAAACTACCCTATCTAATTACCCCCTTCTGCGCTGACAACTTTCACCTAAACACTCACTCCTTCCCTTGGGGCCTACAATCTCCAGTGCACTAAAGGGCGTCCCATATCCCTATACAGCCTGAGGCATCCAATATCCTTGTAAGCCCTACCAATCACAACTAGAGGCTAAAGATGTCCTCCACGTGATTACCTAGTGATCTTCAGCACCTTCATATCTACCAGCTGCCTCCTTACCAACTTTTCTAATCCCACTGAGACTACATCCTAGGTAACCAAAATCCCCCACTAACTATGACTAACATTTCTCTCATCATCCTGTTCCAGACCTGTAAAACCTACAAATCACAATAACAATTAGCGGCTGCTAATAACTGGAACAAAATATAACTATCCTCATCTCCTGAAAAAAACAAGGAAAAATAATGATTTTAACACCGAGACTACATCCTAGACCTGCAAACCCTACAAAACACAATAACAATTAGTGGCTGCTAATAAGTGGAACAAAATATAGCTACCTTCATCTCCTGGAAAAAAAATAAAGATTTTAACACTCCACTTACCTTAAATTTCTTCTTTATGACCAAATCATAAGAACAATACAGTACTACCTTATTTCTATTCATGATATACCCAAATATCAGTCAAACCATGGTGTCCAATGTCGTCTGCCATTTCCCGCATTTTTGTCCCCTTGACCTTGTCTCATCCTCATCCATTTCTTCTCAAAAAAATCCTACTTATCTGTTTTTATACATATATAAGCATCATCCATATCTATATATATTCCCAAAGATGTTGATGCAAAAATTCCGAATTGAAAAAGTTTTTTTATCATAACAATTGAAGAATTTAAGTTTTCAATGTTTCGTCTGCTTCTTTCCCGCTCGTCGCCATCTTGATTCCCCCAAAATTTAGCTGGACCATGAAAAAATGACGAAATTGGCACGAGAGAGCGATGCATGATGGGAAAGATGTTGTATTGTAAACTTCCGCTTGCCTTGCTTATAGATGGGAGGGAAATTTCAGATTGACACCGTACATTGACACGCTAATGTCAGCGCTAAAGTGTCTTTGTTGTGTAATCTTTATATAAGTATATTGCAATTTACGTAATTTATGTCAATATTACAGAGGCAAAACTGAGAAAAACAATGATGGAAAGATGAAAGGCGGAGGCGACAATGCCCCAAACAGGCTGTCGCCGCTGTTCCCGGATGTGCTGTGTGCAAAGAATTGGGTCAAATACGATCGCAGCGCTCTAAAAATGCAGCGTATATGGGAGAGCAGATAGGGAAAAATACTCCTCTTTAGGCACTCTTAAACTGGGGCACATTCCTGTGTTAAAATATGCCAATAATCTCGTTAAAAATCAATTTCAGATGATCATAGGCTTATATATGTAACTGATGAGCATGTTATTTTCTTTAACATTTGTGTATGATAGTCGATATATAAAGATTAAATAAAACAACTTTTTCAGTCTAGCCATTATCCACTGTATGGCAACGGTCAAATACCACTCAGATTGGCTGCGATTGAGTGGCCAGATATGTTGCCAGTGCCCAGAATGACGTCATTTAGTGCTCTTCTTTGTTGTCTCTTTCATTAGTTGACTTGTTGATTAGTTGATAATGATTTGTTCACCTGCACAGAGAGGTGGCTTGTTGCTCAGTGGTGATATTTCTATCTCATAATGGCCACCGGAAATTAATTCCTGATTTCATCAAGGAGCTTGGTTATGCTGCTTGATTGAGAAAGGTAGACATTTTTTCTGTCACCTCCCCGGGGTCACCTCCCTTCTTTTGTATCAGATATCGGAAACAAGTGTTGATTTTAAAAAATCAAGCTCGCGTAAGTTTCCAAAATCCCAAGCGAAAAAAAACCCAAGGCTAAATTTTCTTACTCTACTATGCACTCACATGTCACTTCTCAAACAAAAGCGACATCTGACGGTGTAATCAGAATTATTGAGCCAAAACATGGCCGCCATGGACCGATAATCGGGGTAGGCTCCATTGACTTACAGCTTAACCATCTTGAAACCTCGAACATCTAGCCCTAAAGGCAAAACAAACGCGAGCGAAAAATATGGTCATTTGGATCAATGTGAATAATGTGAATACGAGGCCGTCTCGATACAAAGTAAGACATGACGCCGGGAAAGGTAATAAAGACAAACACAAATCTTTAGAGGCGTTTTACTTTCAATGTATACCTTAACATTTCGTGTAGCTGCTCTATAATCTTTCCTCCATGTATTCTTCAGGTATATAAGGGTGCTGTTATTTCTTTTAGAGGTTTTACAATTCAAGACATAAGACAATATCAGTTTAAAAAAATGCTTTATTGAGAAAGACTTTGACAGTAACAAGGCGACAATGAAAATTAGTTACAAAGTGTTAATGCTTATTAATATATTTGTTTCTATGGTTTCTTACAAGGCACATGTTTGCTGTGGTTGCAGTGATCGTGTGGATTTTCGCGCTGGTGTGGGCGGGAGGCCCCCTGGTGGGATGGAGCAACTATGTTCCAGAGGGGTTGGGCACCTGGTGCTCCGTTAACTGGGCACGGAGAGACTCCACCAACCAGTCCTACGTGTTGTGTATCTTCATCCTTGGCTTCTTTTTCCCGGTGGGAATCATCTTATTCTCTTACGGATCAGTATGGCGCAAGGTCAAAGAGGTAACCATAGTAACTTATTGAATGTGAAAGGGAGTAACTTTCAAAGCATCTCAGCTGTATTTTTACCACATGAATTCATTGTTGTTTTACGTGACCGATGCAGCTGGATTTTGTTGCTGTTCTAGGTGGCCGATTCCCAGCAGGGTGTATCTTCTGCAAGTAAGGCAGAGAAGACCATCATCAAGATGTCAGCCGCCATGGTCACGTGCTACATGCTGGCCTGGAGCCCGTATGCAGTGGTGAGCATGATCGGCTCATTTGGAGACCCTGACTCCCTGGTCCCTCTCGCCTCCACCCTGCCAGCTCTATTTGCCAAGAGTTCCATGTGCTATAACCCAGTCATATATGTTGGCATGAACAAGCCAGTAAGTATCAATGCCAGTACTTCTGCAGGTCTAAACAAGCCAGTATCCATGTAGGTATCAATGCCAGTACTTCTGCAGGTCTAAACAAGCCAGTATCCGTGTAGGTATCAATGCCAGTACTTCTACAGGTCTAAACAAGCCAGTATCCATGTAAGTATCAATGCCAGTACTGCTGCAGGTCTAAACAAGCCAGTATCCGTGTAGGTATCAATGCCAGTACTTCTGCAGGTCTAAACAAGCCAGTATCCATGTAAGTATCAATGCCAGTACTTCTGCAGGTCTAAACAAGCCAGTTTCCATGTAAGTATCAATGCCAGTACTTCTACAGGTCTAAACAAGCCAGTTTCCATGTAGGTATCAATGCCAATACTTCTACAGGTCTAAACAAGCCAGTATCCATGTAGGTATCAATGCCAGTACTTCTACAGGTCTAAACAAGCCAGTATCCATGTGGGTATCATTGCCAGTACTGCTGCAGGTCTAAACAAGCCAGTATCCATGTGGGTATCATTGCCAGTACTTCTGCAGGTCTAAACAAGCCAGTATCCATGTGGGTATCAATGCCAGTACTGCTGCAGGTCTAAACAAGCCAGTATCCATGTGGGTATCATTGCCAGTACTTCTGCAGGTCTAAACAAGCCAGTATCCATGTGGGTATCAATGCCAGTACTGCTGCAGGTCTAAACAAGCCAGTATCCATGTGGGTATCAATGCCAGTACTCCTACAGGTCTAAACAAGCCAGTATCCATGTAATAATACTAATAATACTAATAATAATAATAATAATAATAATAATAATAATAATAATAATAATAATAATAATAATAATAATAATAATAATAATAATAATAATAATAATAATAATAACGATTTATATAGCGCTATATCAGACCAGGTCTGCTCAAAGCGCTTCATTAAGATAGTGCTTTCTATATAAAAATGTTTTAAGTTTCTTTTTGAAAGTTTCAACAGTTTTGCAGTTTTTCACTTCAAGGGGCAGGGCATTCCAATTCTTTGGCGCATATACCATGAAAGCCCTATCGCCATACGATCATATTAGTCATAGGTACTACGTATTCATTCTTATCATTAGATCGCAGTCCCATGCCTAGCTGTTTGTACTCTAATAACTTAGATAGGTATTTTGGGGCAAAGCCATTTTGCACCTTCCATGTCAGTAAAGAAATTTTGAAATCAATCCTAGCCTTTACAGGCAACCAGTGGAGTTCCATAAGTTTTTGTGTGATATGATCTCTCTTTTTAAGTTTCCCCACTACCCTGGCTGCAGCGTTCTGTAATTTTTGTAGTTTGGCTAATTCACACTCAGGTAGGTATCAATGCCAGTACTTCTACAGGTCTAAACAAGCCAGTATCCATGTGGGTATCAATGCCAGTACTTCTACAGGTCTAAACAAGCCAGTATCCGTGTAAGTATCAATGCCAATACTTCTACAGGTCTAAACAAGCCAGTATCCATGTGGGTATCAATGCCAGTACTTCTGCAGGTCTAAACAAGCCAGTATCCATGTAAGTATCAATGCCAGTACTTCTGCAGGTCTAAACAAGCCAGTATCCATGTGGGTATCAATGCCAGTACTTCTACAGGTCTAAACAAGCCAGTATCCATGTGGGTATCAATGCCAGTACTGCTACAGGTCTAAACAAGCCAGTATCCATGTGGGTATCAATGCCAGTACTTCTACAGGTCTAAACAAGCCAGTATCCGTGTAGGTATCAATGCCAGTACTTCTGCAGGTCTAAACAAGCCAGTATCCATGTGGGTATCAATGCCAGTACTGCTACAGGTCTAAACAAGCCAGTATCCATGTGGGTATCAATGCCAGTACTTCTGCAGGTCTAAACAAGCCAGTATCCATGTAGGTATCAATGCCAACACTTCTGCAGGTCTAAACAAGCCAGTATCCATGTGGGTATCAATGCCAGTACTTCTGCAGGTCTAAACAAGCCAGTATCCATGTAAGTATCAATGCCAGTACTTCTGCAGGTCTAAACAAGCCAGTATCCATGTAGGTATCAATGCCAATACTTCTGCAGGTCTAAACAAGCCAGTATCCATGTGGGTATCAATGCCAGTACTTCTGCAGGTCTAAACAAGCCAGTATCCATGTAAGTATCAATGCCAGTACTTCTGCAGGTCTAAACAAGCCAGTATCCATGTGGGTATCAATGCCAGTACTGCTGCAGGTCTAAACAAGCCAGTATCCGTGTAGGTATCAATGCCAGTACTTCTGCAGGTCTAAACAAGCCAGTATCCATGTAGGTATCAATGCCAGTACTTCTGCAGGTCTAAACAAGCCAGTATCCATGTGGGTATCAATGCCAGTACTGCTGCAGGTCTAAACAAGCCAGTATCCATGTGGGTATCAATGCCAGTACTTCTGCAGGTCTAAACAAGCCAGTATCCATGTGGGTATCAATGCCAGTACTTCTGCAGGTCTAAACAAGCCAGTATCCATGTAGGTATCAATGCCAGTACTTCTGCAGGTCTAAACAATCCAGTATCCGTGTGGGTATCAATGCCAGTACTCCTACAGGTCTAAACAAGCCAGTATCCATGTAAGTATCAATGCCAGTACTTCTGCAGGTCTAAACAAGCCAGTAGCCATGTGGGTATCAATGCCAGTACTGCTGCAGGTCTAAACAAGCCAGTATCCGTGTAGGTATCAATGCCAGTACTTCTGCAGGTCTAAACAAGCCAGTATCCATGTGGGTATCAATGCCAGTACTGCTGCAGGTCTAAACAAGCCAGTATCCATGTAGGTATCAATGCCAGTACTGCTGCAGGTCTAAACAAGCCAGTATCCATGTGGGTATCAATGCCAGTACTGCTGCAGGTCTAAACAAGCCAGTATCCATGTAAGTATCAATGCCAGTACTTCTACAGGTCTAAACAAGCCAGTATCCGTGTAGGTATCAATGCCAGTACTCCTACAGGTCTAAACAAGCCAGTATCCGTGTAGGTATCAAAGCCAGTACTCCTACAGGTCTAAACAAGCCAGTATCCGTGTAGGTATCAATGCCAGTACTGCTGCAGGTCTAAACAAGCCAGTATCCATGTGGGTATCAATGCCAGTACTTCTACAGGTCTAAACAAGCCAGTATCCATGTGGGTATCAATGCCAGTACTCCTACAGGTCTAAACAAGCCAGTATCCGTGTAGGTATCAATGCCAGTACTGCTGCAGGTCTAAACAAGCCAGTATCCATGTGGGTATCAATGCCAGTACTTCTACAGGTCTAAACAAGCCAGTATCCATGTAAGTATCAAAGCCAGTACTTCTACGGGTCTAAACAAGCCAGTATCCGTGTAGGTATCAATGCCAGTACTTCTGCAGGTCTAAACAAGCCAGTATCCGTGTGGGTATCAATGCCAGTACTGCTGCAGGTCTAAACAAGCCAGTATCCATGTGGGTATCAATGCCAGTACTGCTGCAGGTCTAAACAAGCCAGTATCCATGTAGGTATCAATGCCAGTACTTCTACAGGTCTAAACAAGCCAGTATCCATGTGGGTATCATTGCCAGTACTGCTGCAGGTCTAAACAAGCCAGTATCCATGTGGGTATCAATGCCAGTACTGCTGCAGGTCTAAACAAGCCAGTATCCGTGTAGGTATCAATGCCAGTACTTCTGCAGGTCTAAACAAGCCAGTATCCATGTGGGTATCAATGCCAGTACTCCTACAGGTCTAAACAAGCCAGTATCTGTGTAGGTATCAATGCCAGTACTTCTACAGGTCTAAACAAGCCAGTATCTGTGTAGGTATCAATGCCAGTACTTCTACAGGTCTAAACAAGCCAGTATCCATGTGGGTATCAATGCCAGTACTGCTGCAGGTCTAAACAAGCCAGTATCCATGTAGGTATCAATGCCAGTACTGCTGCAGGTCTAAACAAGCCAGTATCTGTGTAGGTATCAATGCCAGTACTTCTACAGGTCTAAACAAGCCAGTATCCGTGTAGGTATCAATGCCAGTACTTCTACGGGTCTAAACAAGCCAGTATCCGTGTAAGTATCAAAGCCAGTACTTCTACAGGTCTAAACAAGCCAGTATCCATGTAAGTATCAATGCCAGTACTTCTGCAGGTCTAAACAAGCCAGTATCCGTGTAGGTATCAATGCCAGTACTGCTGCAGGTCTAAACAAGCCAGTATCCATGTAAGTATCAAAGCCAGTACTTCTACAGGTCTAAACAAGCCAGTATCCATGTAAGTATCAAAGCCAGTACTTCTACAGGTCTAAACAAGCCAGTATCCATGTAGGTATCAATGCCAGTACTTCTGCAGGTCTAAACAAGCCAGTATCCATGTAAGTATCAAAGCCAGTACTTCTACAGGTCTAAACAAGCCAGTATCCATGTAAGTATCAAAGCCAGTACTCCTGGTTCAGGTATCGATTCCACTACTCTTGTAGGTTTGAACAAGCTGGTATCCGTTTAGAGGAACAGTTTTAAGTTGTTATCCTGTTGGCCGAATTTGCAGAAAATACCCATTGGCCGGGATCTTAACTGAAATCAGCGCATAAATGTGACTGGGGTATAATGTGACCACAGCTAGGGCATATCTTTGATTACCACTAATGAACTCCCCAGCACCCGGGACCCTGTAAAGTCGACCAATTCTCACTTTGTGGCCGGTGACCAGTGCAAATGTGACTGGGGTGTTACATGGAGGGTATATAATGGATACGCGTCAGCCGCCTTGTACTCATTGCTAAATCTAAATTCAGGACTAGGAACTCTGAGATCAAAAGAAAATAATGAATACATAGTACCTAAAATAAATATGAAGATGAATGGGGCGATTTATCTCAAGTTACATATTAAATTATAATTTTATAATAAAAGAAACAACAAAACAGATAATGGGGATAAGATGGCAAAGTGTGGGTACTAATTAGATTTGGTCTCAATCATCACATCAGGCTCTGTAGTAGCATAAGGTTTGTTATACAATATCCACATAACGCCTATTATCTCATACTTGGTGCCTCAAGAGAGTGTTCTGCACCTATGAGATATTTTTTGCAGATCATCCCTCTGCCGAACTACTTTCACAGATCACCCCTCTGCCGAACTACTTTCCTTTTATCTTTTTTAAAGATTCTTTTCATATTTACATACTTTTGAAATGAATAAAATGCTTAATTAAATATGTTTGTGCACAAATGTCATAATATTTGTCAATTATAAAATAAATGTAATCATGTCTTAGGCCAGTTCTTCAACAAATCATGTGTTGATTTCTCTGAAATGAACATGATGACTGTCCAGGTTTGTTTTGACCTGGAGCGACATTTCAGATTTGGGTCATGGGGACCTTGAAACACAGACAGGTGGGACCCCTGTTGAAAGAGACTGCAACCTTTTATGGGAATCTCGAAACTGATGACTGTTCATGCAGTTGAAACAGAATTACACCTATTTCATATAGTGCTTTATAGGTGACCTAGTTCACGGCATGTAGTAATATAAAATTGATTACATTATGTAAATGAGCTGAGAACTTAAATAAGCCACACACAACATAGTTCTGTACTTATTACCATGTTCCACTGCTTTGCTTTGAGGATAAAGTTGATTGCAAACCCCATCTATCTGCAGTGGATAAGTATGAGATAAAGGCAAGAACATGAGTTTGTGCAGTGTTCAGGGAGACAGATCTCTCTCGTTGGTTCTGGTGGAAGGATCTCATTCGTCCTTTGGACTCTTGAGATCCTTCCACCAGAACCAACTTGAGAGATCTGTCTCCCTGAACACTGCACTCACATGTTCTTGCCTTATTATTAATTAGTAAGTCATTACTAAATGTTACCCTCAATCACAGGGGAAATTGCCATACCACTATTTCACAATCTAAAACTAGACATGTTGCATCACTAGAGATGGGAGACATTGAATATGAAATGGGTAGTACAAAACTTCCTATTGCAGTGGGTTCATGGTGTCACTTTCACCCAGCATAAATGGCGCCAAAAATAGAATACATTCTACAATTTATATACATATTAAAGAAATAATTTCAGTACCTTCCTCTTTTTGAGGATAAAAATAAAATATATGAAAATTTGTAGAAAGAAATCAGTTTTCAGGGTAACAGTGTCTTCTAAAATTCTTTTTTCCCTCCAAAATAATCTTGTCCCCCACATTTGAACCCCCAAAAATGGCATAGTGCAAGATAACTGTTTTGTATAAAAATAACTTCAAAACTGATTTCAACTTTTCTTGTATCAAATGCGAGAAGATGGACTAAATCTTTTGATTTAGTTTTTAATTTGCTTTTAAAATTTTACCATTTTTAATCATTTTCGATTCAAAGTTGAAGTAAAAATCAGAAAAAGATGTTTTTTGGTAACAATAAAAAAAAATCAGAGTTAATTTGGAAAACATTTTGGGAATAACTACACTATCAATCTGCAAAACTAAGGCATCAATCTTTTGCTAGAACGATGATATTAAGTTTAAATAGACAGAATGTCTTATAACTCAAGTAATTTGCATTTTTGTAAATAAAATGCATTTTTGTAAATAAAATAATTCAGATAAATGTAAACTTTTGGCATTATTTGGTAATTTTTTACTTGACTTTGAAGAAAGTTATATATCTCAAAATATTGACCATTAATCAAACTTCCCTCTATTTAAACCAAATAGAATAATATTTGGAGTAAACCTGTTCTTTAATTTTGATAATTAAGCTGTGTTTCCATATGTGAAGTCCGTAATGCAGTGCGCAATGCAGTGCATCATGCAGAGCTTCATGCGGTGTTCACATGTATGCGTCAGTTTGGTAATGTTTTCATGGTCAGACTTTCAATTTGGCGCCAAATTTAGGCTTGCAACCTATGGGAAACCTATGCGTCAATCTATGCGTCAGATTTACGGACAGCAATACGCATACATGGAAACACCTGCATTGTTCAGTATGGTGTGCGAAAAAAATTGACGCTCTGCATGACGTGCTGCATGACGTGCTGCATGACGCACTGCACATATGGAAACAGAGCCTGGACAATGCAGGTGTTTCCATGTATACGTATCACCGTCCGTAATGACGTCCGTAAGGAAATTGACGCATAGCCTTTCGCATAGGGTAGCAAATGAAAATCTGACGCATAGAGTGATGCATAGGTTTCCCATAGGTTGCAAGCATAATTTTTGCGCCAAATAGGAAGTTTGACCATGAAAACATCACAAAACTGACGCATACATGTGAACACCGCATGATGCCCTACATGACGCCCTGCATTTTAAGCTTTGTTTCCATATGTGCAGTGCGTAATGCAGTCCGTGATGCAGGGCGTCATGCAGGGCGTCATGCGGTGTTCACATGTATGCGTCAGTTTTGTGATGTTTTCACGGTCAAACTTCCAATTTGCCGCCAAAATTAGGCTTGCAACCTATGGGAAACCGATGCGTCACTCTATGCGTCAGATTATCATTCGCTACCCTATGCAAAAGGCTATGCGTCAATTTGCTTACGGACGTCATTACGGACAGCAAAACGCATACATGGAAACACCTGCATTGTTCAGTATGGTGTGCGAAAAAAATTGACGCGCTGCATGACGCTCTGCATGACGCGCTGCATCACGCACTGCACATATGGAAACACAGCCTTAAGCTCGCAAATTTTTTCATAAAAAGTGTGAGAAATTTGGAGAAATATGATATTTTGTTTACTTCTTATTTTGTATCACTGGGCAGTGATGAGGTCTAATGCAGCAGCTACTGGCTAATGGATTAGTCATAAAAGATCACTATATGATGTTTCCATGTGTACATATAAACATTGATCCCCTCTAAAGAAAAATCTGTTACCTATTTAGCTGGCTTTGGCATGTTACAAAGGTGCACTATGTCATGTAGTACAAGGAGGAATGACGTCATAATGGTGCTGTGGTTATTCATCAATGAAATAGTGATGTCATACATTTTGGAAACTTAGCAACAATCAACAACACATTTCATACAGCTGTGATTCTCTGTATGAAGTTCTTGTCACCCCTGATGTTTAACCTTTTGCAAATTTAGCACATATTCACATACTTTGAGAGTTTATCATCATTTTTTGTAACACGGATGGTTCCTTTTTTGCTGTCCTAATTTGTTGAAGACATAACATTTAGACAGAACATAAATTTAAAACTCTTAATATTTTGCATTATTGGTAACTTTATATTAAACTTGGTGTCTTCAATTCAGCTAACCTATACCCAAAGACATCGTCAAAAAAGACTTGAAATTCTTTGATTTTAGAAAAACCACGCACTGCCCATCCAATTTAAGTCCCGACTCTGTAAGAACTCGACTTCCGGCGACTAACAATCAAAGAATTATGTACTCTTTAAATCAACTTAAGATGTTAGCCCTGTTTGAAAATATTTCTTTGTTTTTTCTTGATCTCAGCATTGTTTCGCCATTGTTTACGAGTTTGCGCAATCAGGTGAAAGTGGGTCAGTCTAATTATAGGAGTGACAGCAACGATCAGAAGCTCTACAACGTTGTGGTCCTTCTGACGTCATATGAAGATTCTCCCTTTGCGTTTCCATGACGTCATCACTTGGACTCTCCTAAATGCCATTTCTCGTTGTCAAGTTTGATATCGGAGAAAAAACTGGAGAAAAAACAGTACAGAATGCACACGGATTTGCATTTTTAGACATTATGACTGGGAAAGATAGTGACATGGGTCAGAACTGCAACAGTCAATCGCCGGAGGTCGAGTTTATTTACTGGGGAAACTTCAATATGATGGTCAGTGTGTAGTGTTTCTAGAAACAGTGGATTTCAAGTCTATTTTGCCGATGTCTTTGGGTATAGACATTTAAAAATATCAAAACTAAATGGAAAACAATTTGGGCTTAATAGAAAATAGATAGAATCTAAGGATTTCACCATTTCCATGAAAGGTAACTTTCATAAGGTTGGAATTTATATTGGATAATTAAATTTGTTTCTGTAGTTAAATATAAACTGGACCAAACATTTATGTCTTTTCCATGTGAAAATATTTCCATGTCTTATCCGAATGAAGAATAACTCTTGTCATTTTGTATTCCTCCAGTTAGCCACGTCATGTCCACTTGAATAACTTTTGTCTTTTTGTGTTTCACGCCATTTTTCTTTGTATATTCAACCAGTAGATCAGAAAACCACGTTTTGAATATCATGTCTTAACCACGTCATAAATAGACCAGACATTCACCTCTTGCAAATCCCATCTTAACCACGTGTTTTTACTTGCAGTTTCGGACAGAAATCTTCAAGACTGTCTTCCGAGGTTGGGACCCATTTGATAGGAAACAAGGAGGAGAAACTGGGGATCCAACTGCACAAACAACTCACAAGGTGGCGCCAGCATGAAGCATATTCCATCTTGTGTCTCCTGAGAAGCATGTCTTATCTTGTATATCTTAAGAAGCACGTCTTATCTTGTATCTCCTGAGAAACATGTTATATTTTATATCTACTGGGGAGCATGTCTTATCTGATATATTGGGGAGCATGTCTTATCTGATATCTGGGGAGCATGTCTTATCTGATATACTGGGAACCATGTCTTATTTGATATAGTGAGGAGCATGTCTTATCTGATATACTGGGAACCATGCCTTATCTGATACACTGGGGAGCATGACTTATCTGATATACTGGGGAGCATGACTTATCTGATATACTGGGGAGCATGACTTATTTGATATACTGGGGAGCATGACTTAACTGATATATTGGGGAGCATGACTTATCTGATATACTGGGGAGCATGACTTATCTGATATACTGGGGAGCATATCTTACGTGATATTCCAGAAAACAGAACCATATTGCGCCCTGGCTGGATCTGGTGCAAAGCGCTCGTCAAATAGAGACATTTATGGCAATAATCTGAACTACTAATCTGAACTTCTGCGGTTATGAAATGATAATAAGACTTGACCAGTCAGAAACAAAGTGGGTCTGCTGCAGTTTGTTTTAATATTGAAGAGGTCGCTAACTTAGAATTTTTGTCATTTTATTCGGGTTTAATATATCAACAATTATTTCAGCAAATCTTTCAATCTCAAGATGATGAGTAAATGTGCAGTTTTTTTTGTCAAGTTGCCACTTTCAAAACTCAATTCTTATCTGGTCTGATGAGCACCTATCACCTGAATCAGAAAAGGTCTTATTTACTCTCTACAAAATACTGAAGAGTGTGTGTGTGTGTGTTTGTGTGTGTGTGTGTGTGTCTGTCTGTCTGTCTGTCTGTGTGTGTGTGTGTGTGTGTGTGTGTGTGTGTGTGTGTGTGTGTGTGTGTGTGTGTGTGTGTGTGTGTGTGTGTGTGTGTTGATAACAAAGGATTACATGTACACATATGTTCATTACTGAAGGTTTAGAAAAAAAGGGACAGCTGAGATGTGTGTCTTTTTGTTTGTGTTTTCAAAATGGCAAAAGTGCAGGATACACTTTTGGTATGCTAATCTTCCTGTGACAGGGATGGGTGCTTGACACTGGGATCTTTGAGGAGTGTGTAAAAAGAAATGTCAGCCGCAGGGGCAGTAGCAAATTAAGTATATTTCTACGATGGCACCAGCTAACTAAACCTAGAGTTGCTAGGTACAGATCCAGCCAGAGTTAGCGAAGTTTTAATAATTCCGACAGCATGTTATGTATCAATCTTATGAATTGTCAAAACTTTGAATTGTGTGAGACAAAACTTATCAGCACCATAATCATTGTTTGTATCTTCCCGTCATTTTCCGAATGTAGCACTGGATACCTGAATGGTTGTATACAATTTACACATTGATAAATCTTTCACATCACCACAAATCCATCACAATGTGTAGAGGCTTTCATGACATCACAGAGGTGACTGGCCATTTTAAGATTTAGAGACTTTTTCAATGATATATGGTCTTAAAATTGCGATACAAACGAGCTTGAAATTAACCAAAAATACGCCTGCCATGATTATTGTGCTTGGTGTTTTGCTTAAAGTATTGCATGTCGTTTTCCCTAAAGCCAAAATACCTGACATGAAGAGGAAAATCTGAGGTCAGGGTACCAGCGATGAAGATTATTATAAATGTGAGCTGGCGTCCTGCTGAGGACACTTGCTTGCTGAGATTAGTACTCAGATTAGTGGGGTGTGTGGTCACTTTCACATGTCTTATGAAAATAGTGGGTCAATCACCGCACATCATCTGATCATATTTACTACACATATTTATTTATTTATTCAATTTATTTCTCTGACAATTAAGTTTACATTAAGTTTAAAGTATGTGATAAAATCCTGATAAAAACCATGTTAGTTTCTTTGCAAACGTGTCTTGAGCACATATAAAATTTTCTGTAAAGAGCTACGTTTTTACATTTTCTATCTTGGCAAAAAAGAATATTCAAAGATTTCATATTTGTTTTCTGTATGAAGTCATTATAATTCATATATTTTACGTTTGCAAAAAAAAACAATCAGATATTGGATGAAAAAACAATTAGTCTTCTTCTGACGTGCATATTGCTCAATTACAACCTTAACATAAAGATTTCATCTTTTTTTGGTATTAAATCATTTCTATTATTCTATATTCTGCATATGCAATAAACAAATCAATTCATTCAAATGACTCCATGTTATATTTTCTTGGCACGCATATTGCTCAAATAAAACCCCAATATGAAGAATTTATCTTTGTTTTTATGTGTAAAGTCACTATTTGTATATTAACTGCATTAACAAAAAAACATTAAATTCTGTAGCTTCTGACTTGCCTATTGCTGAACTACATCTCCAAAATAAAGATTTCATCTTCAGCAAAAAGTCAACTTGGAATTGAACCTCAGGCCTTTAGCCTGGGAGACAGGTGTCCTACCCACTGGGCCATGGTGAACAGTATGATTATATCATCTGGTAAAAGCGCTTAGAGCAGACTTAGTCTGATATAGCGCTATATAAATCATTATTATTATTATTATTATTATTATTATTATTATTATTATTATTATTATTATTATTATTATTATTATTATTATTATTATTATTATTTATTATTTATTATTATTATTATTATTATTATTATTATTATTATTATTATTATTATTATTATTATTATTATTATTATTATTTATTATTATAATTATTATTATTATTATTATTATTATTATTATTATTATTATTAAAATCACAGTCTATTATTATTAAAATCACAGCTATTCATTAATTTCACACAGCAGCCCAAGTTTAAATTATTGACCATTAATTTTTTAAATACCTAAGATGATATCAAAATTAATATTAAGAAGTAGAGAGCTGCAACTCATGTCTCATTTAAATCTAAGACACCATTTATAGTAGATCCTCAGGTGGGAGGAATATAAGGTATGATTATTTATACTGAATATCAAGTGCATCACATCATGCCCAGATGCATTGTTCTGTGGAAGCCATGTGTAAAATAGTCCGGTGGAATGTTCTGTGGAAGCCATGTGTAAAATAGTCCGGTGGAATGTTCTGTGGAAGCCATGTGTAAAATAGTCCGGTGGAATGTTGGTTTCATAGGGAGTCAAGATGTAGATATGTACTCCATGAGTTCACCTATAATAGGAATCAAGATGGCCGAATGGAGGTGGAAGATGTGCTGGATCTCTCTTGAGGGAATTATACTTCATGGTGCAGTGCTCATGTGACCACTGCTGTGATCTGTCCGGGTGTAGGGCCTGTACCAATAGACAAATACTAATGGACTAATAGACAAACACTAATGGACTAATAGACAAATACTAATGGACAAATAGACAAATACTAATGGACAAATAGACAAACACTAATGGACTAATAGACAAACACTAATGGACTAATAGACAAATACTAATGGACAAATAGACAAATACTAATGGACTAATAGACAAATACTAATGGACTAATAGACAAATACTAATGGACTAATAGACAAATACTAATGGACTAATTTCCCCTTCTATTTGGCCCGGAATATGAACCACTTGATTGAAGGGATTAAGCACCGATTTTGACAAAACACATTTATAATTTTTATTTTGATGTCTATTTTCTATTTTATAGAGGCATCTCAATGTTTGCCTGTTAATTCTATTTTAACTAGACCCTAATCTGTTGCCCCTTTGTGAAAGCACACTTCTTTCTTGGCGTCATTTTTGTGTGGAGTGTGACCATACAGGCACTGAAGGGTAAAATGATGTCAAAAGAGTATGGCAATATGCTTATGACGTCATCAAAGTTACTGTCGTTTGAATAGTGCCAAAATGACGTCAGGCAGTGCTGCCCTGCTTTGGGCCTCAATTGAGGTCTGGCAAAGTTCACACTACCTGTATTTACCCATCGCATGCAACTTATGGCTCAGACAGACCTGTGCTGTAAGTATCTTGTAGTAATGTAACTTATGCTATTAATCTATTATAATTTTAATTTGTCATAATTTTTATATGTGGCTAAGCTTTCAGTTTCACCAAATTGTAGAATTGATGCTTAATACCTTGAAGCTTTATTTGGAATGTCCCAAGTAGAGGAAGATGAAATGCTCCTGTCCATGCCCTCAAGGGAACCGGATGATTCTATTCGGCTCCCCCTATAATACATGTCCCTCGACGCTGACAACGTTGAATGCCTAAATGTCTGGAAGATTATGAGGTATCTCTTGATGATACTTCATGATTAACCAGATATTTATTGATAAACTCATCAAGAGCAGCAACACCTCCTGTGGTGGTAAGACCACCACAGGGAACCCATGGAATCTTGCTGAGACCCGTAATAAGACAATTAAAAAGAGTAAGGCAGGGAGGAAGGGAATGATCCCAAAAGAGATGGTTGAGAACCACTCGTCCCGGGTCATTCCTTCCCTGTCATCTCTTAATGTTGCCCCTACCCCTAAGCTGAAGAATTCTTTTCTTCAGTTCCCACCCCTTCCCCACAAAGTAACTACCCCTGCCCCCACACCTTGTGTTAGAAATGCCCAGTCGACTCAGAGACACCCCAACTGATAAAAATAGAAGCCAACCGTGGAGAAAAAGAGTAAAGCCAGAGACCCTTTCTCCCACAGAAGTTGCGACCCTTTTGCAAGGCAACAATCTTGTTACCCTCCAAGATAGATAAAGGGAAGCTTCCCGCCTTGTGGGACCATCACTGGCTTCTCACAGACTTGGCCCGAGGAGTGAGAACAAACAGTATGGGTCTGGAATGTCCAGAGTGTGCGGCTACTGCGGTAAAACCTGCTCTGGATGGGATGGACTCAACTGAAGTTCCCCTCCCCTCCTCATCTCCCAAAAGTCTCACTCCTGCCGGTTCTTCCACAGTTCCTTCCCTGTCCCTGTTTCTATTGGGAGCTCTGTACCCTGGGAGTGAGGGCCACTGGGTGGAATGACATACCTGTCATGCCGCCCCATGGACCCAGTGCCCTCACGTACTGGAGGAACCTGATCGAGTTGATCAGACCTCTTCCCCCTCCTCTCCGGGATAAGATACGCACCGTTGACAGCAAGGTCTGTCTCCGGCAGCAGCTTTTCCCTGCCCCCTCTCCTCTTCCTTTCCGCCTGATGACTGTGGCTTCCCACTGTCATCTTGACTTAACTTCAAAGGCGCATAAGAGTGATAACCTCTGCTCACTCTTAGTCCTTGCAGGTCAGGCAGATATTGGACTCCAGCATCTGGTGACAAACTTTGTCTTTCCAGAATAATGGTGTCAGATTCCTGCACTGACCTCCTCCCCCTTTCTTTCCATGGCCCATACCATTGGAATTCATCCCCATGATGCCTCTCGTCACATTCAGCCCAAAACCTTTGATGAGCTCACACAGCTGGTACATGATCCTAGCTGCTGTGGAATCTGAGAGATTGGGTTGGATTATCACGGTCACCCCCGTGATCGCGAGAGAGACAGAAAAGCCATTTAGAGACCTTCATGGAACTGGCCTCCCAAACAGGAAGGCCAGTTGTCATTCACTGCCACCCATGTGATGGTGAAAATCCACACACCATCATCTCTGATTGTGTTAATATCATGAAGCGCCATGTCCAAACACCCATAAAATAAATGTTCACTGTTTTTCGGGGGGGAACCTCAGAGCTCAAAATCTGGATGAACTTTGTTCCAAAATGTTCTTTTGGTATATCTGCCTCCATTCTCAGAGAGAAGGACCCAAATAAACGGGCACTCTCTGAGAAGGCTATTTCGTTTATCTCTTTGGAGCGCATTCTCCTTGAGTCTGACGCTCACCATCTCAATCCTCCCCATCTCCCCAGCCCAAACCATCCTTGGACTCTTGTCTATATAGCCGACTGGATGAGCCAGCTTCTCCACACCGGTCGCTCTATGATCCTGGAGATAACCCGGCATAATGCCTGCTCCTTTTATCAGTTGGCTAACTAAGAATTCTCCTATATATATAAATATATATACATATGATTTTTTTTAGGGGTCGCTAAGTGTTGACTCTACTTTCCAAATTTAATTCTGAAAATAAAAGAATGAAACATAATGTATGTCTTTCTGGTATATTTTTAATTCGCAGGCACGGCCCTGCTAAAATAAAATATTCTTTGACCAATAGAAGGACATTCATCCGCTGAGAGCGGGGATCACTGCTGCTGAGAGTAGCTGTTTGTCATTTATGTTGGTAAGCTCAACAACTTTTTAGTTTCATTAATGCGTCCTGAGTTGTGGGGGGCCCTAAAAAAAAAAATAAATAAGGAAGGGAATATTATAAATTTTATTAAAATTTCAAAATTTTGGTTTAACTTCTGACCCCTTGTTCCCGCTGTGGCCCACTTTCCTCTCGTAAACATCTGGCCCATTGTCCCCTTCTCTCAATGTATTTCCCCCCTTTCCCCCCTCTTAAAAAATAAAATGGGGAAGAGTGTTGTGGCCAGGGGTTAATCCAGTTGATCTTCATGCATCAATGCCCTGGCCAATCACCTCCCTCCAATATTCCTACGCCGGGCCAGGCGGGAAATCCAAAGCTGAGGCCAGACAGATGATCTCTGGACACCGGCTACGGAAGAACCTTTTCAACAGGTAGGTTTTAAATAGAAGAAGACTTGAAAGGAAACATGATAAAACTGGCCTCTCCTCAGATAAGATAGAATTTAAAATACAGAGGAACAAATATAATAATATCATTAAGAAGTCGAAAAACGATTATTATTCGGGAATAATAAATTCAAATAAATCAGATCCGAAAAAATTATTTAAAATATTAAATAAATTACTACATACTAAAGAGGACACCCCTTTCCCTAGTCATAATGACAAAAAGGAGTTAGCCTCAGAATTTAATAATTTTTTTCTTGAAAAAATTTCGAATCTTAGAGAGTCCATGGACCAAATTGATAAAAATAATCAACAAATAAATGAGGAAGTCAGATTTGATACACAGTTGATAAAATTCACATTGTTAAGTGATTCTGAAGTCAAAACAATAATTAAAGAATCTGCAAAGAAGTCATGTGAGCTGGATCCAATCCCTACATGGCTTCTAAATGAATGCATGGGGAATTTACTGCCATTAATAAAGGCCATCATAAATAAGTCAATCTCATTAGGAGACATGCCTGATGACCTGAAGATGGCCATCATTAGACCCTTAATTAAGAAATTGGGCCTGGAATTGATAAAGAAGAATTATAGACCAGTCTCGAACCTGGCCTACTTATCAAAATTAATAGAAAGAGCAGTAGCTAAACAGTTTGTGGGACATCTAGTTAGAAATGATATTCAAGGCCTATTTCAATCAGCCTATAAGGAGTTCCATAGTACTGAAACTGCATTACTCAAAGTGCAGAATGACATCTTAATGGATATTGATGATGGTAAAACGGTAATGCTGGTACTACTTGATCTATCAGCGGCTTTTGACACTATTGATCATGAAATATTGCTTAATAGACTGGAAAAAAGATGTGGTATCACAGGGACTGCCCTTAAATGGTTTAGATCATACTTGTCTAATAGAAAACAATGTGTTGTAATAGATGGTGAAAGATCTGATAATATTAAGATTAAATATGGTGTCCCACAAGGCTCAGTTTTGGGACCTTTATTATTTACGGCATATATGGAGCCCTTATCAGATATAATTGGTAACTATGGTCTCAAGCATCACATCTATGCTGACGATACACAACTCTACATCACCATTGATCCTAAGTCTAAAGAAACTAGAGTTAAGTCCTGCAAGGAGATGGAAAATTGTATTATAGAGGTTAAAAAATTCTTAATAGAGAATAAAATGAAGATAAATGATGGAAAGACAGAAATGCTTTTATGTGGTAAAAGCTGTGAATTCAGAAAGAAAAATGTACCTGAAGATATTCTAGTAGGGGAAACTAGAATCCCTAGATCAAATTCTGTTAAGGATCTAGGGGTTATTCTAGATCAAGAACTATCTATGAAATCACAAATCAGAAAAATGTGTAAAAACGGTTTCTTCCATGTAAAAAATTTATCAAGAGTAAGAAATTGTTTAGATGAGGGAACAGCCAACACCCTTGCTCATGCATTTGTCACTTCTACCCTTGACTATGGAAATGCCCTTCTAGCGGGTCTTCCTGAGTGTGAATTAGCCAAATTACAAAAATTACAGAACGCTGCGGCGAGGGTAGTTGGGAAGCTCAAAAAGAGAGATCATATCACGCAAAAACTTAAGGAACTTCACTGGTTACCAGTAAAAGCTAGGATTGATTTCAAAATATCTCTATTAACATGGAAGGTGCAAAATGGCTTTGCCCCAAAATATTTGTCTGATTTATTAGAATATAAACAGTTGGGTATGGGACTGCGATCTAATGATAAAAATGAATACGTAGTACCTAAGACTAATATGAAATCTTATGGAGATAGGGCTTTCATGGCGTATGCGCCAAGGAACTGGAATGCGCTGCCCCTTGAAGTGAAAAAGTGTAAAACTGTTGAAACTTTCAAGAAGAAACTTAAAACATTTCTATTTAGAAAACACTATCTTAATGAAGCGCTTCGAGCAGACTTGGTCTGATATAGCGCTATATAAATCGTTATTATTATTATTATTATTAATAGACAAATACTAATGGACTAATAGCCAAACACTAATGGACTAATAGCCAAACACTAATGGACAAATAGACAAACACTAATGGACAAATAGACAAACACTAATGGACAAATAGACAAACACTAATGGACAAATAGACAAACACTAATGGACTAATAGACAAACACTAATGGACTAATAGACAAACACTAATGGACAAATAGACAAACACTAATGGACAAATAGACAAACACTAATGGACAAATAGACAAACACTAATGGACAAATAACCGCTATGAGCAGACATTGTCTGGTATCAGCGGTATATAAATGTCAGCTTTTTTTTTTTTTTTTTTTACAAAGAGACAAACACTAATGGACTAATAGACAAACACTAATGGACAAATAGACAAACATTTATGGACTAATAGACAAACACTAATGGACAAATAGACAAACACTCATGGACTAATAGACAAACACTAATGGACTAATAGCCAAATACTAATGGACAAAAAAACCAAATGCTAATGGACAAAAAGACAAACACTAATGGACAAATAGCCACTACTGCAGTGTTCCAATCTGAAGGTGCCCCATTTTTAGCAAACCTTTGCTAAGCATGTGTTTACAGTAAATCACTGTTCAGATGAATAAACTTTAAAATGGCACAGACATTCATGCAAGTTAAATATAATGCGTAATAACATATATTCTTTTTCCCGGCATGGTGGATCATAAATTCTATTATTGGCTGCAAGAGTTCTTATATCCTTGATTATCTGTATGTTTAAGGATATATCCTCGATTATCTGTATGTTTAAGGATATCTCCTTGATTATCTGTTTGTTTAAGGATATATCCTTGATTATCTGTATGTTTAAGGATAGATCCTTGATTATCTGTATGTTTAAGGATATATGCTTTATAATTATATGCTTTATTTAGACTAATCTACAGTTAATACAACTGCTTGAAGTAGTCTCTCATTAAAGTTTTTCACTACGGTTTTTCATTACAGATTTACAGTTCTCTTACTGCTTCTTGGGAACATAAATCCATTGATTTTTGATGTTCTATATTATATTTGAGCTACGTAAATGAATCTTTCAAATTACATAATGGTATATTTTATATTATATGCTCCACATCATAACAAATTAAACTTGTTATGAATTAACAAGGTACGGACCCTCAAAGCATAAATGGGTTCATAAATGAGGGATGTAAATGTAAATTAGTATCAATAAAGCATATAATTTCCTAATAAATGATGCATCCTTAAAGGTAAAGATAAGCAAAGATATTAGGACGTGTACACCAAGGGAAAATAATTGTTGATCCAACAGACCTGGAAAATAAAATCTGGAGAAATGATTTGGTAGGGAAAACAAATATTGAAAATAGCCTTGCACAAGGAAAACAATTTTCCTCCACTCCCCCACTGAATGAATAATGGTCCATCCCTTAAGCACAAACGTCTCCTGAATACCAGGGCCAGTTCCTATAAATTGTTATTTCCAATGTAGTCCCCTGTCTGCATCTTGTGTAATCATATTGTGAGCTCCTGTGTAAAGTAGTGTGGGCATAGTATTATGTAACATTGATTAACTGATTGGAAAAGGATTTGGTTACTTAATAAACGATCACTTAGTAAGTAAGTTAAGTGTGTAGTGTGCATGTGATGGAAATGAAATCGCCATAACAAGGATCTCCTGCTAAAGGAGCAATAAGGGGCAAAAGCTTTCACCGCAGACAAAGGGCAGAGGCTTTCACCGCAGACAAAGGGCAGAGGCTTTCACCGCAGACAAAGGGCAGAAGCTTTCACCGCCGACAAAGGGCAGAAGCTTTCACCGCAGACAAAGGGCAGAAGCTTTCACCGCAGACAAAGGGCAAAAGCTTTCACCGCAGACAAAGGGCAGAGGCTTTCACCGCAGACAAAGGGCAGAAGCTTTCACCGCAGACAAAGGGCAGAAGTTTTCACCGCAGACAAAGGGCAGAAGCTTTCACCGCAGACAAAGGGCAGAAGCTTTCACCGCAGACAAAGGGCAGAAGCTTTCACCGCAGACAAAGGGCAGAAGCTTTCACCGCAGACAAAGGGCAGAAGCTTTCACCGCAGACAGGGTTCAGCTTCATACCATCCATCTCACACTAAAATAACCAATCATGGCTGTGGTTCCAAATCTTTTTCAAAACTTCCATCTTGACATTGTCTTGAAAATGAATTTACTCTTAAAATTTAAAGATTACATTGTATTAATTTTGCCCCTGATTAATTTTTTCCCAACAATTTTGTACAGACCCCAATTTTGAATAATCTATTCTGCATATTTTGATACAGGGTTCAAGAGCTTTGTTGCTCCGACTTTTCCACACTCATCATGAGAGCAATGCCCCAGGCAACCACCACGACATCTCAATGGACGGGGCCGCAAGAGCGCCTGCCTGCAACACAAACGACGATTCTGTTGCATTTCTTTGATAAATTGACTGACTGATGATTGGACCAAGTAACCGTCAAATGAGGGACTCTTTACAATACGCCATCTCAAAACGGGCGACGGGCCCCCCTGGCGCAGTTGATTAGAGTGCAAGCTTACAATCACCAGTCCTTCCGTGGTGTTCCAAAGGTCGTGGGTTCAATTCCTGGCCTTGCTAGCATTGCATTCATGTTATAATTTTCCACATTAGTCTTTGTCCTTGTGAATCTGTGGGTTGGGTTGTCATGGCAAGGACCTGCGACATAACAATTCATTGAGGCAGCACTATATCTGTTACACATAGGTCCCATCACGAAATGACGGATATAATTTTGAAAGTGATGTAAAACCCCACACAAACAACAACAAAAACATCCCATCACAAAACAAATTGAGGTGTCCCCTCGAACTCGGAGAATAGGATGCTTTAGATATATGCAGGTCCAGAGCCAGTAGAGGGCGTTGCAGGTCTAGAGCCAGTAGAGGGCGTTGCAGGTCTAGAGCTAGTGGAGGGCGTTGCAGGTCTAGAGCCAGTAGAGGGCGTTGCAGGTCTAGAGCCAGTAGAGGACGCTGACTATAAGAGATATTCGAACACAAATGCTAGAGGTCCACTTCAGGTGAAATTGACGATTATATAATTTTTGTTTGATAAGAGACTGGCTTACAATCGTAGGGGAGAAGTTCCAGTTTAGGAAAACTTATAATGTGTAATGAGGAGAATAAAGACAAGACTGTAGAATGTTTATCACATCACAGAACAGGTTTCCATACTATTATCGTTGATATAAGACAATAATAAAGAATAATATGAATCTCATTAATGATTATATTTGATTGTTTTCTGTGGAATAATGAGCATCGAGTTTCCATCTGTATCAAAGTCTTTATATTTATTGTTTGTCCAATAAAACTATATAAATCACATTGTTTACAGTATGATTATGAATATAAAGCACTGAAATATTAATACAAACGTCCTCAAGCATGGACAAAACGTCTATTGCATTTTTAAATAATAAATTATAAAATGAACACGCATGTAAAATGTTTGTTTTCTATATTTATTTTCTATATATACATGTAATATCTCAACAATAATCTAATATCTCAACAAGAAAGTTTTTTTTAAAGGAATTTGTATAAAGTTTCCTTTTTGAAAATGATATTTATATTTTTTTCATCAATTTGAAGTTGCCGTAAATCAGCACGTCAAGGGTGTCACGGTCAGCACATGCAGTGAGCTGCAAGTAAACCAAACCCATACGCTGAAATTAGGCATACCAACCTGTACTAATTACAATTGAGCTGAATGTTGCGTCTCACACGTCACCTTGTAATTCCACTGTCTTTCAAATCGTTAAAAAACGTTATTTGTTTTCATGGCACGATTGATGTGCTGGCCACCATCTTTAATGTAGCCGCATTAGATTTAAAGCATTCATGAAACCTGACTTTCAGACACATTTTCTTTACATAACATGAATGTTTATACCCTAAACAGTGCTTTTATATAGTAGTACCCAAAATATTCCCTGTTAACAACTTTCTGTGGCACTTGAAAGTTGATCAGTTGACCTACACCAGCAATTGAACACTTTGTCAACAAGCTTTGTTTAGCTGGTCTGTGATCTCGTGTAAACACCTAATGAGTTACCAGTTGGGCACCTGTCCAGCAGAACAACATAGGATTATTTTAATATTATTTGAATCAATGAAATAACTGTCATGGTTGTAACAAATATTTTATGGTTGTGACAAATATCTTATGGGTGTGAAGGATACCGGTATATCATTTATGGGAAAGTATACTATTTATTTGAAAAATATCTTATGCATGTGAAAACCTTTCTTTTCTTTTTTTTTTAATATATTTTATTTCATTTTTAACATAACAATAAAAATAGAAATGTATATACAAAAGATAATAACACAGTCATGCATTATTAAAACACTGACAGACTGAACATAATATACAGTTCACAATAACAGACACACACAAATTTCCATGGGCATTATAAAACAATTCTGAGCAATAATGATCATATCTTTTCTTTTTTTTCCTTACTCTGAAGATAATTTTGTTTTTCTTATCCTAATTCTTTAATAATTGTGTTTCACCTTTCTTTAAATATATCAATTGTGTTGTTTTTTGTATTTGAGAACTCTTCTATTTCTAATTTGTATTTGAGAACTCTAAGGAAATTATAAAAACATACTCTTTCTTCTTTAATCTTTTGATGATAAATATACATCTTTGCAAGTAATACAATATAGTTTATATTGGTAAATTGTTTACGATCATACTATAATCCAAATATTACATGTTTTACTGTTATTTTAATTGCATTATGTGTTGTTCTGTTCCACCATTTTTCCAACGCTATCCAGAAATCCTTAACTGTAGTGCATTCATACAAAAAGTGTTCAATGTCGTCCGCTAATTGCATACGCTGAAATTAGGCATACCAACCTGTACTAATTACAATTGAGCTGAATGTTGCGTCTCACACGTCACCTTGTAATTCCACTGTCTTTCAAATCGTTAAAAAACGTTATTTGTTTTCATGGCACGATTGATGTGCTGGCCACCATCTTTAATGTAGCCGCATTAGATTTAAAGCATTCATGAAACCTGACTTTCAGACACATTTTCTTTACATAACATGAATGTTTATACCCTAAACAGTGCTTTTATATAGTAGTACCCAAAATATTCCCTGTTAACAACTTTCTGTGGCACTTGAAAGTTGATCAGTTGACCTACACCAGCAATTGAACACTTTGTCAACAAGCTTTGTTTAGCTGGTCTCGTGTAAACACCTAATGAGTTACCAGTTGGGCACCTGTCCAGCAGAACAACATAGGATTATTTTAATATTATTTGAATCAATGAAATAACTGTCATGGTTGTAACAAATATTTTATGGTTGTGACAAATATCTTATGGGTGTGAATGATACCGGTATATCATTTATGGGAAAGTATACTATTTATTTGAAAAATATCTTATGCATGTGAAAACCTTTCTTTTCTTTTTTTTTTAATATATTTTATTTCATTTTTAACATAACAATAAAAATAGAAATGTATATACAAAAGATAATAACACAGTCATGCATTATTAAAACACTGACAGACTGAACATAATATACAGTTCACAATAACAGACACACACAAATTTCCATGGGCATTATAAAACAATTCTGAGCAATAATGATCATATCTTTTCTTTTTTTTCCTTACTCTGAGATAATTTTGTTTTTTCTTATCCTAATTCTTCAATAATTGTGTTTCACCTTTCTTTAAATATATCAATTGTGTTGTTTTTTGTATTTGAGAACTCTTCTATTTCTAATTTGTATTTGAGAACTCTAAGGAAATTATAAAAACATACTCTTTCTTCTTTAATCTTTTGATGATAAATATACATCTTTGCAAGTAATACAATATAGTTTATATTGGTAAATTGTTTACGATCATACTATAATCCAAATATTACATGTTTTACTGTTATTTTAATTGCATTATGTGTTGTTCTGTTCCACCATTTTTCCAACGCTATCCAGAAATCCTTAACTGTAGTGCATTCATACAAAAAGTGTTCAATGTCGTCCGTTACATTGCATTCAAGGCATTTTTGAGATTCCACAATAGATAAATTGTGCAGCCAAATCTTACATGGTAAAATTCTGTTTATAATTCTATATTGAAGAGCTTGTAATTTTGTTTCCCTAGTACAGGAATATGGTAGTCTAAATATAGTTAACCAGTCATCTTGAATTGTGTATTTGAGTTCCCATTTATTTGAGGCAGTTGGTCTTTCAATCTTATATACAAAAGAATCATTGAAATGTTTGGTTTTTATTTCTTTTAGCATCCTTGTGGAACCTTTACAATTAAGAATAATGTTCAACCTGTTTTGTATTGGGGCTTTTTCTTTCGATATTGCTTCTAACCACTGTAATGGAATTGCTTTTCTTAGTTTATAATAGTTTAAAATATTACAGTTCAATGTGAATTTGTTAGAAAAGTCATCAAAACCTAATATTTCATTGGCGTCATGAAAGAGATCTTTAACATATATAACACCAGCTTTGTCAAAATCAGGCCACATCAATTCTTTGGTTTTTCCCTGTTTTGAATATTTGACATTTATCAGGGACTGAATATATTTATTGTACCACAGAATTTCATTTCCATAAGAGAGTATTTCCGTTGGAACTCGTTTTAATTCATTCCAAAATATATACACTTGTTTATAAAAATGGAATCTTTTCTATGGCTAATTTACATAAATTAGTTTCAGAAAAATGTTCTATTGACATGGGTTTTATAATTTCTGACAATATTACTTTCCATTTTCCATTACTATTTAATATTCTTTTTCCCCATGCAACTTTAATGGCCTTTACCATGCAGGAGAAATCTGGTGCTTTAATTCCTCCATCCTCAACCTTTTGTATAATGACATTCTTTTTTATTTTTGCTCTTTTACCATCCCATAAAACATTTGCAATCATCTTATCTACATTTTCTACTATTTCAGTTGCAACTGGCATATTGGATGCTACATATAAAAATTTTGGTAAATCAAGGATTTTAATATAGTTACTTTGCCCTTCAAGGATAAACGTCTTTGTTTCCATATATTGAGGGTATCCTGAGCACATTTCAAGCGTGGTAAAAAATTGTGATTTGTGATATTGGCTGGTTCATTGCTTATAATGACACCAAGTGTTTCAATGGGACCTTTTGACCATTTTATATCATATGTCTGAGGTGGCTCAGTATGTGAAAACCTTTCTCTCAAAAAGGGAAGACATGACTCAAAGGCTGCATGGAATCCCCCTTGGAATCCCCCCTTGGTATGGAAAAAGTGACATTAAATCCTTTGATCACTGGTTTGGCCTTAAATCACAAGGACTTTGAATTGCAAAACTGTTAATGCTGATCATTGGTATGGTATGGGCCATATAGATTTTTTTTATACTTTTTTTTGCAAACATATATAATATAAAAAATTATGACTTTTCTCCATTTATAACTTCATAAATATTCATCCGTTTTTAATAATCTTACCACCAAAAGAAAGCCAAGAAAAGGCATGATAATCATGATAAGTGTTATCTTCCAATTCATTCTCTAAATAGTGAAAAAAATGGGCGAAAATGTGTTGCTCCAATTTTGACAATAGGTAAACAACACCTCCTGTGACTTACGAAGCCCCCTGACAATTCAAAGGTCAAGGTCACACAACACACTTCCTGTCCAGTACTGGCAGTACTTGGTGGTCACAAAAAATCATAATTCTCAGAGCAGATGTTCTTTTGTGGATTTCAGACAGATAGCCTGTATGTATGTCAATTTTAAGATCATATATTGTTTTCAGATACCTTATACCACTGTAAAATTACTTGGAACCTGCCAGGTTTCATGAATGCTTTAAAGTTTGGGGGGATGGTGGTGCTCTGAACCAATAAGTACACATAGAGCGTTTACACATCAGCCCTCGCAGTATCTGATAAAATAGTATACAGTATGTCATAATATAGTCTTTATTATCACATATATGTTTCACTCCTTTAAGAGCTGTATATAAAAAAGGAATATCTATATGAGCATAAATCCATGAGCATACTTGACAGCAATGAGCATACTTGGCAGCCATGAGCATGCTTAGCAGCAATGAACATAATTGGCAGCAATGAGCATACTTGTCAGCAATGGGCATGCTTGGCAGCAATGAGCATGCTTGGCAGCAATGAACATAATTGGCAGCAATGAGCATGCTTGGCAGCCATGAGCATACTTGGCAGCCATGAGCATGCTTGACAGCCATGAGCATGCTTAGCAGCCATGAGCATACTTGGCAGCAATAAGCATGCTTGGCAGCAATGAGCATGCTTAGCAGCAATGAACATAATTGGCAGCAATGAACATAATTGGCAGCAATGAACATAATTGGCAGCAATGAACATGTTTGGCTGCCATGAGCATACTTGTCAGCAATGGGCATGCTTGTCAGCAATGAGCATACTTGGCAGCAATGAGCATACTTGGCAGCAATGAGCATACCTGGCAGCAATGAGCATACTTGTACAATTAGTATACATGGCTATGACCTAGCTCATTTACTCTATGTAAAACATAATGGTAAAAGCCTTGTTGATTACATCCTTTGCTCCACAAAATTAACCCAGCTTCAATCCGATTTTTGTGTTCATGCTAAACAACCGGAGTCTGATCACAAGCCGCTTTCAATCTCACTTGATATTGGTGAAATCACACCTGAAAATGTTAATGGTTTTGAAGAGTATAAATGTTTTAAATGGGACCAGTCTAAACTGAATAATATTAAATGCACTCTGACTGATCTTGATAATCCTAGTCTTCAGGTATTCTTAGATAGTATGATTAAGAACTGTGATTCATGTACTGTAGCTACAAATTTTGACAATTACATTACAGACGCTCTTACCAGTAATGTTAAAATAAAGAAGCACAAGAGCAAAAATAATTTCCCATCAAATGGGTGGTATGATGACGATTGCAAAAAAGCCAGAAAAAATGTTGAAAATTGTATCGTCAATTCTAATGAGTATGAAAATGCAGATAAAGAATATTAAGCGAATATGTCAGTCAAAGCAGCATCAACATAAATCTGGTATTGTTGAAACCCGAAATAATGAAAATGACTCATCTAAACTGTGGAATGTTCTACATAGTTTGAATCCAAAAGAAAGTAAAACACCCCCACTAACACCCGATATTTTTAAAGAATGTTTTGACCTATATTTGACAAAGAATTTGAAAGTCAATGCCTCGACTTCCTAAATAAATTTGATCCTGACAACACATCTAAATGTGATACAACTCATGAGCTCCTTAATTCACACTTTACAGATTTAGAGCTTGATGCTGCATTGAAATCTCTCAAAGATAAAAAGAGTTGTGGAATAGATGGTACCCCTCCAGAGGTCTTTAAATATACACAAGATGTACTTGGTGATACATTACTCTTTTTGCTGAATTATGTATTCGAAAAGGGTGTTTATCCTGACAACTAGTCTGAGGGTTTGATTAGTTCAGTCCACAAGGCTGGCAGTTGGAAGGATCCAAAAAACTATAGACGTATAACTATACAAAGAGCAATTAGCAAAATACTTGATACTCTCATTAATTATCAACTTGTATTTGTAACTGCCCTGCTTGATAAAGATGATATGTACAATGGTGGTTTTAAAAAGGGCAGCTCTACAGCTGATAATATGTTTGTATTTCTCAGTGTGATTCAAAAGATGAAGGCCCTTGGCAAACCTCTATATATTGCTTTTAAAGATTTTAAGAGTGCTTTTGACTCTGTTAACAGAACATTGCTATTTTACAAACTTATCAAATCTGGATACCATGGAAAGCTCATCACAATACTTAAAGGTATATATTCCAAAACCAAATCAAAAGTTAAAGTAAAAATCTTCTGACAGACTTTTTACATGATACACATGGTGTCAATCAAGGTGGAGTTTCCAGCCCTTTTCTTTTTAGACAATTTCTAGCTGATTTCAAACAGTACTTAAAGGGATTAAGCACCGATTTTGAAAAAAACGTTTAAAATTCACATATTGGTGATAAATGAATTTGTCTTTCATGTCTATAAACTTTTTGAAAAATGCATCCCCATCATTGTCTGTAAAACCTATTTGAACATGAACCTAATATATAGGCCCCTAATGAAAGCACACTCCTTTCTTGGCGTCATTTTTATGTGGAGTGTCATCATAGAGGCACTGAAAGGTAAAATGACGTCATAACAGCATGGCAATATGCTTATGACGTCATGAAATGTATTGTCTTTTGAATAGCACCAAAATGACGTCAAACAGTGCTACCCTACTTTGAGCCTCAATTGAGGTCAAATAAAGTTCACGCTACCCGTGTTTACCCGTCACGTGCAGCCATAGGCTGAGAAAATCTTATACAGACTGTGCAACTTCTATGTCTTGTAGTAACCTTTCTTGGTGCTCGATGTCAGACTTTAATACGTCATGGTGTTCATATGTATATATACTGTTGCAAAACCAAGAAAACAGGATTGGTGCTTAATACCTTTAAATGCTAAATGTGGTATAAATATGTCTAATGGTGAAATTCTCACACACATTCTTTGGGCTGACAATCTTATTTTACTTGCCGAAACAAAAGAAGAACTACAAACTCTGCTGAATAATGTATTTGACTATTGTAAAAGATGGCAACTGCTTGTTAGTCTGACCAAGTCTAAATTTATGATTATAAATGGTAAGAAAGGTGAATATGGCACCATATTTTCTGATGGTTCAAACACATTTGCAAACCACCTTTCTTACATTGAAACTGTTGCAAATCATGCAATCCTTTCTATTAATGGCTACCTATACTCCCTAAATCAAACCCCACCCCCCCATTTGTATGAAACTGTTTGACACCCTAGTCGCCCCCATAATTGAGGGCCCTGGGCCGTGGCGCAGTTGGTTAGAGCGCCAGCTTATTAGCACCAGTTCCTCTGTGGTGATCCAAAGGTTGTGGGTTCGATCCCCGGCCATGCCGAGATTGAACTCATGATACAATTTCCCACATGAGCTGAGGCCGTGCGACATGACAATTCAGTGAGGCTGCACTATATCTGCTACAAGTAGGTCTCATCACGAAATGACTGGAATAATGTTGAAAGTGATGTAAAAAAAAACCCAAACAAACAAACCCATAATTGATTATGGCTCAGAAATTTGGTCCCTCTGTACTTCAATTATAGATTAGAAACCCTGTACCTCAGATTTCTCAAAAGTTCACTAGGGGTTAGACCAGTGACCACAACAGTTGCTGTCTTTGGTGACATGGGTAGATACCCACTTTATATTAGACTCCAAGCTAAATCTGTAAAATATTGGTGTAAACTTGTTTCCAAACCAAGTGGTTCTCTACCCCTACTAGCTTACAAGATGCTCCTCAGTCTCAAAAACTTTGGTTTTGAAACTTGGCTAGATAAAATATTTGATATTC
Source organism: Amphiduros pacificus (assembly GCA_949316495.1). Classification (NCBI taxonomy): domain Eukaryota; kingdom Metazoa; phylum Annelida; class Polychaeta; order Phyllodocida; family Hesionidae; genus Amphiduros; species Amphiduros pacificus. The sequence goes on along the minus strand of OX439005.1, from coordinate 53,879,756 downwards.
TTGACAAATGTGATCTTTCCTGTGTATTTGAAACTACATCATTCACTAACACTGAAGATGATAACTTAGTCACTAAAGTGAAAACCAGACTACAGGATCAGTTTGTAAAAGAATGGCAGGATGAAATCCTTAAATTACCTAAATTAAGAACCTACTGCCTTTTCAAATCAAATTTTGTGACTGAGATATACCTGTTTATTTATAACAAGAACCATAGACAAGCTCTAGCAAGATTCCATCTTAGTGCACATAACTTAGAAATTGAAAAAGGCCGATAGCAGCGTAAACTTGTTAATGGTAAATGGATTAGTGGAAAAAAAAAGATGTTAAGGAACGTCTCTGTATATTTTGTGTAGATAATCATGTAGAATCTGAACATCATGTCCTAATGTCATGTAGTAAGTACTCCGATCTCAGAGAAGAATTGTTTAACACAGCTAGGCAGTTTATTGACAACTTTAATAACAGTGATATTGATACACAGTTTGTTACCATTCTACAGTCAGAAAATAATAACATAATGCAGCAACTTCCCAAATGTATATATTTAAACGAAGAAGTGAAGAAGATGATGTATCTTCCATATGTCCCCTGATTGATGTTACATAAACTTGTGTAACCAGCAACCAAAGATCAAATGATCAATCCCCCAATATCCCTGATGGTGATTTTCCCTGATGGTGATTTTCCCTGATGGTGATTTTCCCTGATGGTGATTTTCCCTGATGGTGATTTTCCCTGATGGTGATTTTCCCGTTTTCAACATAGGAGCCACTAACGCCTCCCTTGCCCCGGACGGCTCTCTACTGGAGAAGGCTGTAACGCTAATCTCAGAGACCATAAACACTGCCCCGATTCCCGAGAAGACGAAGCCGACTACCCCACCTATACCCAAAGTCATCGTCAAAATAGACTTGATATTCACTGTTTCCAGACACACCACGCACTGCCCATCCAATTTAACTCACGACTTCAGTAGAACTTCTGGCAACAGATTTTCAAGAAGCCATGCATTTCGCTCCTCAACAACAAACGCAAGGCTTGTTAGAAAAGGATTCTTTGTTTTTTCTTGATCTCAGGATCGTTTTGCCATTGTTTACGAGTTTGCGCAAAGGGGTGAAAGTTTTAACTCCAAGGAATGGATGGAATATGGCTCAATTTACCACCAGAACACTGGCAGGTTGATGAGGAATACAGACAAATGGATGCTATTTTAATACAAGTAGTGGCGTTTGTCAAAGATGCAGCAGAAAAGGGGGTGAAAGACATCCAGGATTATGCTAACTCTGCAAGGAACGGAGCTCACCAAGGTCTCATTGTCCATGTCTCTTCTTCACACAGACTTGAAATCGCATAATTCCTCAAAAATGAGATGGAGACAAATCTGTGAACTTTCATGTGGAAATAATGTGAACAAATCCGATATGAGTGTGAAATTGATCTGAAAATGTATATTTTTCAGAATTAATGTCTTGAATTTCAATAATCTTGGCCCATATTACATAAGAATGATCTTGAATTATTAATTAACCTTTAGAAATAATATTTGCATGACACAGACACTATCTGAGATGAATAAAATGAATTTATTTATTTATTTATTTGTTTTGGTTTTACATCACTTTCAACATTATTTCAGTCATTTCGTGATGAGACCTACTTGTAGCAGATATAGTGCTGCCTCACTGAATTGTCATGTCGCAGGTCCTTGACATGACAACCCGCCCGGTCACAGATTTACGAGGACAACGGGTTAACCCTTCAGGCACGGGCCTCAGCTCATGTGGGAAATTGTATCATGAGTTCAATCCCAGCACGACCGGGGATCGAACCCACAACCTTTGGTGCTAATAAGCTGGCGCTCTAACCAACTGCGCCACGGCCCAGGGCCTTGAATAAAATGAAATTATGAGGCAATGAGACTTGAATTTTAACCATAAAATGGCCACTGAGCACTGATTTCCGAGGTCATACATACAAGGTGGTAGGGGGGGTCTAAAAGTTGATCGATTGGTCTTAAATTTTTCAGTGGGTTTACTACATATCAGAGAATATTTCTTTAAATGAGCAGCTTGATCGGAAAAAAAGTCCCGAAAATGAAACATCCTATTGCAGGCCTATGAAAAGTTACTACGTGGTGAGTTCTCTAACAGTGCAAGAGTAACATCCTTCCTATTTACAGTTATCTACATAACAGTAAGACACATTGCAGGCATAGCAAACCTACCTTCAGACTACTCAAGCAGGCACCCGGAAGAATGCACCGACATTAAATGCCAAGTGGGTAAGTTTGTGTGTGAGGCTGACGACGCTGTGGTCAGACACCTGACAGTTAAGGATGTTATGTCAGGTGCCATGCACATGCTATTTACAAGCAGGGCAGCATGGCTAGCAACATGAGTGTCCCAACTTACATTGCACACATTCTCACCTATCACAAGGCACCCGACCCACCAAGAAGTCTACCAAGATACCAGACATCAAGAGATACTTAAGAGTGGTAACCATCTGAAATGATGGCTTACTGGTCGTACTTGAAAACCAACCATTCCAACCCCCTCGGGAGAGAGTCGTCGTTCCACAAAAAGTTGTAGCAGGACTACTGACTGCTTTACATATACGGTTGAACCATCCGTCACAACATCAACTTAAACAGGTGTTCATGAGATATATTTTCTCTCTGGATCTCAATAAAACACTAACAGAGGTCACGGAGGGATCTCATCACTGCTCAGCAATTAAGTCCCTTCCATCTCACCTGCACCCACAGACTCCCCAGTCCATCGGCTCATCCTTAGCTGCTGATGTCATTAAGAGGAAGCGCCAATTAATCATCCTACTACGGGAGACAGTTTCTGCATACACACTAACATGTTTTATAGACAGTGACAAACATGAACATCTACGCAATGGTCTCCTCATAGTGTGCTCTGAAGTGCGCTCCCTTGGAGACGGAGGCATCACCATAAGAGCTGACCCTGCCCCAGGTCTACAGGCACTCGTCAAAGATCCAATCCTGCTACAGCACGGCATCTACCTTGAGATTGGCAAATTCCAAAAATGTGAACAAAAATCCTGTCGCAGAACACACCATAGAGGAGTTTGGTGTTGAGTGCTTACACTTGTCACCTGAAGGTGGTCCTATCTCCAATGTCACTCTAGTTCTCGTCACAGCTAACCTCAACTCAAGAATAGGCAAGAGTGGGCTATTGGCCCGTGAATTGTGGACTCAATGAGATCAAGTAACGGGAGAGCAACTTCCTATTGAGGACAGACAATTAATACTCTTACAAAACTGGGAACGGACACAGAATCATGCTTCCAGTGTCAAGGCTAAGAATTGCACATCTCGTAACAATAAACCTCAGTCATAATATGTGACTGTTACCCAGTTCAGTCATCTATGTTACCAGGATCATCATCAGGCCCAGTTAGAGGTCTGTTTGATAATGTAATCCCTACTCCGTCGCAAGCCCCGTTGTGCTTCACTCCAGACCCATCTTGTGCTGCACCAGCTGACTCAGTACACACTCCGCCTCCCCTACTGAGTGCAATCATCACACCTTTGGCCCCACTGGAACAGGCGACATCTCCAGGTGTTAGGGACCAATATATCGCTGACACCCCAGGTGTTGGTAAGGAACATGTCCGGTCTTTACCAAGCACATCGACCACTCCTATCCCAGCACAGCCCACTCCTGGAATACCAGCTTTGCTACATCTTACCCCAGTGAGGTTTTGTTTGTTTGGGGTTTATTATTTCAGTCATTTCGTGATGAGACCTACTTGTAACAGATATAGTGCTGCCTCACTGAATTGTCATGACGCAGGTCCTTGACATGACAACCCACCTGGTCACAGATTTACAAGGACAAAGGGTTAACCCTTCAGGCACGGGCCTCAGCTCATATGGGAAATTGTATCATGAGCACCTGAATATGACGGTAATGGAGTACCGAGAGACAATACCTCTGTGGTAAGTGGCGATATAGACGCTATGCCGTGTGTGGTCAATGACACACCAAGTACACCTAAAAATCTCCGCAGATCAAATAGAGTCAGAAAGGCTCCAAAGTGGCAAACCAGCTCATTATGGGATGTGAATTGATATGAAGTAGCTCACGTTAAAGCATTGGTGAAACCTGACTTTCAGACACATTTTCTTTACATAACATGAATGTTTATACCCTAAACAGTGCTTTTATGTAGTAGTACCCAAAATATTCTCTGTTAACAAATTTCTGTGGCACTTGAAAGTTGATCAGTTGTCTGCTAAACTACACCAGCAATTGAACACTTTGTCAACAAGCTTTGTTTAGCTGGTATGTGATCTTGTGTAAACACCTAATGAGTTACCAGTTGTGCACCTGTCCAGCTTGGGAAACAGGGTGAAGATGTTTTGTACAATTTATCAATTTATTGCCAGGAGTATACTTCAGAACAACATAAGATTATTTTAATATTATTTGAATCAATGAAATAACTCATGGCCGTGAAAAATATTTTATGGTTGTGACAAATATCTTATGGTTGTGAAAGATATATCATTTATGGGAAAAGTATACTATTTATTTGAAAAGTATCTTATGCATATGAAAACCTTTCTGTCAAAAAGGGAAGACATGACTCAAAGGTTGCATGGAATCCCCCTTAACTTGAAGGCCGTGATATTGAAAAAGTGACATTAAACCCTTTGATCACTGGTTTGGCCTTAAATCACAATGACTTTGAATGGCAAAACTGTGAATGCTGATAATTGGTATCAGTAAAATTTATGATATGACCCTCTTTGATGAAATTTGGGGTTTTTCACACCATTGAATGGGAAGACATCAAAGGCTGCAGGGATTCCACCTTAAAAACTGGGCTGTATAGAATTTTTTTAAACTTTTTTTTGCAAACATATATAATATAAAAAATAATGATTTCTTCATTTATAACTTCATAAATATTCATCCGTTTTTAATAAATTTACCACCAAAAGAAAGCCAAGAAAAGGCACTATCATCATGATAAGTATTATCTTCCAATTCATTCTCTAAATAGTGGAAAAAAATGGCCAAAAATGTGTTGCTCCAATTTTGACAATTGGTAAACAACACCTCCTATGACTTACGGAGCCCCCTGACAGTTCAAAGGTCAAGGTCACACAACACACTTCCTGTTTAGTCCTGGCAGTACTTGGTGGTCACAAAAAATCATAATTCTCAGGGCAGAGGTTCTTTAGTGGATTTCAGATAGATAGCCTGTATGTATGTCAATTTTAAGATCATATATTGTTTTCAGATACCTTAAACCACTGTAAAATTGCCTGCAACTTTCCAGGTTTCACCAATGCTTTAAGCTTGGCTAAAACTGTAAAAAAAACTAGGTTTTAGCCACTTTTCGACAGTTTTAGCCGGCTAAAACTGGCTAAAACGTGGCTAGAATGTGGCTAAAACATATTGACACATAACTTCAGTTGAGAAAGATGAACCCTCAAGCCCAACAGGGTGTCCCCCATCAGATTTTTGTGATAGGCCTTTACTAGGTCAAGGGTCACCCTACATAATTCTTTCTTTCTGCTATGAGCCGGGTGTTCTGGAATCCTGCCTGCCCTGCAGGCCAAGGGTTTGGAAGCCACCCTACATAAGCACATCTTTTGGTCACATGGAACTGTAAGCCAAGCATGGAGAAGCCACCCTACATAATCCCTGTTCAGGTGCATTGCATGATAGGCCACTTATCAGGAAGCCACCCTACATAATTGAAGCATGTCACATTGCATGGTAGCCCAGGCATCAAGAAGCCACCCTACATGATTACAGCTTTTTGTCACATTGCAAGGTAGTAGCCCAGGCATCAGGAAGCCACCCTACATAATCCCGGTTTTGTGTCACATTGCAAGGTAGGCCAGGTGTCAGAGGAAGCCACCCTACATAATCCCTGTTTAACAGAGGAAGCCACCCTACATAATACTGTGTAAACTCCTGAAGGGTGGGTATAAATGGTATGACTTTCAGGCATAGATTCATACTTAGTCTGATTGCCATAGTTATAACAGTGAACAGTCTTGATAGCCAATATGCAGAGAGGTGGAAGGCCTAAAGACTATATTTGGGACCACTTCCATCGTGTTGTGGATGGTTCCAAGGTCTCTGCTCAGTGTAAACTCTGTATGAATCTACAGAGTAACCATGTTGCCAGGATGAAGAAACACTATGAAAAGTGTGTTGAGCAGACAAGAACCCATGAGGCTGAGCCAGATGCAGCTATGAGTGGTCCAGCTCCTGTTGCAGCTCCCACATCCATGCCTGCTCAGTCAGAGAAGAGGCCAGCTGACTTCAGTTCTGTCCCCACACAGGCCAAGAAGCGTCAAAGTGACATAAGCAGTCATTTTGTGCGGACACCTGCTGCTGTCAAAGATGACCTTGATGAAAAGGTTGCTGAGTTTGTCTATGGCTGTAATCTTCCCTTCAATGTGGTTGAACATCCCACTTTCAAGGCCATGGTGTCCAGTCTACGACCAGGTTACCAACCACCCACCTGGGATGCAGTGAGCAACAAACTCCTGGACAGATGTCATGAAAAGCACCAATCTGCAATGAAACAGAAACTCAACAACAAGCCTGTCACCATGCAGCAGGATGGCTGGAGTACCATCCAGAATGACCCAGTGATTGGCACATCAGTGGTCAGTGAGGGAAAAGGCTACTTCGTTGATGCCAAGGACACAGGAACCACTCACAAAACTGCAGAGGCCTGCAAGGACATGTTTCAAGATTCAAAGATGTTTGCTGAGACCACCTATGGATGCAAGGTGTGGTCCTTTGTAACCGATAATGCAAAGAATATGGACAAGATGCGGAGGGAGTTGGAGAAAGAAGATGACAGCATGGTCCTTTATGGGTGCTTAGCCCATGTCCTCAACTTGCTTGGGCAGGACCTGTTGCCATCATGAAACATGTGATCGAAGTCAACAAATTCTTCCGGAATCATCATGTGTCCTCATCCTGGCTGATAAACCAGCTAGGTGCAAAGCGCCCTCAGCTCCCAAGCGAAACTCGCTGGAAGGGCCAGCTCATATGTGCCGACTCCTTCATCAACAACAGGACCTATTACATCAGGTTTATTCAAGATCACCCTGAAGAGGCAGATCCTATCATCACCCGCCAGATTATGGACAACAACCTGTTCAGACAAGTCACTGACCTGTCTAACATGCTGCGTCCTGTAGCCACAGCCTTGGACCTGGCTCAGAATGACAGGACCACCATAGCGGATGCGTGCAACATCTCCATGAATCTGCTAAACGAGCCAGTTCTTCAAGACAACCGTGACAAATTACAGAAGAGGTTCGGCTTTGCCATCAAGCCCTGCCATCTGGCCGCTTACATGTTCCATCCCAAATATATGGGGGTTGGACTGAGCTTGCCCCAAGTTAAGATGGTGAAGGAATGGCTGATCAGCAAAGATGAAAGATTTTTGCCAGCAGCCATCGCATTCCAGGCTGAAGCACCTCCCTTCCCAGCATCCTTCTTCACACAGAATGGCAAGATGTGCAATCCTGTCACTTGGTGGAAAGCCTTGGGTGCATCTACTTCTGAGCTCCCCGAGGGTTTTGCTGACCTCATGGTGGCACTCATGTCTGCACTCGTGCATGTGGCACTCGTGTTTTCAGCAGTTTTGGTCTGGTGCTGACCTCCCTTCGCAACAAGATGGGACTGGAGAAGGCAGCAAAACTTGTGATCATCTACAGGGCCTTAAGAGGTCCCAAGGAGTTGGAATATTAATGTGAATGAGGACTATGTAAATAGTGACCATGAACAGTGTTAGATAAACTGTGGAACTGTAAAATGTGGTGTGATGTGATGAATGAACTGATCGAGGAATATGTAAATCATATGAAAGTGAACATTATTAGCTAAACTGTGGAATTGTTTAAAATGTGTTGTGGTGTGATAAGCAGACTTTGCAATGGAAAGTGATGAGACTATGAAATGTGCTAGATGAAAAGCTCTTTGATAATAACTATTATTTGCATAATCAGAGGACTTATGTGTGTCTGATAACCTATGACATGTGTGAAATGAAATTTCACCAATGCTAAACTGTCCTGAATAAAATGTATATGCTCATTTGTAGAAACTTGCTCATCTTGGTAATGATTTATTTGTTATGAACTGATATTTCAAATAAACAAAATGAGATATGTCATTGTTTTTTTTTTCTTTCTCATCAGTAATTATAAAACTAAACTGTGAGAGTATATGTCTGGTATAGTTGTACAGAAAAACAGTATTACAATGTTTATTATGCTCAACAATGCTCAAGTGACACCAGAATATGGTCTATAATGAAAGCAACTGGCATTTGTAATATGTTCTTTGTAGTATATGTAGATAATAAGAGGAAATAACTAGAATTGTATACACTTTTAGAGAGTTTTGACCACTTTCAGAGGTTTTGGCTAAAACTGGCTAAAACCCATTTTAGCCGGGGTGGATAAAACCGCGTTTTAAACCGCTTTTAACCACCTGGTGGCTAAAACCCTCCAACCCTGCGATACTATCACAGAAGTATCTACAGTATCAAATAACGAATGTAAATTTTGCACATTAAAATATTGAGTCCTAATTATATCAAAATCGATACATTCAATTAAAACATGTTTGATAGTCAAAGCCCTTTGACATCCAATACACTAGAAAATGTGCGCCACATGGCTACCGGCTGAAAACCAGGCGGTAACCAGGTGGTTTCCAACAGCTGGTTTTCACAAAAAAGTAAGACACATGGTAACCAGGCGGTTTTAGATTTGCCAGCCGCATGGTTTCCAGCTAGCTGCCATGTGAATTCCATGCGATTTACTAACCATGCGGATACCGCATGGCAGGGACCAGGTGGTTTTCATGCGATTTTCACAGCTATTCCAGGTTAGCTCAGGTGGGCTATTGCTGGATTATTATTGGGCTTATATTATTGCCTGGTGATTATTGTGTGCTTTTCAAATGGTTTATTGAGGATATGGCGTTAGGGTGGTTCATGCTCGCTGGGATATTGGTTAAAATTACTAATAAAAATTACTAACAACTATAAGTTATTATAGTTGCTGATTGATTTTTTTTATTAATGACAAAAGCATCATTTTTATTTCAACAGAGAGATCTTTATTGGAACAATCTTCATCACAATATAGTATTCAAATGTTTTAATCTTGATACATCACAATACCAATATTATAACTTCAGCAATGTACAAATATTTAAATAACAATTTATCTTAGTACACATTTGGATAAATACAGTTATTAAAATATTCGAATCATTTTGTTAGAACATAGGTTAAGCAGTTTTGATGTTTAAGAAAGTTATTATGCAGCATGAATGAATGCTTAATTTCATGACATAATATTTATCTCAGGGAGCTCAAAACAGATATTGGGGCACATTTCTGCTTTTGTTAACCTAGAGGTTAACATTAAAGTTTGCATAGTAACCAGCCTATTTTGACATCATTCCTTGGTGATCTTGAATTAAAATATAAAACCTGCTGGTCACAAGTAAAGAATCACATTTCAACTTTCAATATCTTAACAGTTCAGGTATTTCTAGATTTAAAGGTCCATTCATCATATTCGTGACTTATCATCTAATACTTAGTCCATTCTGCAATTTTGTGACATGCCATACTGAATTGTCACTCTTGCATGGAATTTCCTTTTTTCTTTTTTTTTGTAATTGTTCTGTACTTAGTCCCGTATATTACGTACTTTGTCCCTTTTATGGTAATGTGAATACTCAGACCTCACAGGACCCTTTATTTATGCTCATTCTGCACTGAATCTTTCCTACTGATATCTTATGTAAGATAGTGGTACACATCAAAATGTGCTCATGTGAGTCCTTAAGTCCTGCATGGATGGGTGTCTGCTCACTCTGTACTTAGTCCTTCCTGCATGGATGTGTGTCTACTCATTCTGCACTGAATCCTTCCTGCATAGCTGTGTGGCTACTCATTCTGCAATGAATCCTTCCTGCATGGCTGTGTGTCTGCTCATTCTGCACTGAATCCTTCCTGCATGGATGTGTGTCTGCTCATTCTGCACTGAATCCTTCCTGCATGGATGGGTGTCTGCTCATTCTGCACTGAATCCTTCCTGCATGGATGTGTGTCTGCTCATTTTGCGCTGAATCCTTCCTGCATCCAGATGTGTGTCTGCTCATTCTGCACTGAATCCTTCCTACATGGATGGGTATCTGCTCATTCTGTACTGAATCCTTCCTGCAAGGTTGGTTGTGACTGCTCATTCTGGATTAGTCCTTCCTGCATAGATGGGTGACAACACATTCTGCATCAAGTCCTTCCTGTATGGATGGGTGTCTGCTCATTCTGCATGGATGGTTGTGACTGCTCGTCCTGTAAAAAAAATGTGTCATATAGTATCATACTTGGTGCTTCAAGAGGATCTGAACCTACTAGATATCTTAAGTATTTTTATCAAATTTAGTGAAAAAAGACAAACAGTATCATTATCTTCATTCAGAAATAAGACATTACATTCATGAATTATTAATATATGAGATCCCCAAAACAAGGATGTGTCAGAGTAATTTGAAAGTGCTCTCTCACAAGTGATAGGGAACCTCACAAGTGATGGAAAACCTCACAAGTGATAGGGTACCTCACAAGTGAATGGGAACCTCACAACTGATAGGGTACCTCACAAGTGATGGAGAACCTCACAAGTGATGGAGAACCTCACAAGTGATAGGGTACCTCACAAGTGATGGGAAACCTCACAAGTGATAGGGTACCTCACAAATGATAGGGAACCTCACAAATGATAGGGAACCTCACAAGTGGTGGGGAACCTCATAAGTGATAGGGAACCTTAGAACTTGACATATGTGATGTACAAACCACGTGAGTGGTGTTAAAAGCACATAAGTGATGTAATCTCACAAGTGATGTTCAAACCATACGGGTAACATACAAAACACATAAAACATCTACAATACAAGTGATGCTCAATCACAAATTATGGGCGAGGGTAGCGATTCTCCCATGCATGCATAATATCCTGTAACCTTTACTCACAATTTGTCCAACTTTCATATTGTAGTCTTTCTTCATTCTGTTCCATTTGAAATTTGTTCCATTTGAAGTTATAAATCTGTATATAAATTGACTCAAAACAATGGAGACGTTTCTCAGACAGCAAGACCTGATAATTGCTGCCTTCTCTTAAATGTCGTCTGCTCAATGTGTCAGAGGCTTGAAATGAACACACAACCCAAGCTGTCAACTTTACACAGGGAGATCAGGACAAACCAAATATCTCCAAATAATTTTCTGACAGCACAATAATTTCCTAAGGGTGATATTTTTTTGGGCAATAATTTTCCAAGGGTTATATTTTCCAAGGACTATAACTTTCCAAGGGTTATATTTTCCAAGGGCAAACATTTTCCAAGGGTTAATTTTCCCAAGGGCTAAAATTTTCCAAGGATAACATTTCGCAGGGTTATAAGTTTTCCAAGGGTGATATTTTCCAAGGGTGATATTTTCCAAGGGTAGATTTTTCTAAGGGCTAAATTTTCCAAGGGTGATATCTGAATATATTTTCTGAGAGCAATAATTTTCCAAGGGTGATAATTTTCTCAGAGTGATACTTTCCAAGGGCTATAATTTTCCAAGGGTGATATTTCCCAGGCCTATAATTTCTCCAAGGGTTATATTTTCCAAGGAGTATAACTTTCCAAGGGTTATATTTTCCAAGGGCAAACATTTTCCAGGGGTGATATTTTACAAAGGCTAACTAAAATTTTCCATGGCTGACTTTTTCCATGGCTGACATTTTCCAAGGGTGATATTTTCCAAGGGCAACATTTCCCAGGGCTATAATTTTCCAAGGACAAACATTTCCCAAGGGATAATTTTTCTGGGGGCTAACATTTTTTAAGGGTAACATTTTCCGAGGGTAACATTTCCCAGGGTTATAAGTTTTCCAAGGTTGATATTTTCCAAGGGTAATATTTTCCAAGGGTTAATTTTCCCAAAGGCTAAATTTTCCAAGGGTGATATCTCAATATATTTTCCAAGGGTGATAATTTTCCAAAGGTGATAGTTTACCAAGGGTGATACTTTCCAAGGGGAACATTTCCAAGGGCTATAATTTTCCAAGGGTGATATTTTCCAAGGGCTAAAATTTTCCAAGGGGTAAAATTTCCCAAGGGCTAAATTTTCCAAGGGTTAATTTTTCCAAAGGCTAAATTTTCCAAGGGGTAAAATTTTCCGAGGGCTAAATTTTCCAAGGGTAACATTTTCCAAGGGTAACATTTTCCAAGGGTAATTTTTTCCTAGGGCTATAATTTACCAAGGGTGATATTTTCCAAGGGTAATATTTTCTAAGGGCTATAATTTTCTAAGGGCTATGATTTTCTAAGGGCTATCATTTTCTAAGGGCTATAATTTTCTAAGGGCTATAACTTTCTAAGTGATGTTTTCCAAAGGTGATATTTTCCAAGGGGAATATTTTCTTCGTGTAATATTTTCCAAATGTGATATTTTCTAAGGGCTAAAGGTGAGAGAGCTGAGGTGTGGGAGGTGAGGTGAGGGAGGTGAGGTGAGGGAGCTTAGGTGAGGGAGCTTAGGTGAGGGAGCTGAGGTGAGGGAGCTGAGGTAAGGGAGGTGAGGTGAGGGAGCTTAGGTGAGGGAGCTGAGGTAAGGGAGCTGAGGTGAGGGAGCTTAGGTGAGGGAGCTTAGGTGAGGGAGCTTAGGTGAGGGAGCTGTGGTGAGGTAGGTGAGGTGAGGGAGCTGTGTGGGAGGTGAGGTGAGGGAGCTGTGAGGGAGGTGAGGTGAGGGAGCTTAGGTGAGGGAGCTTAGGTGAGGGAGCTGTGAGGGAGGTGAGGTCGGGGAGCTGATATGAGGGAGCTTAGGTGAGGGAGCTGTGGTGAGGGAGCTGAGGTGAGGGAGCTGAGGTGAGGGAGCTGAGGTAAGGGAGGTGAGGTGTGGGAGCTGAGGTGAGAGAGGCGAGGTGAGGGAGCTGTGTGGGAGCTGAGGTGAGGGAGCTGTGAGGGAGGTGAGGTCGGGGAGCTTAGTTGAGGGAGCTTAGGTGAGGGAGCTGAGGTGAGGGAGCTGATGTGAGGGAGTTGAGGTGAGGGAGCTGAGGTGAGGGAGCTGTTAGGGAGCTGAGGTGAGAGATGTGAGGCCCTCATCTCAGCCCTCATTCCTCAGTTCAGCCCCCTTCCCTCATCTCAGCCCTCATTCCTCAGTTCAGCCCTCTTCCCTCATCTCAGCCCTCTTTCATCATTTACCATGTCACAACCTAAATCTCCCCTTTTGTTTCTCTGCCACATGTCTTACACATGTAAAATCCCATTTTCTGAATAATTTAGCCATAGTTCAATCATAATACCCTTTTAAAAAAAGACCAATGCTAAAATGTTGGCCTTCAGCTTTGATTTTTTACAAGTCCTTTTCATATGAAAACCACCTGGTTTAATTCACATGGAAATCACATGTTGTCAATTCTCCTGGCATCCTCCTGGTTTTTGCCTGGTTTACGCATGATAACCACATGGAAATCATCTGGTTCAATTCCATGTGGTTACCGCCTGACTTTTTGCCAGGCGGTTACCACCTGTCCAACCAGGCAATATCCATGTGATATTTGCCAGGTGGTAACCGCCTGGCAGCCACATGGCAGACACATGATTTACCTGCCATGCGGTTGCCAGGCGGGGAACATTTGGCCATGTACATTGAGGCTGATCTTCGCCTTGAAGATAGCAGTGAGTCAAATAACTATGTCCAATTCTTATACGTGTTAAAACAGACTCTTCTCTTCGGTTAATTCTACAAGCACCTTTGGTTTTACCTAAAACAGGCTTAATTTTGTGTAGTTTATTAAAAATAGCTTCGTTCCAGCGCAATTGCCATTTAGAACGTAAAAAAACAGTAATATATTTCTTAAACTCTGTATAAGGTATAAGCATATTTATTGGGCGCTTATCCAATGCTGCTTTGGCAGCTTGGTCAGCAGCCTCATTTCCAAGGATTCCAATATGACTTGGAATCCAGTAAAAACGAATCTCTTTATTTTCCTCAGTAAAGAGTCTATGATGGCGCTCAAGGATTTTGTAAATAAAAGGATTTTTCCAATCCTTTGCTTTCAGTGCCTGTAAACAAGACAAAGAATCGGAAAAAATTTAAAATGTTTGATGTGGAGAGCTGGGATCGAACCCACAACCATTGGATCACCACAGAGGAACTGGCACTAATATATAGCTTTAGTGACAGGTACTGATATGATATGAAGTCCAAGAGTGTTCATAGTCTCGTACCGACCCAAATCATGATTAGGTTCTGGTATGGGCCATGAAGAGAACTGCAATGATTTGTCAGAACCTGTGTTTGATTTCTTTTCATGACTAACCAATCTTGCTCGTGTGATGAGTGAGGGGACAGTGAGTGGACATTACTGTAATCTGTTTTGTGAGTGTGGACAATTAAACAATCAGTCTGAGGCGTAAAGTGTGAAAATAGCCGACCAATCAGAGTACGTCAAATGACATTTCCCTCCCACATGGGATATTCCCAAAGTTTGCCCACTACCCTCTGAGCAGAATCTGCAACTTTATAATTCACACATTGAGATACTTGCTTACAGTGAATCCACGTAGTCTATGTCGATGTTAAAAAAGGGTTTAAATGTTTTTTCATGAAGGCACTTTCTTAAAAGTTGACATGAGAAGTTATATTAATTCCAGGTTTTGTATTTCTCCAAGCAGTGATCCATGTCTCATTGTTGTTAGTGATAATGCAGAAGAAAAATCCCTAGTTTCTCTTCAAATTAGGCATTGAGAAAACTAACTGGTTTCTATCTGACTATCAGAAATACAAATAACCCCAATGAATCGCCTCCTAAAATCTGATACCTGCAAATCAAAAGCAATACTAGAGAAAATATTATTACAAACCAGTTTATTTTAACTCGAGTTGTACAATAATATACAAGATCCATAGTGGTCACTTCCATACATGCAAATCATTGAACTTTTAAATGTTTGCTCCATCTATTCTCTTCCAAAACATTCTATACAGTATGGGCAGTTCAATAAATAGCCTTGTGCTAATTCATCCATCTTTACCACACATTCGCATTCCACATTTAAAACAAAAAATGTCAATATAGCCTTGCAAGAATTTATGGTTTATCAAAATATCTACACATATGAGTGGGGTCTGCAAAACCAAGAGACTTTACATTTCACAAAAAAAAAAGAATCTGTGTTGATAATGCAAATGATTTAGGTTTCTCTATATCCAATATATTCCCCTTTCAACAATCAGACAAGCA
The DNA here is from genome assembly GCA_949316495.1 of Amphiduros pacificus. Taxonomy (NCBI): domain Eukaryota; kingdom Metazoa; phylum Annelida; class Polychaeta; order Phyllodocida; family Hesionidae; genus Amphiduros; species Amphiduros pacificus. The sequence goes on along the minus strand of OX439005.1, from coordinate 53,864,413 downwards.
GCAAACTATTTCTTTAAAGACGTTTTGGAAATGTTTTGAAGATTCATATAAACAGGCATAATTTGTACCCAGACCCCTACAAAATACCATTGGTGCCTTTGTCCACTGGGATTACTTTCACACATTTGTCTCCATGTCATAAACCGTGCACTCTGGCATTCATGGAGTATACCTCTGTTGAACTTCTCTGGAGCAGTATAATCAGATCAGAATAAGAACCAGGATAAAGCGTTTCTCATTATCCCTAGCCTTCACATATGGCAGCTTGCAGAAATACACACTTGCCTTGTACTAAATAATTTTTTTTCTCTTGAATACAAAAGCTAGGCAGATGCATATGTCTTATAAATGTCCATAAAATATATCCAGTGCCATTTGTGGAGCCATGAAATATTATGAATTTCTGCAAACAAATATAGAGAATAAGACATAAGATTATAATTTGGTGCGAGATTTCCTCTCATAATTGTAAATACACAAGTACAAAATTTGAACATGGCCTGTTGCACTTTGCAGGTATATTTTGAATTTTTTCCTGGGTACAACACACCTCTGATAAATCAAATTGCCATTGCAGTGTGCCAGCAATACGTGAGAATACAAACTTGCATTAACAGATCAGTTGTGAGTACATACAGGAACATGCAGTGTGGAGGATCACCCTTTGTGAAGGAAATGATTTTCATGTATTGCAACTTAAAGATCTCTTTAACTTCACAAAAAATCATCTCATTTGTATTACACCATATCAAATCTGATTAACTCAGATTTAAATAGTCGCCCCCCTAAGACCACTCAGTTTGGCTGCAAGAAATCTTGTCGGACTATCAAATTTGTCAGTCTTTTGAGATAGGAAAGGACTGTTTGCTACATCAAGAGAGAGGGGTGAATAATTCCACCCCACATAATGCAGGTGGATGTGACCCCCCAGACTGGGTTTTGACAGCTTACAAATAGCACATTCTCAATGCCTACCATGTGTCACTTGGTCAGAAAGGTGTAAAATGACCTGGACCAAAGAATCAAATCATAATGAAATCTACTCATTTGTTTTGAATTTTGATAAAGGGATGTTTGTGTCTGGGTGCGAATTTGTCAGTCTATTGAGTACAATTTCAGTGAAAATAAATTGGTTGCAAGAAAATATTGCTTGGTCTGTGAAATGTCAGTTTCATGAAGTGTCAGGTTGCTAGGGGCAACTGTCTTTGATTGAAATGAATGGAATTCTGGACAAAGCGGAAGATTTGACTCTTTGGAATTGTTTGAAGCCAATTGATGTAGACTTAAAGAGGGGGTCTGAAAACACTGTCACATTCAGCATTGCCAAAAAGGGTCAGCATCGCCAAAAAGGGTCAGCATCACCAAAAAGGGTCAGCAAAAAGGTCTCTATATGTACTTCAAACTCTTTTTGTTAAACTATAAAAGCATCCACCAGTAAACAAACATTTTGATTACTCATTTTTTACAAGCAAATACCAATCAGCTTTCATAATAAGATACACCTATTATAATCAATACAAAATCTTTCAGTTCGTAATTTTGTGTTGCCGAATTGTGTTAAATTAAAAAAAGAACACTTAGTAGTTAAAAATGAAAATAAGAAAATTGAAATCCACTGAAAATAATGCTCCTACCTAGATAACACTTACATATCTAGCTACTCAGTCAGGACTTGCCAAGCTTCTGCTTTATACACAGACAGAGCAATATAAACTTGTAGCTTTGCTCTATTAATTCATTAACAATATAAAAAATGTAACTTTATATTTAACAAGTTTACATTTAAATGATTTTGTATCCAAACTTAAACTGGGCTTGCATTTGAATGTGTACATCCTGACTAATAAATAATAATAATTATAATAATCTAGCATATTACAGCTTAAGCTCTGATAAAAGGCCAAACAAATATACAGCTTGTTTCAACTATGTCAATTATACTCTTTTAAAAAACCAGAGGCTTGCTAGGTCTTCATTGTTTCGCCATCTATTGTGAGAATTGTGCATAAACATGTACTCAATTTATTGAATCATTCCTTAGTGTGGACTCGAGTGGCCAAGCGAACAAGCTCATCCTGGTGGAAATGCATGCAATCCAATAAATATCATGAAACTAAAGGAAGCATTATATAGCAACCAGCTTCATTATATGTCTGTCTGGGTCAAGACGTAATGCAATGGGGGCTAATACTCAAATCTTAATATCAATTTATCAATTCCCTTCATGTTGAAAATGTTATCTAAAAATTAGAAATTCTCCCATTACAAACAATAGAACTGAAGAAAAGTGCTGCCAGATAATCATTCAACACTTCAGGTAATGAAGTTGGTCTAACATTTAACTAACAGCCTGCTCAACTAGTCAGTAAATACAGAACCCAAGGGTAGCACGCCTTGCTCATCTCTTTACTGATAGGAGTTGTAACCCTTTCATGTCAACTAGATTTTAGACATGACATCTGATTATTATAATATAAAAATATACTTAGGTCAGATAATCAAAATTCTTCACACCAAAAGCTTGAATTCATATGACTTCTGACAGTTTGTAACAAATTTGTACTGTACATGTATTTCTGCCTTCCAATATAGTTGTTGCAGTAGCTGCAAGCCTTGCATAAATGTTATGTAAATATACCAGAAAAAATGTCCATACAATGTTCCAAACCTTTTTCTCTCGTTTAAAAACACACTGACAATTGAACATCTTCCATTTACAGCACACCACTTCACTTAAACTGCAACAGTTTTTTTGTCATCTCCATTTAATTTGGAGCACTTTCCACATTTTTTGAAAATATATTCTCCTGAAATTGTTTACCCTCAGTTAGCACCACATCCATACTACGTTTCGCCTCCTCTATATGGTATATCTGGAGTCCGTACACAGGTCACACATCCATACTTCTCACTGTATCTCGGCAATGATATGAAGAGGTGACAATTCCAATTATTTCTTTGTAGCATGAAAATGATTTTTAACACAGTAGTGGGACAAAAGTTGGCAGTCTCTTTGTCAATGATATCTGTGCATTTTATTTCAACCACTAACCTGTGTTTTTCATATCTATTAATAATATTATATTCATATATGCAGGCTTAAGTATGTGACAAAATGAAAACTATTGTTGGAAGCACATGCTAACATACAACTATGCAAATATATCACGTACATCTGTTCATTCATCCCTGCAGTTTGAATTCTCCATTAGTCACCAGGTGGCACTGGCTTGAATTAGTCACCAGGTGGCAATCCTTGTGTTTCATGATTTGTCACCAGGTGGAGGTTCATGTTTCTGTGATCTTACAATCTCCACTAGAAGTTTGGAGAATATTGGCTCCATGTTGTGAAAGAGATGTGTTGTTTTTGATGCATACTTACTTGCATACCCCACAAAACTATTGTGTTGTCTTGCAGGATATTAGTATGATTGGCCACGTAACCAAGCTGCGCTATTCACACATGACTGTACATAGTTAGGTAACAAGGTGAGAGAGGGGTGAGAAGGGCGGAGAGTGGGTGCCCACAAACAGTTTGAGCTGGGTTAGTTTAGAGTGGGTCCCATTCCCCACAAGTAGGCATCCCTGCCCTCCTCACAGAGTCATCAAGACAATGATCCTCATATCCACAACTTTATACCATGTCAAACCTGGCCGGGTCACACAGGCCGGGTCACACTGGCCCAGTCACTCTGGCCCAGTCACACTGGCCCAGTCACACTGTCCCCACGGCCCCGATCCACCCGTTTTCACTGAGGAAGTTAAGTATCCTGCGACGGTGAGTTTTGTCTAGATGGCTCGGGTAGCGGATTTTGACAGGTACCCCTTGTCGTCGCTGCAGGTAATCTCTGATAATGCAAGTCTTTATGGTAATATAACTTTGTGGTTTCATTCCTAAGTTTTGACACAGCTGAAAAATAAAAGCAATTTATTTTACATACTTACGACAATCAATATGCTGAATAAACTTTATCAATTACTATTATTTTTATATTTATTCTTATAAAAATATCAAATTTCATATCTATCTCAAATATGCAAAATAGAGAGGTTAACAAACTTTGCAATGTGACTTAGACTCTGTACCATTTTTTCCCTGTCTGATAGCAGATCATTGTCTTTGGATGCAGATACATCCTTATTGTTACCCCCGCTGTGTTTGTCACCTATAATATCGCCGTGGTTTTCTACGTCTTTTTCTCTGTAACAGACAAAAATAATGAAATTGATTCTACTCAGGCAACAATCTGAGAGGTCAGATGATTTATTATCAGAATTTTGAATATAAAATAACATTCTCATTTATGGTTCTAGAAAAAAATATCAGCTTAATACCTTGGCAACTTTTTGGAGCAAACTTGAAAGAAACCAAATATCCACACTGTGTTTTATGGTTCTACCTAGACAAATCTGTTTAATCTTTTATACACTTACATGCACCTTTATCCCAAACATGATTAAGTTTGGGTAGATGTTTTTCATGTACTTACTCTTTTTTTGAAGCCGTTGACGTCCTCTTCCCCATTGACGAGCTTTGCTGAAATAAAAAAAAAGACAATATAATTTAGGAAATATAAAGACATTCTCCAAATTTATTTTCACTGAACCTAAGTACACAGTGCATGCTGAGTACAGAAATTATAATCATGCAGTATTTGAAACTATGGACGCTCAGCACAAGTCATGCACATGGGACGACAAAAACACCATAGAAAAAACAAGTAGCATTAAATTCAAATGGCCATGTGTTTTGTGACACCCTGTGCACCAATATCTAGCCCTCAAGTTTTGTGTTCTTCATGTTGGAGCCAAGAAATGCTTTTTGACAAAGTCTTTTTTCTGCTTATTCCAGTAAAATAAAACTAAGATGCATTTGTTCCAAAAGTCCAATCAGGTGCACATTGGGCAATCTGTATTTTTTTTTCTTCCTTTTTCTCTTCAAATTTAAACAATCGGGTCAAAATTTAAATTGGCGACTCAACTGCTTCTGAGGCTTCTAAAGGTGCTAACTGGACAAATCCCATTTTCTTCAGGCAGGCAGATAACATGGTTGACACCTCTTGCCTCCAACAAGGCATTCTTTTCCTCCAACAAACTTTTCATCATCTGAAATCCAACAAATTTTCAACTTCACCTTCCTAATATTCTACAGGCTCACTGACAACTCACTGCACCACAAATAACATGTCGCCTAGATAGAATTTCTACTCTTTCTTTAAACAGTATTTTTGTCTTTTGGAATAGCCGAATGGTTAATAAAAGACAATTACTTTTCCAGGGCTTATTGTCCTGAATTCAATGGCTGTGAATCTTGGGTGTGTTTTGTACATTGATTAGTAGCACCTAGAACCTCTGATGAATGACAAAAATAAAAAAAACAGAAAATCCTGTTTCTGACAGGGCATTACCGATTTCTTTTTGTTTTCTTTCTTTTTGTCTCGTCTTGTCTTCTCTCCATCATATTCAGGTATTTCTGCAACCAAACAGACTCACATTGTCAAACATGCAGCCAGCTGCACTATAAAGAGCTCCTCTCAATAGAATATGCTTGCTTTTAGCCATTTGCAAAATCAAAATCATTTTTCACAAAAATCTATGACATTGAGAGGTTCAGATGATATTGTACACTTTTTTTAAAGTCAATAACAGAAATATTGACTTTGAAAATATAGTTTCTTTTTGTAAATAATATATATTTTCGTCTTTAAAATGGAAATATCAGGCATATAATAGCATGTCAAATGTACCTGAAAAATAGTCCAGCAAACATTTGCTTGGTACAAATTGGATTAAATTCAAGTTTTATGGAGGAAAATAACTACATCTGTCCAATAATGGAAAAGATAATGTATTCCTTTGAGAAAATTAACTTGAATGAAATCAATTCATGTGATGAGAATAAAGGGTAGGATCATTCATTATTTCTGTTTGTGAAAATCTCGTTCTCATTTCCTAATAGCACACAACAATTGCACAACATTCACAGCTGCAACATTCAACACTGACAAATCCATCATTCTCCCAGCTGAGACATTCACCCATTCCCATCAATTCATTCAAGTAGCAATCACAGCTGAGGCATTCAACAGACATTCCCATTTATCTCACCGGCAATCACAGCTGAGGCATTCAACAGACATTCCCATTTATCTCACCGGCAATCACAGCTGAGGCATTCAATAGACATTCCCATTTATCTCACCGGCAATCACAGCTGAGGCATTCAACAGATATTCCCATTTATCTCACCGGCAATCACAGCTGAGGCATTCAATAGATATACCCATTTATCTCATCGGCAATCACAGCTGAGGCATTCAATAGATATTCCCATTGATCTCACCGGCAATCACAGCATAGGCATTCAACAGATATTCCCATTTATCTCACCGGCAATCACAGCTGAGGCATTCAACAGATATTCCCATTTATCTCACCGGCAATCCCAGCATAGGCATTCAACAGATATTCCCATTTATCTCACCGGCAATCCCAGCTGAGCATTTATCTCACCGGCAATCACAGCTGAGGCATTCAACAGATATTCCCATTTATCTCACCAGCAATCACAGCTGAGGCATTCAACAGATATTCCCATTTATCTCACCGGCAATCACAGCTGAGGCATTCAACAGATATACCCATTTATCTCACCGGCAATCACAGCTGAGGCATTCAACAGATATTCCCATTTATCTCACCGGCAATCACAGCTGAGGCATTCAATAGATATTCCCATTTATCTCACCGGCAATCCCAGCACAGGCATTCAACAGATATTCCCATTTATCTCACCGGCAATCCCAGCATAGGCATTCAACAGATATTCCTATTTATCTCACCGGCAATCACAGCTGAGGCATTCAACAGATATTCCCATTTATCTCACCAGCAATCACAGCTGAGGCATTCAACAGATATTCCCATTTATCTCACCAGCAATCACAGCACAGGCATTCATCAGATATTCCCATTTATCTCACCGGCAATCACGAGGCATAGGCAATTAAACATTCCCATTTATCTCATCGGCAACCACAGCTGAGACATTCAACACTCACACATCCATTTATTTCATCAGTAATCACACCTCTGGCATTCAGCAGACATTCCCATTTAACTTGTCAATAATCACAGCTGAGACATTCATCTTTAGCACCAATCCAAGGTGACTCATTCACCACCCACCATTACTACCCCACTGACAGCACAAGGCAAAATGTTTTCTTTAATCTCTAACAGTACAGGCCCAAGCTTAACTAAGCTTTAATTGTCTACAGATCACTCCACAATAAGGACAAACTTTGCAAAGTCAAATCTGCAAGTTTCTTCATCATATTTATGGATGCAAAAATTTGTACATCACAATTTCTCCCAACAAAGCAAAATGTGTGGGGGAAGGGTTATCATAAACAGGATGAATGTTTGGATTTGGCTTCTGAGGCTGTGTGATAGATCAAGTCTGTGCAATTACTAACATACTAACACAGAGATAAAAAATAACCTAACATGAGGATTGACGAAATCTTTATAGTATCCAACAAAACACAAAACTGTCTATTTCTCTCAATATTGGGCTATTGCTCTCAACTAATTATGAGCTCAAAAAGAGTAAGAGTGTCAAGTAGAAAAGTGAATCAAACCATGTGAAATTATTCCCTTGATGAAATTTGCCCACAATAAATATTAACACTTTTTGGTCAGAATTTTTATTTGCTATTAAGCTATTTTTAACGGCAGTTAACCATGTCCCATTTGTCATTGTTGTCAGATTACGATCAGAAAGAAGTGTCGAGCTAACAAAATATGGTTGCAGTGGCGTAAGCCTTTAAAAGCATTTCAAAAGTAAACATATGAATCTTACCGTCTAATTTTGTAATACCATTTCTTCTATATCGCATCAACTCCTTTATCCGAGATTTGATTCTTCTTTCTTCTGCAAATACAAATGGATTTTTTTTAAGAACAGTGAATTGAAGTTAACTTCCACCTAAAATGATGTAAATGAGAGGGGGGAATATTAAATCCATACCCAATGAAAAAGGAAAGGTACCCAGTAATTTTGTTGGCATAAAAGATTCTGGACTATTACTAAATAAAAACTCATAAATTTAGACAGTCACATATATTGACTTTTGCAAGATTTGCAAAATAAATTTGGGAAAGTTCTATTATAACAACAAAATAACACCAATTATCAGAAAAATGGACACTTCTGCCCTGTATTTCTTTACTTTCAACTCTAACCTATTTATCCTGTTAAATTACGGAAAAACATCTTCATGCAAAAATATTTGAGGTTTTTAACTGAAAAAAGGAAAATAATCTTACTTGAGAAACTGTCAAATATAGCATCATGTTCTGCAGATGTGTGGAACTGTGTAAATACTCGTAACTTCTCCTGAAGGTCCCTAAAATCAATCAATCAATACACATAAATTTGCTGATGCAAGATTACTCGGAAAAATATTAAAGTTTTAAAATCTCAAATTAAACAAACCACTTTGTTTTTACCTGTCTTCTTTGGAAAGTTTCTTTTTATTGTTCTGCGCCTTTTTGGCACCAACTGTTGTGGCAGAAGCTATTAAACCATGTTCTCGTGCTAACTTTTTCCGTCGCTCTCGTTCTTTTAACCTTTGTCTGTACATTCCAGCCTTGGCCAATTTAAAAGCTGAAAGTTAAAGGGGACATTTTATTATTTAAAAAGTCAGAAAATGGAAATTTGGCAGTGATGAATAAAATGTGCAAGTACTTCAAAAGAAATTGAATTACACCCTGGTCTACTACATCGTCGTCTGATACCCACCTATATCTATATCTTCATCGTCATAATTTAGACTCAAACCACTGACTAGAGTTTCAGAATCATTGTCATATTCCTGAAATATAAGAAAAGTTTAGAACTCATTAAATACAACTAAGAATTGTTAACACCACATCTCACACGGATAAGCATAAAACAAAGCAAAGCTAATTATGCAAATATATATTTGGGGCTTAGGAGTCACAAGCAAGATTTAAACCCTCGCCGACTCAATTTTTTAAATGCATAAAATTCTGTCCCTGGATTTAGCAGTAACCCGCATCGAAAGTATGCAAGTCCTATTTTTCAAAGTTGGTAATAACTCGAGCTTATACAATACTCACCCTCTCAAAATCATCCCTAAGTGGCATATATCCCAGTTCCTGCTGCTCTTGTAAAGACAGTTCAAGTGGAGGTAGAGGTGTAGTGAGACTAGGTGACAGGGGACCTGCAAAGGCAACAAATCATATATATGTCAACATCTGTTCTGTAAAATATTTAATCAAATGTGACGACTAGGAACATGTCTCACATTGAAATTATATTTGTCAGTATGGCCAGGACTTTTCAGTTCTCATATGGATCAAACATTTTGGGTCTGAACATATATAGACTCACTGAAGGCAAATACATGACTGAACATTGGATAAAATTGCCCTGCATGAACTGAGAAGCAACTAGCAAGTTTCTCTGGTGATCATAGTTGTGCAAGACCAAGAAATGTTTGAACATGTCTGAATCTTTGCTTCTCTTTTACGAAAATACTGCCAAAAATTGAAGATATATGTTCATTATGATGAAGATTCTTTGTATGTGTTGGATTGAGAGATGTTACCTCCATCTGGACAGGTGTGGTCCGTCACTTTGTGGTACTTGTGCTCCGAGGGGAATGTGGCTTTGCCTATGTTCCCATGGATGTAATAGGCGTAGTAGTGCTCCTTACATTCTGAAACATCAAGTACAACAGTGATATTAGTTAGACACAGAACAAGTGTGAACACACTGAAATATGCATTGATATATCAAGTCTGCCTTAAAATCTTCCCCCCCCCCCCCCAAGATAGCATGGTAAAAGCCTTACCTTTCACTGATTTAGTTTTTACATGACCACCTACGTCTTCCCTGAAAACATGGAAAACAAGTGTTTAACATTGGTGAGAAGGTTTTTATGTCAAGCTCTCTATATAGGCACAGATCAAAAGTAAAATGTGACATTGATATGAATGAAAGATTATATTACAATCCTTGACAGAATCTTAGGATTGTGAGAGACAGGAATAAACAAAAGAATTAATAAAAGACCTAAAGTAGACACAAATGTCAAAATATGGGACAGGAAATTAATATTGGATATGGAATTAAAATATATTCTCCAGCTAAATTATTTCAAAGAAAATTGATAATTTTATAATGGCAATCCACAACTCCATATTTTATCCCCAAAAAATACATATATACAGGTGCAGATGAATTGTAGAATTTATTTTGAGTCGGTGAATATATATTTGTTTCTGATGGTAGTTATGCATTTTTCTTTGTTCAGAGCAAAATGTGCACATTTGAAGTAAACCTACCAGTTGCCAAATCCGTACTGCTCCACGGCCTCGAGCAGTGCTTCCTCCTCTGTGGACGTCCATGGTTCCGGGTCACAAATGTCAAAGATACTGACATACCCATCATCCTGCAACAACATGAATGCTGACTTAGTATCTCTCTCTCTAATTCTCCCAGGGCAAAGAAACATTCTGAAGTCTTACTTTGTTTAAAGGTATTAAGCATCAATTCTACAATTTGGTTCTGTTGAAAGCTTAGCCATATATGAAGATCATGACAAATTGAAATTTTGATAGATTAAAAAGATAAGTTGCTATAAGCCATAAAAGTTGCACTCCCAGGAAAGATCTGTCTCAGCCATAAGCTGCACGAGACGGGTAAGAATGGGTAGTGTGAACTTTGTTTAACCTCAATTGAGGCTCAAAGTGGGGCTCTAATGATATCATTTTACCTTTCAGTGCCTCTATGATAACACTTCACATACAAATGATGCCAAGAAATGAGTGTGCTTTCATTAGGGGCTTATATATTAGGGTCTTGTTCAAATAGGTTTTACAGACAATGATGGGGATGCATTTCTCAAAAGGTCTATAGACATGAAAGACAAATACGTGTCACCAATATGTGAATATTAAACATTTTTTTCCAAAAAAGTGCTTAATCCCTTTAAAGTAAAATAAATGTTCAATGATCACATTCTTTGTTTAACTTTCAGTTTAAGAAGTTTTATAATTTGTAATCAGTTTTGGCAAAAGTCAGATATATCTGAAGTCGTAACATCTTTTTTTCATTATATGTATATATGTGGACAAACATGGGATGGATAAGCAATTTTTCAACAAATCAGAGATTGTCTTAGAAATATTTTTAAAAAGTGTCCATAGATACAATGGTAAACACGATGATCAGCATTTTTAACACTGCCAAAATTACGTTTTTGACAATAGACCAACTGCAGAAAACAATTATAATAATAATAATCAAATTTGTATAGTGCTGATACCAGGCTAAGTCTGTTCATTGCGTTATGTTCAGAACGCTCGTCTGAAGAGGTGCATCCTCAGTCTACTCTTAAAAGTAATATCTACATTTCATAGCCAGTAGGCATCCCTCATGCTACCCTCATGCTACTGGCACACCTCAAAGCCACCAGATCCTATTGACTCCAAACATTTTTAAATAGAAGTGTTAAAAAAATGTTTTTCTCTGACTATTTATTGTTCAAACCAGATTATATATAAATGATAATAATAGAGACATTTTGGTTAAGATGGTATTGAATGAACAATTCTTTACAGCATCTATTTCTTGCCACACAAGGTTTGAATTAAAATCTTGTGCAAAAATGGATGGAAGACAAGTGATGCAGATGATTTCATTTAGGATTAGCAATTAAACTAACTTTACAAAATACTAATATTGTCATGACTTGTTTTCAAAAATTGTGAGCAATCAGGATCTATCATATACTCAGCAGGCCTTCTTGCATGTTGCTTAGAATGCAAAAGCAGCACAAATATTTTGTTTTTCATTTTGACAAAATCAATACAGCTAACAAGTTTTGTTTGAAATAATTCTGATTAATTCAAAATACCTATCATTGTATAAATATCAGAATTTTTGTATTTCTTTAAAATTTGCATTCCAATCCAAAGGCACCTGTCCAGACTGTACTGCACTCCCCTCTGGGTAACACAATCTGTCACTCACACACAGCGGCCTAGTTTCAGCTAACTGGGTCACTATGACCCAGATGCACAAGCATGGCTGCCTACCAGCAAAAACATTGCATCAAACATCACGAACAAGAAATAGCGTGTACATTGACCTATCTTTCTCAGAATACAAAAACGTGCCCAAAAATTAGACAGAGGGACATGATGGGGTTTCTATTCAATCAGTAGCGGGCAAATATATCCTAGATCTGTGCTTCAAACTCTTCACACATCTAATTTACATAATGAGAGCAGCAGACTCGTCATGTGTTCCAGGCTTAGCCGTTGAAGTCTATCAGTACTGGCCACACACCGTTAGTTACATATCCACTATGGATTTAGCCTTCCAATTATGGTTGTGTGGATACAGCGACTGTGAAATACTGCAGTGTGGGTAATGCTGCTGGCGTTGTATGTGAGTGTGCATGCTCTTTGTCCACTTGGAACAACAATACCCCAGGTGTCCAAGTGAAACATGCAGATGTCATCCTCACTGCACATACCTTTAATTATCCATCTTTAAATACAAAGGCATTTCAAAACAGCTGCCCCACATTGTCTCTGTCCACATGTCCAGACTCAACATTATGTTTGAATGCAGCGTTATCTAAGTGACCTACATTAATACTATAGGTACAGGTCCTGGTCTTGTCAAACTGGCAGCTCGCCAAAGTCATCTGTTTGCGTCTGGAGGCCCTAGGTTTGGTCAGTATCATATCATTTAAGACAATAGATTTACATTTTGTCCTAAAGGTAATATGACCTGTAAATTTCCATTGTTCAGTAATGTCCTTAATGGGGCAAATAATATACAAAAATAACTAATAAATAAAATGTACATGAATATCTAGGAGTAAATAACGGGCCCCTCTCTCTGAGTATTTCATAGCTTAGACCCTTCACATTGGGTTAACAATAAGGACTGTTTGTGGAGAATGTATTTGTAAAACATTTACAAGCACGCAGAGGACCTATTTGCCGACTAAGAGGCCCTTTCTGTCACACCTGTCAGACAGCGACCAGTGGCAGTTCAAGGTGTCCCAGATAACTGCGCATAGTGCAGTCATATTGTAGAAATAATAGCACTGCGCTGCACACAGGCATGAGTGGAGCCACAGAGACGCTGGTTTGTAGGGTTGATATGGCCTGACCAGCCATTTTGTTCACAGGCTGCACGCACGCAGACCTTCCACGGCCTGCCGGCTTGAGTCGACTCAACTCCCGCCGCCAACATTGAGCGCTCCCCGGTCGGCCCCGGATCTAGTTTCCCGGACTTTCACAACCGTAAAATCTCTCTCGCTAAAGGTTCTATTTTAACCTCATATAACGCGATACCAGCGTCCGCCTTGACCAAAAACGTGATTATCTTTGTTTCAAGCGCACAGCGCCGGTGAAGCGAGTAGCGATGTGGAGTTCCAGTGGCTTCATTTGGAGCGTTATAAGCGAGCACCATGCCGGCCTCTCCACCACCGGCAGACATTACCACGCTAAATCGATACCTACCAAGACATGATAGTCGTGTTCCTTCTTGTGTTGCCCGGCTTCTGCACCGCAAGCAAAGCACTGAAATGCAAAAATAACCCCATAAATAAACAGATCAACACTTCATCATTGTATGTTAACTTTTAGATTACTTGTGTTTTGTTTAATTTCGCCGTAAACACGGCGCTAAAATACGGAAGTTTCACAAAAGCTGCAATGAATGAATGCATAATGAAGTCACGTGACTTGCCTGTAAACAAAGGTCAAACTCTGGGCATTCGGCACACTTGATTCTGCACGTAAATATCGTATTTTGGCAGTATGTGCACTTGTATCCTGCCATCCTGCATTCCTAATAGGTATCCTTCTATCTTATCCGTAATTATGGTTTGTCAAAACGCGAGAAATATCCAGTTATTTGGCCCATCAAGACGCTTTCTTGTTCGCCATTTTCCAAGCAAGCCTGTGGGTCTCGTGACGTCACGCTGTCCCATGATTCCAGTGTGACCTAGTTTTTGCTTTGCACGTGGAAATCGCGAGAAGCCGGCTTTGGCGATTTTGTTTTCAAGAGGATGTTGAGAGATCAGTTTTATTCAGTACAAAAATTGTCATATTTTCAAAATAGTATATTTACCATTTACCCAACAAGAAATTGGAACTTAAGTGAACTTATGTCCGTTTTTCGATTCAAAATAAAGGTGAAAATGTCATTGACCCAAGGTCTTGTTGTGCCACGCCCACCAGTATTTCGTGGTATGGTCTAAAATGTGAACACGTCCTGGGGTCGGAATCGGGCACAACCCAAGTCACGAACCAAAACTATCTGTCCTTTCCCAGCCATTGAATGTGGTACCTCTTTGTGGATCAGATTGAAATATAAAAGAATGATGATCTGACTTGTTCCCAACAAATCCATTATCATCTTCGTCGCCATCATCATCATCATCATCATCATCATCATCATCATGGATTATGGTCGCTTAATTGATCCTATGACAAGGCCCTCAGTGTCCCAGATGTCCATAACAAACCTGCAGAACAATGACTGGGTCAAATATTGTGATATGGCCAGGGTGCTACAGTATTTTTTGGCACCAGTGATGTGAATGTTCATCATCATAAGATTACTTAACAGCGACAATTTTTTGGAGTTTTACAATGTTGAAATACAGACAGATATTGATCATCTCCCGGCATTGCTAACTTTCTGGAACCACTGCTCTCTGATGTATACAAGGCTCATGGTATTATTAAGATAACCAAAATAGCAAGACAATAGTGATCATGTACAGCCATATAATAGTATGACAGCCACAAAATGGAAAATTTGTTGATTATAATTTTGTTGTGATACAGATGGTGTTGCTCTTTGATTTTCTGCTCTGTGATTTTCTATGATCAGTACCATCATGCGCTATACAAATTTTATTATTATTATTATTACCATCATGGGGAAGGTGTAGTCTTTTCCTTTGAGTTGTAAATTGTTTTTTTTCCATGGTCAATATGGTTTGAACAATTGATTCTAATTAGCTCATGCTACATTGCATATGGATAAATTCCAATACCATGTAAACAAAGAAAACGCAGTGATGACGTCACAACATGATGATGACATTGATAATATCACCAATCAAAGAGTGAAATAACTGTTGTTTATTGAAATTATTTTGTTTGTTGAATTTTTTGTTTTGTTTGTTGAAATATTTATTTTCTATATTTTTTGGTTTCTTTGTTTAAATATTTAATTTTTGTTTCTGTACTTTCAGTCCTGTTTGCTTTGATTCCACATGGAGAACAACCTTATCTTGTTTATCTTTGAAAAAAAATATTTCGCAACACATCATAAACATTCAAAAGAATTGCTGCATACTTATTTATAAACTATATCTCAAATTTAAACAATTTCAATTGAGGCCCAAGGAAGCTTTATTAACAATTCAGAAATGTTCAAATATAATGTATTGATTTTTCTGACATTTTAAAAATATTTACCCAATAAATTTAATTGCAACATAACAAATTTAACATTGGGTACCTCTCACATAAAAATCAGGAATCACCATTTTTGTCTACAGGGGAATACAGGATGTGTTAGATGTTCTATTAGAAGAGAGGTATAACATTTTGAATTATGTTTCACAAATGCTAACCTAATGATAACTATAAAGATATCTGAATATAACTACAAGCTTTGCAAATAAATTGGCACTATTCCCTAGTGAAGTGTCATTATTGAGGAACTGAAAGGAATTCACACAACCCATGTTTTACCCATTACATGTTGTGACTTCTAACACCAACAGTTATTTATCCTTAGGTTATTGTCTGAATGACAAATTTTAATATATCACAATGTTTATTGGTACACATGTTTTTAAGATACCAAATTACAGGATTGATGCATAATACCTTAAAGTAACACACCTTTTAAAGCACTATTGATTATCAGCATATTATATTACATTTAGAGATGGGATTATCATTCCATCAGTGAAATCAGTGTATACTTTTTGAAAATAATTGCGAAATCTAGCACACTTGGTTTGTTAGTAAAACACTCATGATGAATTTTATTAATATGATTAACAAAATAATTACATTGAAATTGTCCATTATTTGGCAATGCATTTCTGGACTTTATTCACACCTTTAGCGTACAAAAATAAATTTCCATGCAAAGGAGAATAGGAATCCAATTATAAAATGACAAAAGATGTATTGCACATGATTGAGAGATGAGATGCAAGTCTCCTGGCTGCATTCATCCCATCTAAAAATATTCCCAACAGATGTCACTCCTACATATACAGAGCCCTCTACAGACTGTTACGGCATTCCACAAGACCCAAGGGACGTGGGGGGCTGCACCAAATTTACCCTTTAAATATTTAAGATTTTCTAAGATAATTTACAGAGGATAGTCTGGATCACTGCTACAGAGAATAGTCTGGATCACTGCTACAGAGAATAGTCTGGATCACTGCTACAGAGAATAGTCTGGATCACTGCTACAGAGAATAGTCTGGATCACTGCTACAGAGAATAGTCTGGATCACTGCTACAGAGAATAGCCTGGATCACTGCTACAGAGAATAGTCTGGATCACTGCTACAGAGAATAGTCTGGATCAGTGCTACAGAGAATAGTCTGGATCACTGCTACAGAGAATAGTCTGGATCACTGCTACAGAGAAGAGTCTGGATCACTGCTACAGAGAATAGTCTGGATCACTGCTACAGAGAATTGTCTGGATCAGTGCTACAGAGAATAGTCTGGATCAGTGCTACAGAGAATAGTCTGGATCACTGCTACAGAGAATAGTCTGGATCACTGCTACAGAGAATAGTCTGGATCAGTGCTACAGAGAATAGTCTGGATCACTGCTACAGAGAATAGTCTGGATCACTGCTACAGAGAATAGTCTGGATCACTGCTACAGAGAATAGTCTGGATCACTGCTACAGAGAAGAGTCTGGATCACTGCTACAGAGAATAGTCTGGATCACTGCTACAGAGAATAGTCTGGATCACTGCTACAGAGAATTGTCTGGATCACTGCTACAGAGAATAGTCTGGATCACTGCTACAGAGAATAGTCTGGATCACTGCTACAGAGAATAGTCTGGATCACTGCTATAGAGAATAGTCTGGATCACTGCTACAGAGAATAGTCTGGATCACTGCTACAGAGAATAGTCTGGATCACTGCTACAGAGGATAGTCTGGATCACTGCTACAGAGAATAGTCTGGATCAGTGCTACAGAGAATAGTCTGGATCAGTGCTACAGAGAATAGTCTGGATCAGTGCTACAGAGAATAGTCTGGATCACTGCTACAGAGAATAGTCTGGATCACTGCTACAGAGGATAGTCTGGATCACTGCTACAGAGAATAGTCCGGATCAGTGCTACAGAGGATAGTCTGGATCACTGCTACAGAGGATAGTCTGGATCACTGCTACAGAGAATAGTCTGGATCACTGCTACAGAGAATAGTCTGGATCACTGCTACAGAGAATAGTCTGGATCACTGCTACAGAGAATAGTCTGGATCACTGCTACAGAGAAGAGTCTGGATCACTGCTACAGAGAATAGTCTGGATCACTGCTACAGAGAATTGTCTGGATCACTGCTACAGAGAATAGTCTGGATCACTGCTACAGAGAATAGTCTGGATCACTGCTACAGAGAATAGTCTGGATCACTGCTACAGAGAATAGTCTGGATCAGTGCTACAGAGAATAGTCTGGATCACTGCTACAGAGAATAGTCTGGATCAGTGCTACAGAGAATAGTCTGGATCACTGCTACAGAGAATAGTCTGGATCACTGCTACAGAGAATAGTCTGGATCAGTGCTACAGAGAATAGTCTGGATCACTGCTACAGAGAATAGTCTGGATCACTGCTACAGAGAATAGTCTGGATCACTGCTACAGAGAATAGTCTGGATCACTGCTACAGAGAATAGTCTGGTTTCGTATCTTGGTCATTTTTTGTTGTCATTGATGAAAGGAGAAAAATCATAAATCACACCTGATTGATCTAAAAATAAATAAATAAATTAAACTCAACCTGCCCATCAGCCTTATTTTTCATATTACCAAATATTAAACTAAGATAGAGCATTTATTGTCAAGAATATCAATATTGTTGGCAAGATGTATAATGAACAAATTAATCTAGAACATAAAGTTATCTTAATCATATTGTTGATAAATATTACTAAGATGACAATGGTTTATGCAGTACCATTTTTTTAAACTAATAGTTGAAATGCTGAAAACTTTTTACCAAAACCCCGAGAAAAATATAATTTCAATATAAATATAATATATCATAATATAAAATATAATTAATCATAAAAATACTATTGTATATTACAGACATAAAGACTATTTTCATCGGTTAAAAATAATATCACTGAAAAAGATTTTGTGGAAAATTTGATTAAAATCAAAAATCCGCAAGATGTGTATATGGTCCATTTGTGTTGCTGCTCAGTACTTGTCTGTTACCATAGGTTCCATACTTTAAGACTGTCCCACATTCCTTACATCTTCCATTGTCTTGTAATGCTTCCTCGCAATGTTGAATGAGATGTTTATAAAGCTGCAGTCCCAATGTCTTGTCAATGTTTCCATGATACTGCATCATTCTGCCTTTGAGTCGGCCCCCTAGCGTGGCCTGGGGGACCACCAAGATGCTTCCAGGCAGATCTAGGATGGACACCAGCTTCCCATTGTCCCCACTACTTAGTCTCGTGTTTAAAACACATTTTACTGAAACAATTTAATCAAACATGAAAACATTTTTAAATTATCAAAAGAATCCATGAGATTTAAGTTTTTTTTGTAAATACCATAACTGTATGTAAGAATTATAAAAGAGCATGATTACAACAATAAAAAAGACAGTTGCTGCCTCCAGAACTATAAAGTTCTGACAACAAACAAAATGAACCCAGGCAGAATTTGATGTGATAACTGGTGGGATATGCAAAGCAAAATGATGTTAATTTTTCACATGGAAAATATGTGCATTTTTGACATGCAGAAGACGTGAATTATTCACAAAAAGAAGACAGAAACCTTTAAGTGAAAAACAATTTGCTTTTCAAACTGACACTATTGCCCTTTATAGCTCTCTGGGCACTGCCAAGCAGACTTCTCTTTTATTGGGTTATACACCTGTCATGAAAGGAATTTTCCTTGTTAGGGCTGGGTCAGAGTGAATAGCAGACACCTAGATTAATATATTGTGCATCAATAATGCAATCTCTTAGTTTTACACATACATAATGTGGTATATGTTATGTTTTTTAGATATTTTTTCATGTTTAACTATTCCATAGAAGTTGTTTGCACATTTCAAAATGATCCATTAATTAACAACACATATCACATTTGATAGTCAAAATCATTTATATCAATATTGAAAAACAACATGTTTTCTATAATTCTGCCAATAGGTGGCATCTCAGTATATTGAGCTTGATCAGTGCATGACCAAAAATTATAATCTGAGGATTTATGCATTTCTATAAATGAAATAACTTTTACAAAAGTTGGAATTTCTATTGGATAATTAAATCTGTCTTCTGAAGTTGATGTCTCAAAAATTTCACTGATACATTTGTGATCAAATAATTTGATTTGATCAAATAATAAGAGATGTACTGACCATTGCTTTATTTTCTAATATTTGTGACCATTTCCTGGAAATGCACAAAAATTACTTTGTGTATGACAAATTTACCTAGTGTTCAGGTCAAGAAATATCAATATTGTAGAATCACCCCACAATGGTTTTCTCCAAAAGTCTCAAACAGAGGCTATATTTTGATTTGCAGAATGAGGCACTGGCCACTGCAGATGTTTCTATAGGTAAGAAACAATTTACTATTTGTAATTGTTCATTTTTTTAAAATATTTTTTTTAAACTAAGCTTCATGGAAAATAAATAGGATTCTTCTCCTGGCAATAATACAGCTGGCCTATGAATAGCAAGAAATCCACCAGGAGGGCAGCGAAGATTGAGTTTCATAAATGGAATGATATGAAATGACACTGAGTTTGATAAATGGAATGATATGAAATGACACTGAGTTTGATAAATGGAATCACATGAAATGACACTGAGTTTGATAGATGGACAGAATGACATGAAAGTTTGTCTTCTCACTGTATAAGCTATGCTGAATCAGCACAGCTAAAAGTGAAAAAAATCAATGAACACTCATGTTCTAAATTTAAATGTAATGACAAATCAAAAAAAAAATTCTTTTTAAATTAAAATGTACAATATATTCTTTGAGTGATCTTTCAAATGAGATATGTTAATTATGCTGGAAATATAGGTTCAAATATATCACACATGTTCTTACCCATTATCAAATATATCACACATGCTCTTACCCATTTTATCAACAACTTCATACGTTGCTCCTTTCATAAAGCACACATATGCTATCAAGCCTCTCTCAATCTGAAAAATATCATTGGATATGTTACACACTATGACTTCATAACATTAACTTCTCGGATAAAGGCTTTGAATAATTTATCTTAGTTCCTGTTTGATTGCTAATCACTAAATGTGCTGGATTCTGAATTAGCTCTTTGTATGCCTTTTATTTTACTTTTAAAAAAAATATTTTAATTTGGAAAATCAATGTTTTCCAACTAAGTCTGATCGCTGCATAATTGTTTTAGAAATATTCTAATATTTAAATGAGGCTGCAAATCATTTTTTGTTTTTCAAAATATCATTTCTAGAAATGATTTGCTATCAATAATCAGATCATAATTCAAACATATTAGGACAATTTTTGGAGTTTTGCAAGGTTGATATGCAGATAGATCTTGTCCGCCATCTCTCGCCATTGTTATTATGGACACTTCTTCAAACCATTTGTTAGCTGGTCTCAATTTTTTATTTTTTTTAAAATTTATCTTCAACTTTAACATTGGCTCCAGTGATTGGTTGAGCGAATCAGATGTGTGTACAACAGTCATAGTGTTATTATTGTTAGGAAATCCTTCATTACCTCGACATATTGAGCATCTTGGTCGTGTGTTGCTGGTTGTACCATAAGTTTTGCAGACAGGCACTGCTGGAGTACCAGCCGTCCATTTACCGAGGATGAACCATTTCCCTCACTGCTAGATGCCATGTCATTTAATATCTCCAACACCCTCTGAACTTCACTATCTTGTATCTATGTCTTCTGGAAAGAATATATGTACATGCTGTCTATTATCTGTGCTTGTCCCTGATGTGCTTGTCCCTGATGTGCTTGTCCCTGGTATAACATAGTTGCATTAAATTTAGGTGTATTTGAATAATTATCTTCTGCAGCTTGACTTATTTATTGCTATAATCAATATTCACAAGAAAATTTTCAAACATTATTGCTCAGTGATCAGCCAGACAAAGTTAATCTAAAGAGTGATATCTAAATGGCGGCATTTTGATTTTATCATTCTTTTTGCAATATTCTGCAATCATATTAATAAGAAAATGTTGTGCTTTTAATATGGTTGCCAAGAGAACTCATATAGGAATGAAAAGGTTCAACTGCAAATCCTATATTACTATAGAAAACTATAAGAGGGCCTGTTTAGGTAATTAATCCATGACAAACACAGATTTTGCATTTGCTGATGTTTGTAAATGTTTTCCAACAGATTTCATACGGTGGACTGATTACCTAGCTCAAGTTAAAATTTGCCATTTTATGTGCATTGCTTTGATATAAAAGGTTTTAACTTTGATAAATGCCAGTGGCTAGGTGGCAGATAGATCTTACATACGATTGGTCAGACAGAAAGTGCCACTTACACACAATTGTGTAGAGTCAGTAAATTCCACCGCCCTACATGGGCAGATTCCCATCATGTATTATTCTCTTTGTAAACTTGTTTGAGTTATGAAAATCCACCAGATGGCGGCATTTGAAGAAATGACAACTCAGAGAGACGCCTGGTGATAAACTTTTCTACAGAATATGGAGATATTGCAAAATTAAATTTTTTGGCATTTTTATTTCCTTTGAGAGGGACTAAGTCCAAAAACCATCAACAATCAAAACAAAATTTAACAAACAAAACAAATATCTTGCTCACATTTCACTCATCAATCATTATCAAGTTGTATTTTCTGTTTCTGCATTTTCTTATTCATGGTCCAAGAAGAACACACTAGAGTGGCGTCAATTGGTCAAGCCATACTGACCACAGTAAAAAAACAAAACCAATCTACAACCAACAGGAAATGATTTTTTTTCCCCATGATCATATCAATGACAGATAGTTCCTATCTGCCAACAGGACCATGTTACAAAAACAAGATGGTAACCCACAATTGCACTGTTTCCACTAGCTTCTGTACATATATGGATTGGGCTGTGAGTGTGAGCACAGGCCCAATGCATGTTTATACTCCATGCCATTATTTCCACGTCCACGCACATTGTTTACATTTACCACCATTCAAACACTGTGGGAAGGAGAAAATGATTATTGGAGTCGGAAATTGACATGCATGCATTGGGCCTGTGGACAGTGTGGTGTGAGGTTCAAGTTTGGGTTTTATCTTGGTGATTTCAATGGATGAACAGGTGACAGAGGCATATATGTACCCAATCCATGTCCAGGAAAATAACTCTGTCACTGCTCAAAACTCATAAAATCTCTGAAAAGGCCATTTGATCTCAGACTTTCACTGACCATTCTCACTTGCACGAAAGGTTGCCCTTTTATTAAGTTTTAATTTGCCATGGCAGTTTGGGTTAAACAAGTGCCAATTGCCCTCCACTTATAATTTGTGGACGGAGAAAGTCCCAAATTTATTATTGCACTTAAAACCTACTGAAGAAAATTGACATAATAAGTAAGAATATGATAATGCGCTATACAAATACCTGAGATTGTCAATGAAACGATCATCAACAATGAATATCAAAGGTGACTGATTGGTGTTGTAGCAGACAACCCTGATGGTGATGATGAACCTCAAAAGCCCCTCAAATCATTAAATATGAACGTTTCGGTTCGTGATTCTCGCTTCATAAACAATTAAATATTAAAACTTGGAAAAGAATTATTTTGTTCTGTGAAATGTACACCTAATCGGTCAATTATTTACGTTTTATTGCTCTAGAACTATAAATTTTGAAGAATTTGTATGGGATCTAAGCGGCCTTTCAAGATGGCCGCAACCATGGGTCATGACCGTTCAAGAAAAGAACAAGAAGATGACGAAGAAGAAGACCCTGTGGAACGAATGATTAAGAAAACTGGCTGCATAGAAAAACACTACAAAGTCCAGGTGATATATACTCAGTGGAATACTCAATGTTAGGCTTTTGTGTATATTAATTTGACAATCATCCCCATATATCGCCCAATGGTTAGTTATCTTACACTGACAGTAGTTAGTTGTGGAACCCCGACTTGCGCGAGCAGAGCTCTGGAGGCTACGTCGGGTTGTGCGGTGTGTCCTATCGTCGGTGTTTGGAGTGTGCGTCAAGATTGGCTGTTTCTAAAGTACGTCATAGAGAGGTCCCAAGTGGGTTGCACGTGTGAAACTGTATTCTGACACACTCGCTAACCAATGTGAGACAAATGCCCACTTTTGGCCCAGATAACCTTTGAACAAAGAATACTTCATCTTAACATTTTTGGTGGGAGAATTCAAGCCGATATGAATATCAATATGATTTATGAACATTTGCTGAACCCCCGTTTGGACCTCCAGTAACTTGATCACATGACACAAGATGGCACCCACATCAACAAGTTTTGTCTTCTGCACTGAGATTTTTTTCATTTTCGGCGGGTATTCAAGCTCGCATCATCATTTTTAAGATATTAATATGCCAATTACTTTGTGTATGATGCCAGAAAATCAACTTTTTTATTTGTGGATCCATATCTGTAAGGAGAATGTCACACTTGATGGGTGGTTTGGAATCTCTTCACGTGTGAATGGGGTGACACTGAAACGGTCATATTGCTCCGACCAGCCCAGCTAGAAGAGAACAAGGAGGACCAAATGCCGTTTCTCTTAAACTAGACAGTAGTACTGGTACAGCGGTAGTGTCATCGGTACCTGGTCAAAACAACCGCGATATCAAGTGGACCGCGGTATTGAACTGCCACATTAACCGCGGTCAACCGGCTGAATTTTGATATTTTATCAATATAAATTATCTAAAAGTGTCAATTGCCAATTTAACCCCAAAGACCTGAGTCTACTATTTGATATGTGGGACCAGGTCATACAAAAGTAGTGCTTGATAATTTCCTATTCCCCCTTATTATACATGAATATAACGAGATGCAGATCACATTAGACATAAAATGAATAGTGCTATTTAAAGGGATTAAACACCGATTTTGAAAAAAAAACGTTTAAAATTCACATATTGGTGATAAATGATATCTATTTTGTTGTCTATTTTCCATTTTATTGATGCATCCCCATGTTTGCCTGTTAATTCTATTTTAACAAGAACCTAATCTATTGCCCCTTTATGAAAGCACACTTCTTTCTTGGCGTCATTTTTATGTGGAGTGTGACCATAGAGGCACTGAAAGGTAAAATGACGTCATAAGAGTATGGCAATATGTTTATGACGTCATCAAAGTTATTGCCTTTGAAAAGTGCCAAAATGACGTCAAACAGTGCTACCCTGGTTTGAGCCTCAATTGAGGTCAAACAAAGTTCACGCTACCCATGTTTACCCGTCACATGCAGCTTATGGCTCAGACAGACCTGTGCTGGGAGTGCAACTCTTATGTCTTATAGTAACTTATATTATTATTCTATTATAATTGTAATTTGTCATGATGTTCATGTGGCTAAGCTTCCAATTTCACCGAATTGTAGAATTGATGCTTAATCCCTTTAATAGTACAATAATGGCTTGTTTTGTCGAAGTTATTAGAAAAATAATGAGAATAATTCAAGGGAATATATATTGATCTTTGCTGTCAGGGGCTTATTCCTATATTTCCATGTTCTGTTCTTTGTTTTCAAGATAGGTGACGCTTTAATAGATTCTAGCAAAAAATTTCAATGGTCAACCTCACTTCATACTCTGCTTTTAGAAAGATGAATATTTTTGCCATCTGATATTGCTCAAAATATCCTAGGTCGATACATATATTTTTTATGAATTTTTGAAGGTGAGGCATTTACTATGGTTTTCAATGGGATATAGTAATAGTGGTCCGAGGCCTAAGGGACTAGGCTATCTAAATTTTGTTGATTGGCTGGACTAACCAATTTTTTTCTGGACTAGTGTATCCACATCCTAAATTTATAAAATTTATAACCATGGTTACTAAAATTTCTTAAAGAAGTGCTGGGGTCAAAGTTCATGATCCAGTCAGTCTGACGTCATTATCCTGATTACATTGTAACAAGTTGCAGCCCTTCAGAATGTTACAACTGATGTCATCAAGCCAGAACAAAGGGGACGTCAACGTCCTTCCTGTCCGTTGCCGGTGGTGGACGTTGCCGTCCTTCCCGTCCATTAGGGGTTAATATTGATAAGCTACTTTCGTAATTAGACCTCATGTTCGGCATATAATTCTGTGAATACTCTTACTTTTCACCCAGGCCCAACATTGAAACTACGCATTCAAGTTTGGCAGCCATTTAATCTTCCAAAACGTAAATAAAATGCATTTCTAAGCAAAGTTAAGGCTCACATATTCTCTAATTTACAATTGTAGGTAATGTACATTGATAAATTGCCCAGATTGAGCAGCTTGACCACGGTTCAATGTGACAGTCAGTATCGTGGCCCACTTGCTATCGCAGTGATTTTGACCATAATTCGTGTCATCTACATCCACATGTAGTACTACTAGTAGCAATAGACCAAAGGTTTACTTGGGAAACCAATTGGCATCCCACCGAGAGTGCAAGATTGCACTAGGGGTGCAGCTGGTTCATACTACCTGGCTTAACACCATACTTTATACTCTGGCCAGGGAGTTCCTGAAACTGAAAGATGGCAAGTTACCCGTTTCCAATAACTGACCCCCATTCAGAGCCCTTGTTATCCCCTATTTTGGGCCTATGACTCTGTATTTTCTCGTTTGAATATGTCGTAACGTTGTTCCTGGCTTATTAGATAGGATTCAAACCATTTTAATGCCATTTTCTCAATTTTGCAATGCTGCTTAAGTTTATTCATTAAATGCAGCTGACAGATCCAGCAAAATCAGCATGGCTGTTTTATGCTTATCATTATCCATTGCAATGATAACATTGTAACAAGTTGCAGCCCAATATAATGATACAAAAAGATGTCATTCATGCAGAAATAGGGGAAACATTCACAACCATCCCGTCTTTTAGGGGTTAAGCAGAATGGCATGAAAGATTAATCGTGAAGTAAAACTTGTATCCTCATCATACTTATAAATACTTATAATCATGCAAAAAGTGTCTATAAAGCAGGACTTTGAGGTTTGTGCTAATCTACAGATCTATTTATTTTAAGAAGTTTAAATATTGGCATTACCAGTCTTTCCTTTGCCAGTACCCCCCCCAGTGCATTTGAAAGTGGCTGTAGTTATTGTCTATGAACAAATTAGATATGAATAAATTTGCCAGAGCTTTATAAATCACCACAAATAAAGTTTAAATATTTTGGGTTTTTTGGTAGCACAGATGGTCAGTTGTTTTTCTTCTCTGATATGTGGACTCTCTTGATAATCTGTGATTGTTATGAGTAGTCTTTTTTGTAAATAGTTTTTTTCAGTGGTCAATATGGTTTGAATAATTGAGGCCACCGCAGAGTGTTTGTCTTGGGCTAATAGACAGAAGTGCACAAAACGGTCATAGTTTGTTTATTTCCAGAAATTAGTCCCCTGTGACATCACATTGTGAGAACTGACATCATGCATTGCTTACAAAAGTGAAAAGACACGTTATTTAGCTCAGTGGCTTATGGAGAAAAATACAATAGATATGTTTTTAAAAGATGAACAAATAATTTTAACAACCTCACCTGTATGAAATATTTGGCTTGTTCAAATGTTTGTTCAAATTACTGTGTCAGGCATTAATTTATTGACAAATATATGATAGCCACAATGAATTTAATTTTTGCCATTTTTTTCTTTTTAGGATTGCATGGCAGACAAGCAAGACTGGCGAAAATGTCAAGAGGAAGTGAAGGATTTCAAGAAATGTATGACAGACTATCACATGCGAAATGTACAAAAGAGCTGACATTTGTCAGGACATATCTTGTAGCATGATGTACAAAAATATGTGATACTTGATATACAGTTGATATCAATATTAAGATACAAAAAGCAATGTTTGATGCAAGACATTCTGTACAAAATATTACATTTTCAAAACACAGTGGTAACAGCTATATGATGGAGAACACGAAGGTTAATCATGAAAATCTTCAAACAGTGCCAATTTGATATCTGTAAAATCTTCATGTCCAAAAAGGATTATTTTATATTAAATTGAATAAACTAGAATGAGTTCAACCTTTCTGTTGTGAAATTACTTTGTTATCTTGTCATTTTCATGAAATGATCACTCTGCTTTATTGCAGAAAGTGAATTGTGAATTTTAAAATTTTGAAAATTTATTATTACCAAAGTGGATCCTAGAATAGATATACATGTACTGTATATTTGTAGCCATTGTCATTTCATTTTGCTTAACACTTTGGGAGTTGCCAGCAGCTATTTGTGCACATTTTTATATCTAAAATAAATCCTGTGAGCACCGCAAGCACATCTGGTTCGCTGACCAATCACAGCAGTTGAGACAATGGTGGAAGACAATGGCAATTATTTAGACCAATCAGAGAGCAGCTAGCCAATGATTAGGAGAAGTGTCCACAGTAACAATGGCAGGAAGCGGTGATCACATGTATACATTTCAGCATTGCATTGATAGCTTTCTCAGAATAAATAACCGAGACAAATCATTAAAACAAATGAGAAATAATATGTTCAAATTAACTGGCAACATTATATTCATGGTGCACATCATGATTTTGTAATATTTGTCAGAATTTTTTGATTGCAGGAAAACTGCATTCCAATGAGGTTACTTTTGGTAATACAGTATGTCGGACCTTGTGAACAAATCTGTTCTATATATCCAGTCATATATCCAATTTTCAGATCACTGCTTTAACACACCCTTATACAGATCCTTCAGGAAAGTCCTTTGTCTGACACATTAAGATTCATATAATAATATATAATATAACTAATAATAGCCTTGTATGATTGTATCATCATAGTAAAGTTCCAAGTTTGTGGGGAAAGTAAATCACACTCTCTCAAATCTAAGATTATATACCCATTTATCATATTAAAAGTCCATAGCTCTCTGCTATTTTCAATGGAGAGTTGCAAATTCAGTCGTCCTGATCAAATCTGAAAAATTAAAATGAAGTTATTTTATTTTCAAATTATGAATGAAAATCTGAAACAGGTATCATATTAACTTTTAAAAAATGTTATTGATTAGCAGGAAGTTAAATGATATAATTTTAATGAGCCAGAGTATCTGCAAATTGGTATGTGCACTATACAAGCTTTATTATTATTATTATTATTATTAAATTGTGTATTTATCAGAATGTTATATGAGCATTTCATAAAAGCTACCACCATTGTTATGTATTTTGATTTCTTTTTAAATTATTCTTGAATGGGGACTTTTACCATTGCATAGCTAGCTTGTAATTATACTTCAAGGACAATTTCTATGGCTTTGCAACCAAAACTAATTCCTGAAGAATTTAAAACTTACATATTATTAGTTTGAAGCTGATGCTTTGAATGTCTCTTTCTCCTCTTTATTGAGAAGACCATTAGAGCCATCGCGGTCACAGTGAAAACTCCACACAGTAGTAATATGGCAATTAGGGCATACACATGAATGCAGCTGTGATTTGCCAACTTCCAGTAATTGATGGAACATCTTTGTCATGAAAATAAAAATAACAAGAAAGTCTTTTTAAAAAAGAATTTGTGGGCAATTTCCATTTTGAAAATGATGTTTATATTTCTCCATCTCGCAAATATCAAATGTCCTCGGCCCGAATTTTTAAACAATCACAAGCAAGAAATTAGTTTTACATTTCAAAACAATGGTAAAAGGTTACAAACTCCTTCTTGTGGCCTCATGAAATTGCAAAGTAGATCAGAGAACCACTGTAATGAGTTCAGAAGGGTCAACTATCAGTGTAGTGTAAACAAACTGGTAAATCAGCGCTTTGAGCAGAATATGAAGATACTTTTGACAAGAAATGGTATTGGAATTTAAAATGGACGTGATTAAAATATACATGTGATACAATTCAACAAAACAAAACTGATATGGTTCACGAGGAGAAGTGTCATTTTGTGCTTTCGATTATGAAAATCTAAATGTGATGTAGGGGATCTTTGTTTCAAAGCGAATTTGTGACCTACTGAAAGAAGGAAATGTGCACAGTTTGGAGCACCACCATCCCAAACCCGCTATGTGAGAGTATAAATCGAATGCATCAGAGAATGTACACATATATTTGTAGATAAATCTGAAGCATACGCACCAGTACACACAGATATATCTGATGCATACGCACCAGTACACACATATATCTAAAGTATACGCACCAGTACACACAGATATATCTGAAGCATACACACCAGTACACAAAGATATATCTGAAGCATATGCACCAGTACACACAGATATATCTGAAGCATTTACGCACCAGTACACAGATATATGTGAAGTATACGCACCAGTACACAGATATGTGAAGTATACGCACTAGTACACACAGATATATCTGAAGTATACGCACCAGTACACACATATATATCTGAATTATATGCACCAGTACACACAGATATATCTGAAGCATACGCACTAGTACACACAGATATATCTGAAGCATACGCACCAGTACACACAGATATATCTGAAGCATACGCACCAGTACACAGATATATCTGAAGCATATGCACCAGTACACACATATATATCTGAATTATATGCACCATTACACACAGATATATCTGAAGCATACGCACTAGTACACAGATATATCTGAAGCATACACACCAGTACACACAGATATATCTGAAGCATATGCACCAGTACACAGATATATCTGAAGCATACGCACCAGTACACACAGATATATCTGAAGTATACGCACCAGTACACACATATATATCTGAATTATATGCACCAGTACACACAGATATATCTGAAGCATACGCACTAGTACACACAGATATATCTGAAGCATACACACCAGTACACACAGATATATCTGAAGCATACGCACTAGTACACACAGATATATCTGAAGCATACGCACCAGTACACACAGATATATCTGAAGTATACGCAACATTACACACAGAGATATCTGAAGCATACACACCAGTACACACATATATCTGAAGTATACACACCAGTACACACAGATATATCTGAAGTATACGCACCAGTCGTCGCTAGACTATACTAGCAGGGGCTCACCACCAATATATTTTGGGATGTTCACATTTCATGTTTGTAATTGGCCTCTTGTGAAAAGGAGATATTTTTTAATGATTTTAAAAATTAACTGGCAAAAATAGTCAGATATTCATTTTTGTTGTCTTTCACCAGATACCGGGAAATTATTTGGCCAGCCAGCTAGCTTGTGTCATAAAATCTGCCAGCTGTTTAATCATAGTTAGATGAGAATTGTGACAACTTTATCTTTTTTACCAGCTGGCAGAAACTAAGCAAGTTTGTCATGGCATTTTGCAAAGTCCAATGCCTGGTGATCCCATGGTTTTTCAGTTTATGTTATTTCTAGACATTTTTGGACATAATATTTGAAATTTAAAAGAATATTATAGATTACTATATTTACTAAAAAGGAATTTGAATGAACAACATCCTTCTCTCTAAAATTCAATGTAAAGATCCAAGACAAGGGAGTAATTTCAAATTTTATAGAATTTTGGCCATGTTGATGTATTAATATAAATCTATTCTATTCAGCACAAGGGAAGATGCTAACTGTAAAAAATATGTGGCCCATCTGGTGCTGCTACCTGGGCCCCATATTAAGACTATAGTGTAGTACATTCAGTGACGCAGTGTAATATTGACACTTGGGGCTACTCAAGATCTGTGTGTTATCTGGAGCATCTTTCCCTCAGCTTTTAACTGACATTTGGTTTGATATGAAATGGCATTTACAAGAGCCCAAGTGATGACATCATGGCCACAAAAAGGGGGAATTGTTATGTGACATCAGAACATATGACATATTTTCTACAAATGAGATTTTACCAGCTAGATATGTCTATCGATTTATCACCATGAACATATTTTACCAAGCAGATAAAGGAAATATTTAAACTCCCAGCTGGCAAAATTTCCCAGCTAGCTTCTGAGTGGTAACTTTACTTGCCAGCTAGAGCACATGAATATAAGATATTTTGCATATCAGATAGATGGTGGGCCCCTGATGCTAGTCCAAATATTTGGACAGTTATTAGTGTCTAAGTCGTCTCCAATCGCTATTTATGGAATGTATTACAAAATAGTATGTATTATTACATATATTCATTATTGCTCAAAGAGTTGCATAAAACTGTTGTTGAAATGAGTCTCTGAAAAAGAATATTGCTGAAATTGATTGCCCTTTGGATAGCTATGCACTCTGGTGAGAAAAAAAATGTACATTGAATTAAAAAGATCAATCTATCACTTGTACATATTGAAATATATTGAAATATTTAGATCTGAAGATTTTGCTTTTTTTCTTCCATTTTCCGGACTCCAGTGTCAATGTTCACATTTTGGAATTTGTCGATGCAAATCCTGACTCCAAGCAAAACAGATTATGGACCATCAATGGGATGTAGAAACTCAAATCCCTAGCTCTGTTTGGTATTAATGCCTAATATGGTTCCAGCTCAACCAGAAATCATCTCAATAGGCCCAACCACCCCACGTCTGCCACCCCAACCATCTTAACCTCACTGGACCCTCACACGTCACAAATACAGGGGAGCCCAACCACCCCAGGTCTGCCACCCCAACGATCTTAACCTCACTGTACCCTCACACGTCACAAATACAGGGGGGCCCAACCACCCCAGGTCTGCCACCCCAACCATCTTAACCTCACTGGACGCTCACACGTCACAAATACAGGGGGGCCCAACCACCCCAGGTCTGCCACCCCAACGCTCTTAACCTCACTGGACGCTCACATGTCACAAATACAGGGGGGGGGCCCAACCACCCCAGGTCTGCCACCCCAACCATCTTAACCTCACTGGACGCTCACACGTCACAAATACAGGGGGGCCCAACCACCCCAGGTCTGCCACCCCAACGATCTTAACCTCACTGGACCCTCACATGTCACAAATACAGGGGGGGCCCAACCACCCCAGGTCTGCCACCCCAACGATCTTAACCTCACTGGACCCTCACACGTCACAAATACAGGGGGGCCCAACCACCCCAGGTCTGCCACCCCAACAATATTAACCTCACTGGACCCTCACGCGTCACAAATACAGGGGGGCCCAACCACCCCAGGTCTGCCACCCCAACGATCTTAACCTCACTGGACCCTCACATGTCACAAATACAGGGGGGGGGGCCCAACCACCCCAGGTCTGCCACCCCAACGATCTTAACCTCACTGGACCCTCACACGTCACAAATGCAGGGGGGGCCCAACCTCATTTTGTTAGTAATCAAATTTCACATTTGTCAATCAATATAAATATTTCAGAATATCGAGTTTGGTGGATTCTCTTACCTGAAAGACCATAATTTTGTCTTTTGGTACCTATTTCCGTAATTACTTCTGTAAGTTCGTGACCAAAGGTACCTAAATGGTCCCAAACCACCACCTATGCATAATGGATCAGGATCTTTTTGACCATTTTGCTCCACATGAAACCCAGACCACTATAGCCGTGCACGAGCTCTGACAGTCAGAATATTGACCACGGCATCAGAACCGCTTTATGTTGACATACTAGAGTACCATTACCTTGGTTATAGGTACAGAGCACTAGTTATAAACCATGGCAAATCCCGGATGTGACTTCACATAAAGTTGAAACCACTGGTAGGAGCGCATACCACCACCCAGTCTATCTCCCATTTTGTCGGTTTAAACATTATTTTGAAGATTTTGTTTCCATTGTCAGGTGTGGAATATCAAGGCATGGAATACTGCAATGCTTTAAGTTGAATCACTCTAAAATAAGCATGGCGTCCATATGCTAGTTCTTCTATATCATTGCCAGAGGTGTTTGGAAACATAAATTTTAAATGAAATTTCCAAATCTAAAAGGCCTACACTTTTAGGTTCATTTCTGAAAAATTAAACATTTATTTTCTGTATATTGGAAGAACATTCTCTTTGTGAGTTACTCCTTATCATGGTCTGTTGTGGGCTGTATGCTGTATAACTCACTTGCATTTTGGTGTATTATATTCTCCCAGTACACACACTCCATTACAGGTTGTGTGGTGGAGAAGCAGGTACTTGTGGCATGGATGGACACAATGCGAGCCGTATCTACAGTCTAAGCAGGCTTCACACTGGCTGCCACGTGGACATGTTGCCTCCTCACAAAGCCTGGCCTGGAAAGCTGCTACCTCAGACTCACAGGCTGGTAAAATAAACATTGTACAATTACACAAACACTAGGGTAAACGAGAATGGCAAATGTCTATAGAATTGATTAAGAAATAATTGATCTCTATAAATTACTGCATATGAAGGGTAAGGGTGCGAGTGAGTATAGGTCACATGACAGACGATTGTGGGCAATGACGGCAGAGGTAGTGAGAAGATTGAATGACAAGCCAATATCGTTACCAATGTAATGCAGAGTAACTTTGAAATGGAGGGTACTTGCATTTATTGTAATAGTTCGGTGCATCTATTTTTTTCCTTTTTAGATTGAATGTATTTTTGGGATAGAGTGCAGGTCCCTATCCTATGGCTGCAGTATTAGCCCTCGGGTTATTAATCTGGGGTCTGAGATTTGTGTGTATTAAGTTTTGATAAAAATAAAGTGGCGAATTGTTTGGCATTCATCATGCCTAAAACATATTAAAATCGAATTCGGAAATTGTTCTGTTGTTGATGTACAGGTAAAAAGAGAATGTTGTAAGGTTCCACCAGGTCAGAGAGCATGTTGAGCGGAAACTGCTACAAATGTTCTGCTTGTTTAGAACAATCGAAATATTGTCACCAGATCTCACCAGATCTTACCAGAAATATTGTCACCAGATCTCACCAGAAATATTGTCACCAGATCTCACCAGATCTTACCAGAAATATTGTCACCAGATCTCACCGGATCTTACCAGAAATGTTGGCACCGGATCTTACCAGATATATTGTCACCGGATCTTACTAGAAATATTGTCATGGATCTCACCGGATCTTACCAGAAATATTGTCACCAGATCTCACCGGATCTTAGCAGAAATATTGTCACCGGATCTTAGCAGAAATATTGTCACCGGATCTTACCAGAAAAATTCTCACCGGATCTTACCAGAAATATTGTCACTGGATCTTACCAGAAATATTGTCACCGGATCTTAACAGAAATATTGTCGCTGGATCTTACCAGAAATATTGTCACCGGATCTTACCAGAAATATTGTCACCGGATCTTACCAGAAATATTGTCACCGGATCTTAACAGAAATATTGCCACCAGATCTTACCAGAAATATTGCCACCGGATCTTACCAGAACTATTGCCACCGGATCTTACCAGAAATATTGCCACCAGATCTTACCAGAAATATTGCCACCAGATCTTACCAGAAATATTGCCACCAGATCTTACCAGAAATATTGCCACCGGATCTTACCAGAAATATTGCCACTGGATCTTACCAGTAAATGACAAGGATATAAAAACAAGACTGAAATGTCACAAAGTATTATAATAGGAATGATCGAATGCTTGAATCTAGACGCCTTTATGAATTATATATGGCCAGTGACCGGTGTTTACCTTGCTTTGTGATATTGAAGTACTTTGTATAGTTTAAATGTCTGAATTTGTCACATAAGCGATATGTATTGTCAGCTGCCACCCTGGCGAAGAATTCAGCTTCGAGATGAGTAGTAGCACTGCCGAGCCTGACACAAAGAATCAAACATGTCATTTGTTAATACAATACCACGTAATCACCAAGAACACACTGGACACTCGTTTGACTGCAGATGTACATGTCATCATTTAAAAAATAAATTTTACAACTCATTCTTTATGTATCCCGATTGCAAACTATATTTCTGTACAACCCAGTTTAAGATAAACCATCAAAAAGTTGAGTTGGTTATAAACCAAGAGCAATGTAATGTATTTATTATTGCTCCATGGTAAAAAAAACATAAAAATAATGAAAATGTTATCCATATCAATTATATTAATGTTTTCGTC
Source organism: Amphiduros pacificus (assembly GCA_949316495.1). NCBI lineage: Eukaryota > Metazoa > Annelida > Polychaeta > Phyllodocida > Hesionidae > Amphiduros > Amphiduros pacificus. Next base: position 53,828,849 of record OX439005.1, on the reverse strand, counting down.
ATTTTTAGGCACTGAATGACCTGAGCGATCGATGTGCCTTTAAGCCACATTTTTTATATGTTTTATATTAATTATTTATAAAATCACCTTTCCCAAAAACCTATGCAGAACATTTTGGCTAAATCGAGTCTAACATTGAGAGTATTATTGGAAATAGGCATGAACATTTTGACCCCTTAGTTATACTTACGTTAAGTTCTGTATTTTGATGTTTTTTAACCCATTGAAATCTGCAAGCAGCAGCGTCATCTGCAAAGGAACATCAAAGTTCACATATCCTGAATTATGCAATATTGTGTAAAACGTCATGAACTCTAATATTTGCGTTTAAATAAAATGACAAAGAAAGATATCAGAAAAATCTAAGATGTCAAATAAAATAAGTACAATTGTGAGTGTAATAGTCCACAATTAAGGCCCCTTGTCTTCTATATTAGTTACCGCATGAAGTGACAAAATAACAATTATTGTATATATACTGATCACATAGAAATGATGTCTGAGCTCTAAAACCTAATTTTAAAAAGTTTAGATTTAAATTGATTAAACTATTTGTATGCCAATATATAATTGGCCATATCAGGCCGACTTTCGAGGCTTTTAACCAATGTGGAAGTAACACTGCCGGCAGTGGGAGTCGAACCCACCACCTCCCGTCCTCCACTTATACAACCAGTGTGAAAGTAACACTGCCGGCAGTGGGAGTAGAACCCACCACCTCCCATCCTCCACTTATATAACCAGTGTGAAAGTAACACTGCCGGCAGTGGGAGTCGAACCAACCACCTCCCGTCCTCCACTTATATAACCAGTGTGAAAGTAACACTGCCGGCAGTGGGAGTGAAACCCACCACCTCCCGTCCTCCACTTATATAACCAGTGTGAAGTAACACTACCGGCAGTGGGATTCCAACCCACCATCTCCCGTCCTCCACTTATATAACCAGTGTGAAAGTAACGCTGCCTGCAGTGGGAGTCGAACCCACCACCTCCCGTCCTCCACTTATATAACCAGTGTGAAAGTAACACTGCCGGCAGTGGGAGTCGAACCCACCACCTCCCGTCCTCCACTTATATAACCAGTGTGAAAGTAACACTGCCGGCAGTGGGAGTCGAACCCACCACCTCCCGTCCTCCACTGATATAACCAGTGTGAAAGTAACACTGCCGGCAGTGGGAGTCGAACCCACCACCTCCCGTCCTCCACTTATATAACCAGTGTGAAAGTAACACTGCCGGCAGTGGGAGTCGAACCCACCACCTCCCGTCCTCCACTGATATAACCAGTGTGAAAGTAACACTGCCGGCAGTGGGAGTCGAACCCACCACCTCCCGTCCTCCACTTATATAACCAGTGTGAAAGTAACACTGCCGGCAGTGGGAGTCAAACCAACCACCTCCCGTCCTCCACTGATATAACCAGTGTGAAAGTAACACTGCCGGCAGTGGGAGTCGAACCCACCACCTCCCGTCCTCCACTGATATAACCAGTGTGAAAGTAACACTGCCGACAGTGGGAGTCGAACCCACCACCTCCCGTCCTCCACTTATATAACCAGTGTGAAAGTAACACTGCCGGCAGTGGGAGTCGAACCCACCATCTCCCGTCCTCCACTGATATAACCAGTGTGAAAGTAACACTGCCGGCAGTGGGAGTCGAACCCACCACCTCCCGTCCTCCACTGATATAACCAGTGTGAAAGTAACACTGCCGGCAGTGGGAGTCGAACCCACCACCTCCCGTCCTCCACTTATATAACCAGTGTGAAAGTAACACTGCCGGCAGTGGGAGTCGAACCCACCACCTCCCGTCCTCCACTTATATAACCAGTGTGAAAGTAACACTGCCGGCAGTGGGAGTCGAACCCACCACCTCCCGTCTTCCATCAAAGATTAGACCATCAAAGACACAGATTATACACTCTACCAAATGTGCTAGTGTGTTATATTGATGTAGCCTACTTACCTTATGTATCATTATTTGGGACAGGAAAATGTAATTATCTGATATGTTTTTTTCCAGTGTGCCATTCCAGATAATATCAGTTCTCATCGTAATAGGAAGTGTGAGAGTACTATTTCCTGAATAACACAATTTTTTTCTTTTCAGAGGTCATGAACAGATGTGATGTTTTCAAATGCAAGACCTCACTATGTTCTTTCCAGTGACAATGCTACAAAATAAATCAGAAAATAACAGCTGACTTAGTCTTACCCAATTCTGGATCACGTGGTTCAGACTGGTAAGCCCAAGCGGTTGTTAAGTTTCTATCCTCAGTTTTATGTGATAAATGTTTCATAACCTTTGTAAAAGGGATATCAGTTCGTTTTGCATTTCTCAATTTTCTATTTCTCTTTGAAGAAATTTTCCGACGGTCAAAATCATTCACACCATTTGTGGTCTCCTTTCTAATATAATTGGAGAAACCAACAGTAAAGGTATCAGTATTGCTATCTGTAGTAACAGCTGTATATTCTTCAGTGGTTAAATCAGTGAATTCCTCAGTGACAACATCAGTCACAAAGTCAGTGAAATCAGTTACTGCTTTAGTGAAATCATCGGTTACTGCTTGAGTGAAATCATCGGTTACTGCTTGAGTGAAACCATCATTAGAGGTGTCAATATTTATATCTGTGGTAATAACATTTGTTATGTCTGCAGTGAAGAAATCAGTCACAACCTCAGTGATGTCCTCAGTGGGAAGATCAGTATATTCTTCAGTGGTTAAATCAGTAAAGTCCTCAGTGACGACATCAGTCACAACGTCAATGACATCTGTAATAACATCTGTTATGTCTGCAGTGAAGGAATCAGTCACAACCTCAGTGATGTCCTCAGTGGGAAGATCAGTTACCTCAGTAAAATCCTCAGTAAATATACCTGTGGCAAATTCAGTATATTCTTCAGTGGTTAAATCAGTGTAGTCCTCAGTGGGAAGATCAGTTACCTCAGTAAAATCCTCAGTAAATATACCTGTGGCAAATTCAGTATATTCTTCAGTGGTTAAATCAGTGAAGTCCTCTGTGACAACATCAGTCACAACATCAGTGAAATCATTAGTAGAATTGTCAATATTTATATCTGTGGTAATGACATCTGTTATGTCTGCAGTGAAGGAATCAGTGACAACCTCAGTGTTGTCCTCAGTGGGAAGATCAGTTACCTCAGTAAAATCCTCAGTAAATATCCCTGTGGCAAATTCAGTATATTCTTCAGTGGTTAAATTAGTGTAATCCTTAGTGACGACATCAGTCACGTCGGTCACATCTGTAATAACATCTGTATTGTCTGCAGTGAAGAAATCAGTCACAACCTCAGTGTTGTCCTCAGTGGGAAGATCAGTTACCTCAGTAAAATCCTCAGTATATATACCTGTGGCGAATTCGGTATATTCTTCAGTGGTTAAGTCAGTGAAGTCCTCAGTGGGAAGATCAGTTACCTCAGTAAAATCCTCTGTAAATATACCTGTGGCAAAATCAGTATATTCATCAGTGGTTATATCAGTGTAGTCCTCAGTGGGAAGATCAGTTACCTCAGTAAATTTCTCAGTAAATATACCTGTGGCAAATTCTGTATATTCTTCAGTGGTTAAATCAGTGAAGTCCTCTGTGACAACATCAGTCACAACGTCAGTGAAATCATCAGTAGAGGTGTCAATATTTATTTCTGTGGTAATGACATCTGTTATGTCTGCAGTGAAGGAATCAGTCACAACCTCAGTGTTGTCCTCAGTGGGAAGATCAGTTACCTCAGTAAAATCCTCAGTAAATATACCTGTGGCAAATTCAGTATATTCTTCAGTGGTTAAATCAGGGAAGTCCTCAGTGACGACATCAGTCACAACGTCAGTGACATCTGTAATGACATCTGTAATAACATCCGTAATCTCTGCAGTGAAAAAATCAGTCAAAACATCAGTGTTGTCCTCAGTGGGAAGATCAGTTACCCCAGTAAAATCCTCAGTAAATATACCTGTGGCAAATTCAGTATATTCTTCAGTGGTTAAATCAGTGAAGTCCTCAGTGACGACATCAGTCACAAAGTCAGTGACATCTGTAATGACATCTGTAATAACATCCGTAATCTCTGCAGTGAAAAAATCAGTCACAACATCAGTGTTGTCCTCAGTGGGAAGATCAGTTACCTCAGTAAAATCCTCAGTAGATATACCTGTGGCAAAATCAGTATATTCTTCAGTTGTTAAATCAGTGTAGTCCTCAGTGACGACATCAGTCACGACGTCAGTGACATCTGTAATAACATCTGTAATGTCTGCAGTGAAGGAATCAGTCACAACCTCAGTGTTGTCCTCAGTGGGAAGATCAGTTATCTCAGTAAAATCCTCAGTAAATATACCTGTGGGAAATTCTGTATGTTCATCAGTGGTTAAATCAGTGAAGTCCTCAGTGGGAAGATCAGTTACCTTAGTAAAATCCTCAGTAAATATACCTGTGGCAAATTCAGTATATTCATCAGTGGTTAAATCAGTGTAGTCCTCAGTGACGACATCAGTCACAACGTCAGTGACATCTGTAATGACATCTGTAATAACATCCGTAATCTCTGCAGTTAAAAAATCAGTCACAACATCAGTGTTGTCCTCAGTGGGAAGATCAGTAACCTCAGTAAAATCCTCAGTAGATATACCTGTGGCAAAATCAGTATATTCTTCAGTTGTTAAATCAGTGTAGTCCTCAGTGACGACATCAGTCACGACGTCAGTGACATCTGTAATAACATCTGTAATGTCTGCAGTGAAGAAATCAGTCACAACCTCAGTGTTGTCCTCAGTGGGAAGATCAGTTACCTCAGTAAAATCCTCAGTAGATATACCTGTGGCAAATTCTGTATATTCTTCAGTGGTTAAGTCAGTGAAGTCCTCAGTGGGAAGATCAGTTACCTCAGTAAAATCCTCTGTAAATATACCTGTGGCAAAATCAGTATATTCATCAGTGGTTATATCAGTGTAGTCCTCAGTGGGAAGATCAGTTACCTCAGTAAATTCCTCAGTAAATATACCTGTGGCAAATTCTGTATATTCTTCAGTGGCTAAATCAGTGAAGTCCTCTGTGACAACATCAGTCACAACATCGGTGAAATTATCAGTAGAGGTGTCAATATTTATATCTGTGGTAATGACATCTGTTATGTCTGCAGTGAAGGAATCGGTCACAACCTCAGTGTTGTCCTCAGTGGGAAGTTCAGTTACCTCAGTGAAATCCTCAGTAAATATACCTGTGGCAAATTCAGTATATTCTTCAGTGGTTAAATCAGTGAAGTCCTCAGTGACGACATCAGTCACAACGTCAGTGACATCTGTAATGACATCTGTAATAACATCCGTAATCTCTGCAGTGAAAAAATCAGTCACAACATCAGTGTTGTCCTCAGTGGGAAGATCAGTTACCTCAGTAAAATCCTCAGTAAATATACCTGTGGCAAATTCAGTATATTCTTCAGTGGTTAAATCAGTGAAGTCCTCAGTGACGACATCAGTCACAACGTCAGTGAAATCTGTAATGACATCTGTAATAACATCCGTCATCTCTGCAGTGAAAAAATCAGTCACAACATCAGTGTTGTCCTCAGTGGGAAGATCAGTTACCTCAGTAAAATCCTCAGTAGATATCCCTGTGGCAAATTCAGTATATTCTTCAGTGGTTAAATCAGTGTAATCCTCAGTGACGACATCAGTCACAACGTCAGTGACATCTGTAATAACATCTGTATTGTCTGCAGTGAAGAAATCAGTCACAACCTCAGTGTTGTCCTCAGTGGGAAGATCAGTTACCTCTGTAAAATCCTCAGTAGATATACCTGTGGCAAATTCTGTATATTCTTCAGTGGTTAAGTCAGTGAAGTCCTCAGTGGGAAGATCAGTTACCTCAGTAAAATCCTCTGTAAATATACCTGTGGCAAAATCAGTATATTCATCAGTGGTTATATCAGTGTAGTCCTCAGTGGGAAGATCAGTTACCTCAGTAAATTCCTCAGTAAATATACCTGTGGCAAATTCTGTATATTCTTCAGTGGCTAAATCAGTGAAGTCCTCAGTGACGACATCAGTCACGACGTCAGTGACATCTGTAATAACATCTGTAATGTCTGCAGTGAAGAAATCAGTCACAACCTCAGTGTTGTCCTCAGTGGGAAGATCAGTTACCTCAGTAAAATCCTCAGTAAATATACCTGTGGCAAATTCAGTATATTCATCAGTGGTTAAATCAGTGTAGTCCTCAGTGACGACATCAGTCACAACGTCAGTGACATCTGTAATGACATCTGTAATAACATCCGTAATCTCTGCAGTGAAAAAATCAGTCACAACATCAGTGTTGTCCTCAGTGGGAAGATCAGTTACCTCAGTAAAATCCTCAGTAGATATACCTGTGGCAAAATCAGTATTTTCTTCAGTTGTTAAATCAGTGTAGTCCTCAGGGACGACATCAGTCACGACGTCAGTGACATCTGTAATAACATCTGTAATGTCTGCAGTGAAGGAATCAGTCACAACCTCAGTGTTGTCCTCAGTGGGAAGATCAGTTACCTCAGTAAAATCCTCAGTAAATATCCCTGTGGCAAATTCAGTATATTCTTCAGTGGTTAAATCAGTAAAGTCCTCAGTGACGACATCAGTCACAACGTCAATGACATCTGTAATAACATCTGTTATGTCTGCAGTGAAGGAATCAGTCACAACCTCAGTGATGTCCTCAGTGGGAAGATCAGTTACCTCAGTAAAATCCTCAGTAAATATACCTGTGGCAAATTCAGTATATTCTTCAGTGGTTAAATCAGTGTAGTCCTCAGTGGGAAGATCAGTTACCTCAGTAAAATCCTCAGTAAATATACCTGTGGCAAATTCAGTATATTCTTCAGTGGTTAAATCAGTGAAGTCCTCTGTGACAACATCAGTCACAACATCAGTGAAATCATTAGTAGAATTGTCAATATTTATATCTGTGGTAATGACATCTGTTATGTCTGCAGTGAAGGAATCAGTGACAAACTCAGTGTTGTCCTCAGTGGGAAGATCAGTTACCTCAGTAAAATCCTCAGTAAATATCCCTGTGGCAAATTCAGTATATTCTTCAGTGGTTAAATTAGTGTAATCCTTAGTGACGACATCAGTCACGTCGGTCACATCTGTAATAACATCTGTATTGTCTGCAGTGAAGAAATCAGTCACAACCTCAGTGTTGTCCTCAGTGGGAAGATCAGTTACCTCAGTAAAATCCTCAGTATATATACCTGTGGCGAATTCGGTATATTCTTCAGTGGTTAAGTCAGTGAAGTCCTCAGTGGGAAGATCAGTTACCTCAGTAAAATCCTCTGTAAATATACCTGTGGCAAAATCAGTATATTCATCAGTGGTTATATCAGTGTAGTCCTCAGTGGGAAGATCAGTTACCTCAGTAAATTTCTCAGTAAATATACCTGTGGCAAATTCTGTATATTCTTCAGTGGTTAAATCAGTGAAGTCCTCTGTGACAACATCAGTCACAACGTCAGTGAAATCATCAGTAGAGGTGTCAATATTTATTTCTGTGGTAATGACATCTGTTATGTCTGCAGTGAAGGAATCAGTCACAACCTCAGTGTTGTCCTCAGTGGGAAGATCAGTTACCTCAGTAAAATCCTCAGTAAATATACCTGTGGCAAATTCAGTATATTCTTCAGTGGTTAAATCAGGGAAGTCCTCAGTGACGACATCAGTCACAACGTCAGTGACATCTGTAATGACATCTGTAATAACATCCGTAATCTCTGCAGTGAAAAAATCAGTCAAAACATCAGTGTTGTCCTCAGTGGGAAGATCAGTTACCCCAGTAAAATCCTCAGTAAATATACCTGTGGCAAATTCAGTATATTCTTCAGTGGTTAAATCAGTGAAGTCCTCAGTGACGACATCAGTCACAAAGTCAGTGACATCTGTAATGACATCTGTAATAACATCCGTAATCTCTGCAGTGAAAAAATCAGTCACAACATCAGTGTTGTCCTCAGTGGGAAGATCAGTTACCTCAGTAAAATCCTCAGTAGATATACCTGTGGCAAAATCAGTATATTCTTCAGTTGTTAAATCAGTGTAGTCCTCAGTGACGACATCAGTCACGACGTCAGTGACATCTGTAATAACATCTGTAATGTCTGCAGTGAAGGAATCAGTCACAACCTCAGTGTTGTCCTCAGTGGGAAGATCAGTTATCTCAGTAAAATCCTCAGTAAATATACCTGTGGGAAATTCTGTATGTTCATCAGTGGTTAAATCAGTGAAGTCCTCAGTGGGAAGATCAGTTACCTTAGTAAAATCCTCAGTAAATATACCTGTGGCAAATTCAGTATATTCATCAGTGGTTAAATCAGTGTAGTCCTCAGTGACGACATCAGTCACAACGTCAGTGACATCTGTAATGACATCTGTAATAACATCCGTAATCTCTGCAGTTAAAAAATCAGTCACAACATCAGTGTTGTCCTCAGTGGGAAGATCAGTAACCTCAGTAAAATCCTCAGTAGATATACCTGTGGCAAAATCAGTATATTCTTCAGTTGTTAAATCAGTGTAGTCCTCAGTGACGACATCAGTCACGACGTCAGTGACATCTGTAATAACATCTGTAATGTCTGCAGTGAAGAAATCAGTCACAACCTCAGTGTTGTCCTCAGTGGGAAGATCAGTTACCTCAGTAAAATCCTCAGTAGATATACCTGTGGCAAATTCTGTATATTCTTCAGTGGTTAAGTCAGTGAAGTCCTCAGTGGGAAGATCAGTTACCTCAGTAAAATCCTCTGTAAATATACCTGTGGCAAAATCAGTATATTCATCAGTGGTTATATCAGTGTAGTCCTCAGTGGGAAGATCAGTTACCTCAGTAAATTCCTCAGTAAATATACCTGTGGCAAATTCTGTATATTCTTCAGTGGCTAAATCAGTGAAGTCCTCTGTGACAACATCAGTCACAACATCGGTGAAATTATCAGTAGAGGTGTCAATATTTATATCTGTGGTAATGACATCTGTTATGTCTGCAGTGAAGGAATCGGTCACAACCTCAGTGTTGTCCTCAGTGGGAAGATCAGTTACTTCAGTGAAATCCTCAGTAAATATACCTGTGGCAAATTCAGTATATTCTTCAGTGGTTAAATCAGTGAAGTCCTCAGTGACGACATCAGTCACAACGTCAGTGACATCTGTAATGACATCTGTAATAACATCCGTAATCTCTGCAGTGAAAAAATCAGTCACAACATCAGTGTTGTCCTCAGTGGGAAGATCAGTTACCTCAGTAAAATCCTCAGTAGATATACCTGTGGGAAATTCTGTATGTTCATCAGTGGTTAAGTCAGTGTATTCCTCAGTGGGAAGATCAGTTACCTCAGTAAAATCCTCTGTAAATATACCTGTGGCAAATTCAGTATATTCCTCAGTGGTTAAATCAGTAAAGTCCTCAGTGACGACATCAGTCACAATGTCAGTGACATCTGTAAAGACATCTGTAATGTCTGCAGTGAAGAAATCAGTCACAACCTTAGTGTTGTCCTCAGTGGGAAGATCAGTTACCTCAGTAAAATCCTCAGTTGATATACCTGTGGCAAATTCTGTATATTCTTCAGTGGTTAAATCAGTAAAGTCCTCAGTGACGACATCAGTCACAACGTCAGTGACATCTGTAATAACATCTGTAATATCTGCAATGGAGAAATCAGTCACAACATCAGTGTTGCCCTCAGTGGGAAGATCAGTTGTCTCAGTAAAATCCTCAGTAAATATACCTGTGGCAAATTCAGTATATTCCTCAGTGGTTAAATCAGTGTAGTCCTCAGTGACGACATCAGTCACGACGTCAGTGACATCTGTAATAACATCTGTAATGTCTGCAGTGAAGAAATCAGTCACAACCTCAGTGTTGTCCTCAGTGGGAAGATCAGTTACCTCAGTAAAATCCTCAGTAGATATACCTGTGGCAAAATCAGTATATTCTTCAGTTGTTAAATCAGTGTAGTCCTCAGTGACGACATCAGTCACGACGTCAGTGACATCTGTAATAACATCTGTAATATCTGCAGTGGAGAAATCAGTCACAACATCAGTGTTGCCCTCAGTGGGAAGATCAGTTGTCTCAGTAAAATCCTCAGTAAATATACCTGTGGCAAATTCTGTATGTTCATCAGTGGTTAAGTCAGTGAAATCCTCAGTGGGAAGATCAGTTACCTCAGTAAAATCCTCAGTAAATATACCTGTGGCAAATTCAGTATATTCTTCAGTGGTTAAATCAGTGAAGTCCTCAGTGGGAGGATCAGTTATCTCAGTAAAATCCTCAGTGGGAAGGTCAGTTACCTCAGTAAAATCCTCAGTAAATATACCTGTGGCAAATTCAGTATATTCTTCAGTGGTAAAATCAGTGTAGTCCTCAGTGACGACATCAGTCACGACGTCAGTGACATCTGTAATAACATCTGTAATGTCTGCAGTGAAGAAGTCAGTCACAACCTCAGTGTTGTCCTCAGTGGGAAGATCAGTTATCTCAGTAAAATCCTCAGTAAATATACCTGTGGGAAATTCTGTATGTTCATCAGTGGTTAAGTCAGTGAAATCCTCAGTGGGAAGATCAGTTACCTCAGTAAAATCCTCAGTAAATATACCTGTGGCAAATTCAGTATATTCTTCAGTGGTTAAATCAGTGAAGTCCTCAGTGGGAGGATCAGTTATCTCAGTAAAATCCTCAGTGGGAAGGTCAGTTACCTCAGTAAAATCCTCAGTAAATATACCTGTGGCAAATTCAGTATATTCTTCAGTGGTTAAATCAGTGAAGTCCTCAGTGGGAGGATCAGTTATCTCAGTAAAATCCTCAGTGGGAAGGTCAGTTACCTCAGTAAAATCCTCAGTAAATATACCTGTGGCAAATTCAGTATATTCTTCAGTGGTTAAATCAGTGAAGTCCTCAGTGGGAGGATCAGTTATCTCAGTAAAATCCTCAGTGGGAAGGTCAGTTACCTCAGTAAAATCCTCAGTAAATATACCTGTGGCAAATTCAGTATATTCTTCAGTGGTTAAATCAGTGTAGTCCTCAGTGTCGACATCAGTCACAATGTCAGTGACATCTGTAATAACATCTGTAATGTCTGCAGTGAAGAAATCAGTCACAACATCAGTGTTGCCCTCAGTGGGACGATCAGTTGTCTCAGTAAAATCCTCAGTAAATATACCTGTGGCAAAATCAGTATATTCATCAGTGGTTATATCAGTGTAGTCCTCAGTGGGAAGATCAGTTACCTCAGTAAATTCCTCAGTAAATATACCTGTGGCAAATTCTGTATATTCTTCAGTGGTTAAATCAGTGAAGTCCTCTGTGACAACATCAGTCACAACATCAGTGAAATCATCAGTAGAGGTGTCAATATTTATATCTGTGGTAAGGACATCTGTTATGTCTGCAGTGAAGGAATCAGTCACAACCTCAGTGTTGTCCTCAGTGGAAAGGTCAGTTACCTCAGTAAAATCCTCTGTAAATATACCTGTGGCAAATTCAGTATATTCTTCAGTGGTTAAATCAGTGTAGTCCTCAGTGACGACATCAGTCACTACGTCAGTGACATCTGTAATAACATCTGTAATGTCTGCAGTGAAGGAATCAGTCACAACCTCAGTGTTGTCCTCAGTGGGAAGGTCAGTTACCTCAGTAAAATCCTCAGTAAATATACCTGTGGCAAATTCTGTATATTCTTCAGTGGTTAAATCAGTGTAGTCCTCAGTGGGAGCATCAGTTATCTCAGTAAAATCCTCAGTGGGAAGGTCAGTTACCTCAGTAAAATCCTCTGTAAATATACCTGTGGCAAATTCAGTATATTCTTCAGTGGTTAAATCAGTGAAGTCCTCAGTGGGAGGATCAGTTATCTCAGTAAAATCCTCAGTGGGAAGGTCAGTTACCTCAGTAAAATCCTCAGTAAATATACCTGTGGCAAATTCAGTATATTCTTCAGTGGTTAAATCAGTGTAGTCCTCAGTGACGACATCAGTCACGACGTCAGTGACATCTGTAATAACATCTGTAATGTCTGCAGTGAAGGAATCAGTCACAACCTCAGTGTTGTCCTCAGTGGGAAGGTCAGTTACCTCAGTAAAATCCTCAGTAAATATACCTGTGGCAAATTCAGTATATTCTTCAGTGGTTAAATCAGTGTAGTCCTCAGTGACGACATCAGTCACGACGTCAGTGACATCTGTAATAACATCTGTAATGTCTGCAGTGAAGGAATCAGTCACAACCTCAGTGTTGTCCTCAGTGGGAAGGTCAGTTACCTCAGTAAAATCCTCAGTAAATATACCTGTGGCAAATTCAGTATATTCTTCAGTGGTTAAATCAGTGTAGTCCTCAGTGGGAGCATCAGTCACTACGTCAGTGACATCTGTAATAACATCTGTAATGTCTGCAGTGAAGAAGTCAGTCACAACCTCAGTGTTGTCCTCAGTGGGAAGATCAGTTACCTCAGTAAAATCCTCAGTAAATATACCTGTGGCAAATTCTGTATATTCTTCAGTGGTTAAATCAGTGTAGTCCTCAGTGGGAGCATCAGTTATCTCAGTAAAATCCTCAGTGGGAAGGTCAGTTCCCTCAGTAAAATCCTCAGTAAATATACCTGTGGCAAATTCTGTATATTCTTCAGTGGTTAAATCAGTGTAGTCCTCAGTGACAACATCAGTCACGATGTCAGTGACATCTGTAATAACATCTGTAATGTCTGCAGTGAAGGAATCAGTCACAACCTCAGTGTTGTCCTCAGTGGGAAGATCAGTTACCTCAGTAAAATCCTCAGTAAATATACCTGTGGCAAATTCAGTATATTCTTCAGTGGTTAAATCAGTAAAGTCCTCAGTGACGACATCAGTCACTACGTCAGTGAATTCTGTAATAACATCTGTAATGTCTGCAGTGAAGAAGTCAGTCACAACCTCAGTGTTGTCCTCAGTTGGAAGATCAGTTACCTCAGTAAAATCCTCAGTAAATATGCCTGTGGCAAATTCTGTATATTCTTCAGTGGTTAAATCAGTGTAGTCCTCAGTGGGAGGATCAGTTATCTCAGTAAAATCCTCAGTGGAAAGGTCAGTTACCTCAGTAAAATCCTCAGTAAATATACCTGTGGCAAATTCAGTATATTCTTCAGTGGTTAAATCAGTAAAGTCCTCAGTGACGACATCAGTCACTACGTCAGTGAATTCTGTAATAACATCTGTAATGTCTGCAGTGAAGAAGTCAGTCACAACCTCAGTGTTGTCCTCAGTTGGAAGATCAGTTACCTCAGTAAAATCCTCAGTAAATATGCCTGTGGCAAATTCTGTATATTCTTCAGTGGTTAAATCAGTGTAGTCCTCAGTGGGAGGATCAGTTATCTCAGTAAAATCCTCAGTGGAAAGGTCAGTTACCTCAGTAAAATCCTCAGTAAATATACCTGTGGCAAATTCAGTATATTCTTCAGTGGTTAAATCAGTGTAGTCCTCAGTGACGACATCAGTCACGACGTCAGTGAATTCTGTAATAACATCTGTAATGTCTGCAGTGAAGAAATCAGTCACAACCTCAGTGTTGTCCTCAGTTGGAAGATCAGTTACCTCAGTAAAATCCTCAGTAAATATGCCTGTGGCAAATTCAGTATATTCTTCAGTGGTTAAATCAGTGTAGTCCTCAGTGGGAGCATCAGTTATCTCAGTAAAATCCTCAGTGGGAAGATCAGTTACCTCAGTAAAATCCTCAGTAAATATACCTGTCGCAAATTCAGTATATTCTTCAGTGGTTAAATCAGTGTAGTCCTCAGTGACGACATCAGTCACTACGTCAGTGACATCTGTAATAACATCTGTAATGTCTGCAGTGAAGAAGTCAGTCACAACCTCAGTGTTGTCCTCAGTGGAAAGGTCAGTTACCTCAGTAAAATCCTCAGTAAATATACCTGTCGCAAATTCAGTATATTCTTCAGTGGTTAAATCAGTGTAGTCCTCAGTGACGACATCAGTCACGACGTCAGTGACATCTGTAATAACATCTGTAATGTCTGCAGTGAAGAAGTCAGTCACAACCTCAGTGTTGTCCTCAGTGGGAAGGTCAGTTACCTCAGTAAAATCCTCAGTAAATATACCTGTGGCAAATTCTGTATATTCTTCAGTGGTTAAATCAGTGTAGTCCTCAGTGGGAGCATCAGTCACAACGTCAGTGACATCTGTAATAACATCTGTAATGTCTGCAGTGAAGGAATCAGTCACAACCTCAGTGTTGTCCTCAGTTGGAAGATCAGTTACCTCTGTAAAATCCTCAGTAAATATACCTGTGGCAAATTCTGTATATTCTTCAGTGGTTAAATCAGTGTAGTCCTCAGTGGGAGCATCAGTTATCTCAGTAAAATCCTCAGTGGGAAGGTCAGTTACCTCAGTAAAATCCTCAGTAAATATACCTGTGGCAAATTCAGTATATTCTTCAGTGGTTAAATCAGTGAAGTCCTCTGTGACGACATCAGTCACAACGTCAGTGACATCTGTAATAACATCTGTAATGTCTGCAGTGAAGAAATCAGTCACAACCTCAGTGTTGTCCTCAGTGGGAAGATCAGTTACCTCAGTAAAATCCTCAGTAAATATACCTGTGGCAAATTCAGTATATTCTTCAGTGGTTAAATCAGTGTAGTCCTCAGTGGGAAGATCAGTTACCTCAGTAAAATCCTCAACAAATTCTGTATATTCTTCAGTGGTTAAATCTGTGTTGTCCTCAGTAACTAAATCCGTCATAAATTCATTAAGATCATTAGTTTCTGCTTGAGTGGAGTCATTGATGTCTATAGTTACAGCAGTAACATTTTCTATTTTGTCCTTCATGTATTGGTCAATGTTGATATCTTTGATGTTAGCTTCTAACGTTTTAATAGTTTCATAGTTTTGTTGGACATGATGACTTGTTGTAACATTGAAAAAGTTGATAGTGTTCAAAACATTTGCCACAGATATATTATCTTTATTGACATCATTATGACGCTGATTATGAATAACAATATTTAATTTATTCATATCTTCCCCTTGGTTGTCCCTCTTCAAATTCGTTTGTTGGAATCTCAGATCCTCCTCTCTCATTGTTTTACACATGTTTATAGCACCTAAAAATGCATAAAAGATTAATTACACTTCTGCTATTTGTGAAATGATATATTTGTAAATAAATAAACAAAATTGTTGTTTTTCTATCAACTTATTTGATATAAATTGTTCATGATATATTTACATTTTAAAGTAAAGAGATTAAATATAATATTGTAAATAAACTCTTACCAATCAGCATGATGAATATGTAGCCCCTTGAGTTGAAATCAACCATTCTAGAAGAACATAGCAATTTTGTTAGGATAATTGTATATTCCCTGACCATAAAATGTTAAGAATATTAATTGCAATGATAGATTGATTTACTTCGCAGATATCAAGTATAACAAACATAATGAAACAAATAGTGCAGATCATGTGATACTCTGCATTAGTAAAATATGTATTTTCCACATTTTTTCTCCAGATAGAGATCTCGTGAAGTCATCTTTTGGAAGTTCAGAGGTGGGGGAGCTCTGAACTGTTCTGGGCTGAAATCGCAGCATATTTGGGTGGTATGATATCACACCATTGTTCTATACCATTTCTGAACCAATCTGGGTGGTACTTTTTATGTCACACAAACGGCAATGAACTTGTATTAAAATCATCATAGAATTCAACAGATTTCAATACAGTTGAATGTGTAACAGTGTCTTGTCATTGAGAGTGTAAATCTCATGATAAATTTATAACGTTTTTACGGTAACATTTGTGCCCCCAAGTCAGGAATTACTCCTTGTTATGCAATCTTAAACTGGGGCACGTTCCTGTGTTAAAATTTGGCAAATATATCGTTAAAGTTTTAGATGATCATATTCTTTTATATGTAGCTTATGAGCGTGTTATTTTCTTTAAGATTTGGAAATGATAGTCATAAAAGAAAATTTCCGATATACTCTCACATGCTCAGGAAACCATGTGTGTTATTAATGTTTTTGTCTTTCAGTCTATGTTTTTCTACTGGCACAAATATTGGCAGATTAGAAAAATATACCATGATGTTTAGTGAAAAGATTGCTAATTATATGTCCCTTCCAATATATGCACCATCATAGATAATTTGTTTGTTTGTGTTTGTTTGTTTGTTTGTTTGTTTGTTAAGAGTTTTACATCATTTTCAACATTATTTCATAATTACTCCTTGGAGTAATTATGAATGGAGATGTGACGGCCGTTATATGAGATATGACGTCATGGCAACGCATTGTTTTACACAATGGATTCAAAATCCTTTATCCTATCATAGTCACCGACTTCAAAACAGTGGAAAATTAAACATTTATATTTTTTTTAAATAAATTAGCCAATGTTTTATTGAAGTTTTATAAGAAAAGATTAAAGAGAAAGAAAAAAATAGAATAGTTGCTCTTTTCAGGCTTATCATACTATCCACTCAAAATTACCTCAAATAAATCTGTTCATTTCTGTTTTGATTGCTTCAATAATAATTATTCCGACAAAAAGTAAATTACATATTCCAAACCTTTTATTTTTATTACATGTATTAGAAAAATGTGTCATTATTCATGTTGTGTTGTAAAAATATTGAAAACAAAATATTGTTTATAATATTGTATTCATAAAACTCCTGTTGCATTTTTCATTGTAATTTTTGTTAATTTTAAGGGTATTTATGGGTGTTGGTAGTGAGTGTCCTCTGGTGGCAGATTTTCTGAGGGAACTACTTTCTTTTTACGCCAAAATGGAACGTTTTCAAAAAAGTACGGGAAAAATGCTCAACTGTCAAAAAGAGTTCCTTTTTCATTAAAACTTTCAAGTCGTGAAATGACATTTTATGGTAATCATTTTTGTAATAAAATTATTGATTTATTATTTGAAAATCACAATGGAATTTCTTTGATAATGTTGAAAGCTTCATATCTTTTTAACTAAAAATAAGTGGCGTAGTAATATGTCACTGCTCCAAAATTTCTTTTGTTATGTCAAAATGTTAAAGGGAAAAAGTTCTGCAGATTGTGGGACCATAATAAAGTGGATTTCCAAACAACTTTGTAAAAGTGATCTTAACAATATTTACTGTGATCCTAGTGAAACAGATTTTCTATTTTTCAAAAACATTAAGAGAAAAATAGAGGTCAAGTACACACTTGATCATTTCAAAAATATGAATTTTTTCACCTCCCTTCACATATCTGATTGCCAAACTTCCTTTTTATTTCCAAATTATACAAATCAAAATGAGAAAATCTGTTTCACTAGGATCACAGTGAATTTTCTTCCCAATGAAATGAAGTAAACACAGCTAAAAACAAGCCTATTCCTGTTGTGTAATCTGCAGAACTTATTTGCTTGTCTTCTTCATTTCTCATCAAAACTATCATCAAGGAAAATTAGGACAAAATACTGTTTTGAAAGAAATATACTTGTAATCATACCTTATAATTCACATATTGTAGTGTTTAAATATTGATTCATGTCATGAATGCTTTTAATTTAATATGGAATGTATTTTTACACCGTAAGTGTGCCAATTCCCATCAAGTACAGTATTCTGGTAATTTACTCCTCTGCCACTAGGGGGCACTCACTACCAACACCCATAAATACCCTTAAATGATAACATAATATTTTATAAGTCAATTTATTTTTGATGGCTGATTGGCAGGGGTATAAATTACATTATCTGATAGTAATTTTTTCACTGAATAATATTTATTTTTCTAAGCTGCCAATATTTGCGCCAATAACAAAAAATAAACTGGAAAGAAAAAAACAACAATAAAATATGTGGTTTCCTCAGTATCTGAGGTTGTAATAGCAATTTTGATACATTTTCACAACTTTGATATGAATGTACAGATCATAAAATCGTCTAAACTTGGTGCAGACAAATAAAATTTATATCCCCATAATCTGTATGAAAAAAACAAACATTTCATTCGCGATATGTTTAGCTCTAAATCGTGGTTTTGATGGCTTAAAATAGTTCTGAAAAAAAATTCGAAATTAAGTAAATAAAAAAATTAAGAAAAAAAAATTAAGTCAAAACTTTCTCATCTTGAACCAATATGGCGTCATCATAACAATGCCCAAGGCTGCACCTATGATGTCCCATTTGATCTTGCGACGTTGCGTCTCCATTCATAATTACTCCAAGATTACTCTACGGTTATGATATTCACTTAATATTAACTTTTACAATGTTCTTGTTAATTTCTCATTTGTAGATTTTTATTTTCAAATATATTTTATTATGAAGTTAATGTTTTCATGAAATCACGCAGTGTTGTGTGGTAGGAAACTGATACCTACTCTGCATGACGAGGTAGAGTCACGTACTACCTCTGCCACAATTGGCATCAAATGCGGAATACTTTTCCCTCACATTTGCATACAATTACCATACAGCTCTACACATTGTTGGCTCTTAGACATGGTCATGCACAATTACGAAACTGTACACGTGTACATGTCAATTTCCAATGTTCAACAACAATTTAGAATGGATCATTTATAGTTCAGGGGAGGGGGTATATTGGAACAATCTGGTTGGAAAAGTACATCATTGATATATCAGTTTGATTGTTTGTGATTTTTACATCACTTTCAAAATTATTTAAGTTATCAGCATTCGCCATGAACAAATTCAGGGTTTTTCTTTTTGCCCGTCCCCCTGGAAATTGATGCTCCATCCCCTGATGTTTTTGTCTGACTATTTTGGTATGCGTGTCACTAACATACATATCTTAACATATCGTTAATTGCTGTGCTCACCTGTGTAAAACACATTTTAATCAGGAGCTGAAATTAGACTATGACACAAACTCTTAACTTTTAACACGTTAGGCTTGCTATGATTATTGTGTTTTGCTATACTTGTAAAATGTGTGGTCACAGATTGAAGGTTCCCCATTGTTAGCAACTATTTAATGAGTGTCCTCACCAGATCACTGGTCAGCTAAGCTAGGTTTACTGATAGAGTGTTCAATTGATGATTTTTATTTTAACAATGGCCAAGAAATGTATGTGTGGTTATATGATGGGTAATAATAGTTATAATATGTCAGAGGAAGGTGCTTCAAAATCTAATTTCCTGAATGTGTTAACCTTGTTTCTATGAAGCACATTTTAATTTGGAGCTGAAGTTAGACTTTCACACAAACACTTAACTTTTAACACGTTAAGCTTGCTATGATCTAGTCCCATATTACTGTGCATAATACTGTTTATCTAAATGTTTTATTTATTATCTATAATTTTATAAACAGATATTTCTGGAAAATCAAGATAACAATGTGCAAACAAGAATAAAAAAATATAATGAAACAATGTGTATTACATATGGTGATCGAGTTCACAATTTCTCAAAATCAGAATATCACTGTATGATACGTGTCCAGACAGAGATTGAATATGTCATGAACTTGATGTTTTTATTCTTGCAGCAATGGAGGTCATTGAATAAACAGAAGCAGTGTCTAACCCGGTTATTAGTGTAAACTATGGCTATAGTAAAATATTTGTTATCCACCAAAAGCTGGCAATTCATTTTAAGACCATTAAAATTATTAATAATTAATATCGAGTCATATTTACATGTATTTGATTCCCTGAATTATCCAGATTTACATACAAATGATGTTAACAGTTTTTTAACCTTTTAAATTTATCTTTTTGTGCCACATGCAATATTATGAAATAAATTAGTATGCATTTGGTACAGTTGTCAAGGGGATTTAGCAACTAGACGTTTGAATGGCAAAATATTTTCTTCCAGTAATTAGTTCTTGAAATATATTAAGAAATTGGTGTCAGGTAATAACATATCAAGAATCCCCTGGTTCTTTGGTGGAATCTATCCTTATCACTGTAAAAAAACATTACTGAGGCAAACATATCTTTGATAAGACTACAAAAGTCTAGTGTATAGTTAATTGCCTTTCGTGTCAATGTACACGTATTAATACCTGCAATTATTGCCAATAAATTAAAGATACTAATTTCTTTAAGACCAAGCAAAGTTGGTTGAGCAAGGGGTCTATGACGTATTTTACTTTTATATTGGTTATCAGGCTTGACCTGGTATGGCCATTGTTGCTTCACTATCACAACATAAGGCACTGCTCCTACTGCGGACGATTATTGTGGTTTACTCTAAAAACACGTGCTGCAGAGTCGCGCATAATATAGTGTTCTCCAATCACCCATCGGCAAAGCCCAGATAGGTGATCTGGAGAGGTCTGAGATTTTTGCTTTTTGGTTTTAATCTCGTTCAGATGTGATTTTTTAAATACCCAACTGTTTAAGTGATAATTCATATTTTATGTATGATTATGTCTAAAATCTCACAAAAAAGCTTGATTATTTTTTGGATAACATTAAATAAAGAAAATATAAATACTTGATAATAATCGCCAGCTGCAAAAATTGAATCAAACCCGTTTTAACGGCAGTTGAAACGGGTTCAATTTTGACGTTTAAACGGGTTTACCAAAGTTTTTGCAGCTGGCGAATTTTTACTTCACTAGAGCTCAATCAACTCCACCAAACTTTTCTTTGGTTGGAGTTGGTAGAGACCATGGACGTTGGACAAACCCCTCCAGATCACCTATCTGGGCTTTGCCGATGGGTGATTGGAGAACACTACGCATAATACAAAATACCCTTGATAACCTTGTCAAATCACCTGCACTAATCACTGTGACACAAACTGATATACAACATTTAACTTGGTTTGTGTAAACGGTAAATTTTACCTGTGTGAGAATATGAATTCCGGGCTCCTAAAAATCATTTTTATAGATAGGACAGTGTGAAATCTTAGCTCGTCTGTTAATCTTTCCTCTTCATGACGGTGCCAATTGAATAAGATACCAATGTCGATGGCACCCCCCCGGTGAGTAATGATATATAAATCGGTTCGGAGAAAACTCCTCATGTGGTACCTCGGTAAATTGAGCATGTTGAGTACTGTGTGTTTGTCCTTTATAAATGGTTAAATATGATACGATGGGAACATAACTGGTTACCACCTGGAATCGTGTGGCTCCGTACTAGCTTTATCCAGGGATGCAGTTTTACACGAGTACACACATATTATTCAACCACAATAGGCCTATCAGTACGTAATGCTATTTAACGCAAGACAAAAGTTCAGATTTGAGAGCGGATAGAATATTTACCTGAGACTTATTGTTCAACCTGGTCCATGTATTAGCAGCGTAATATATTAGATTGTAATCTGACTTTCCCTGAAGGAATATCTTAGCAACTGCTGGCCCGAGCCTCGCTATCTTGTTATATACAAACATATAATACAAAAACATCATGAACAGGAGATAACAGCACCACGATTGACTATCAGCTGGAGGAGTCAATTTGATTTCAATAAGGTTGGGAAATAGTTTATCTACTGTCATTCAGGAATGACGAAATGGAAATAAGCAAATCAAATACGTCACTAACATTTCATTAACCAAATTTATTCAACCATATAAAATGAAATATTATCGGAGTTTAAATCCTAGATACCATGACACTCAGAGAAACTGAATCGTATCACCAGGCAATGTCGGGATTTAGATTTTCACCTCCAATGCTTGCATGGTGCTCCTGTACTGTTATGAATGCCCTCAATTGGTGAATGGAGGCTGAGAATTTTACTGACATCTCCTGAGGATTCACCACGCCCATTGACTACTGTATTCCAGGATCAGGACCGGTTTCTTCCACAGAATTGATAGAATATCTTTGGCTGCCATCAGCCAGCAGGTGTCGCTTATCAGATGCTTCCTTCCTTGGTAACAACCTCTTCACCGTCACTTCCGGTGCTCTGAAATATGGACACAAGTGGAGCGGCCAACATAATAAATCAAATCAAATTGCGACACAAGTGGAGCGGCCAACATAATAAATCAAATCAAATCAAGGCAGTTGGTTACAGATGGCGACGAGCGGGAAAGAAGCAGACGAATCATTGAAAACTTAAATTCTTCAATTGTTATGATAAAAAAACTTTTTCAATTCGGAATTTTTGCATCAACATCTTTGGGAATATATATATAGATACGGATGATGCTTGTTATATATGTATAAAAACTGATAAGTAGGATTTTTTGAGAAGAAATGGATGAGGATGAGACAAGGTCAAGGAGACAAAAATGCGGGAAATAGCAGACGACATTGGACACCATGGTTTGACTGATATTTGGGTATATCATGAATAGAAATAAGGTAGTACTGTATTGTTCTTATGATTTGGTCATAAAGAAGAAAATTAAGGTAAGTGGAGTGTTAAAATTTTTATTTTTTAGGAGATGAAGATAGTTATATTTTGTTCCAGTTATTAGCAGGCACTAATTGTTATTGTGATTTGAAGGGTTTGCAGGTCTGGAACAGGATGATGAGAAAAATGTTAGTCATAGTTAGTGGGGGATAATGGTTATCTAGGATGTAGTCTCGGTGTTAAAATCTTAATTTTTCCTTGTTGTTTCAGGAGATGAAGATATTTATATTTTGTTCCAGTTATTTGCAGCCACTAATTGTTATTGTGATTTGTAGGGTTTGCAGGTCTGGATCAGGATGGTGAGAAAAATGTTAGTGGGGGATGTTGGTTATCTGGGATGTAGTCTCGGTGGGATTAGAAAAGTTGGTGAGGAGGCAGCAGGTAGATATGAAAGTGTTGAAGATCACTAGGTACTAACGTGGAGGACATCTTTTGCCTCCAGTTGTGATTGGTAGGGCTTACAAGGATATTGGATGCCTCAGGCTGTATAGGGATATTGGACGCCCTTTAGCGCACTGGGGATTGTAGGCCCCAAGGGAAGGAGTGAGTGTTTAGGTGAAAGTTGTCAGGGCAGAAGGTGGCAATTAGATAGGGTAGTTTTTCATCAGTGTAGGGGCCTGCACCAGGCGGTCAGCACGAGTGCTATTCACAGATTGGAGATGCGTATTGGATCTCCCCTCTAGCTGGGTAGCCACGCTGCGTAAGCTCTGAGTGCCCACGAGACAAAAGTGGAGCGGCCAACATATCAAATTAAATAACAAGAAAAAGTGGTGCTCCACATGTAACACGGATGGGGAAAAAATAACGAACAAAACAAAAATTACAATAAACAAAACAAAAATTACAATAAACAAAGCAAAAATTACAACAAACAAAACAAAAATTACAACAAACAAAAAAAATTACAACAAACAACAAAATACATTTAAACACAAACAATTATTGCAAACTGATGGGGTAGTTGAAATTATTTTTATTCATCTTTTAAAAACATTTAATTTGGTATATGAACGATTTTTTTAGGCCCGATTACGTAAGTTGCCCTAATATTGCTCAGGCGCTAACCGCAAGTCATCGATCAGACTTTTGCATGTTATTTCTGTTCTATTTGTCCGATTTACACCAAATTTGAATTAAACTTACTGATAATTCCTTGTTCTATCGATTAGGAAGCATTTCCAAGCAATTTAATAAGATAATTTTATGCAACGATGGACGAAGAAGGTGACATCGTTTTGAACGTTCTGCTTTTACATCACGCACTTCTTTTCTTTTGTTTACTTCATTTATTAAAGTATTCATACGCCCGGGCGCATGCGCAAATTGGAAACTTGCATGCACACGGACGAATACTCCACAGTGGCGTCAGTTGCTTTAACAATAATGACCACAGAAAAAACCGAATTACAACCAACAGGAAACAACTACCCATTTCCCACGATCGTACCGATCACAGAATAACACAGATAGTTCCTTTTTTTGACAAGCATTTGTCGGCAATGCTTGTCAAAAAAGGAACCATCCGTGTTACAAAAAAAAAATCAAATCAAATCAGTTGTCTCGGACGCATTTATATTTCTTACTGTGTGATTTTATGGTGGCAGATTGATATTTTCATTGGTTTCTTTCAAAGTGGAATGAATGCGGAATATCTATATATCACAGCTATACAATTTATACAACACCAATGTTATTATGACTTTCAGTTATTGCACTCTTGCATTAATAATATATATTGTGTTTAAGTTAAAACTAAACATAATTAGACTTGAATTAATATTACAATAAGTGGCAGACCAAAAGGCAACATAGTTTATCTCAAGGCATTTTGTACTATTTGGTCAAACATTTACACCATGGGCCACATGTTCGGCATTCAGGTACTAGACGACAGATGATTCACAATTAATATACCGAATCCATTTATCTTAACGGTAATATATATATATATATATATATATATATATATATGTGTGTGTGTGTGGCATGCATACCCGGTGTTATAGATGTGGACGGCCGGAACCATGATGAGGAGAGCTCCTATGCTCAGCCATGTTGTGAGATGAACATGTGGGTGCCACTGGAATGGATTCTCGTCAAATAGGGTCCAGAACAGCAACAGTAAGGGTGAGCGAAGCGTCTGAAACCAACAGTAATAAATCACAAAAATAACAATACATTCAAATTTATCTACCATCAGAGATCACTTGGGGATATGAATATATTCTTTAATCATTTGAAAACAGCTTGTATAATGACAAAGTCTCCAGCTTATTTAATGGCAAAGGTGGAAAAAATCCACTGATTTACAGAGCATTAATGAGATCAAATGACATCAGAAAATTTGATAATGACCAAACATATCTTTACAACCAAACCAATCTTTACAACCAAACCAATCTTTACAACCAAACCAATCTTTACAACCAAACCAATCTTTACAACCAAACCAATCTTCACAACCAAACCAATCTTTACAACCAAACCAATCTTCACAACCAAACTAATCTTCACAACCAAACCTATCTTTACAACCAAACCAATCTTCACAACCAAACCAATCTTTACAACCAAACCAATCTTCACAACCAAACCAATCTTCACAACCAAACCAATCTTTACAACCAAACTAATCTTCACAACCACACCTATCTTTACAACCAAACCTATCTATACAAGTATGCCTTTCACGCTAACATTGAATTCCATCTAATAGGCTTGAGCAATATTCCGAAATATTGAGATGCCCGATATTGTTTAAGCATTGTCCATTACATGCACTGTACGAACTTGTTATGCTATCAGAAAGCACTCATTCTATGTTAGTATTTGTTAATAGTTCACATCATGTGCTATACCAATGCACGGCTACATGTTGAGATCATTGTCCTCTCAATACCGTCATATATTCATACAGTCAATCTACTTATTTTCCTTTCATGAAAAAGCTTACATGGGCAGTAAAGGTATGGTAGGTTGTCCTCCCAACATTACAACACATGTAACATGCTATATTCCATAACATTTTGAAATCTTATGCGAAAGCAAATTTAAAAATCATTTTCAAATATAACTGGTAATAATCGAGAATGCACCCTGGTGAATAAATATATCAGCTATGTTATTTCCGATTTGAGCTTACCAAAGCAATAGTCATATAGTTGGCTCCCTCTGTGTACCTCAGCATGTAGGCATTAGCCAGGAAGATCACCACATTGGTCAGGGTGGTAGCCCATCCCATAAGGTAGACATAAGGCGTGCATCCACGCTGCCCCACCAAACACGCAAAGTTGAACAACATTCTGGCAATAACATTCTAGGTTTTAAATTTGATATATGGAAAAATGTGCATCTATACTTATTATTTTATCTTTTAAATGTATTATATATATGCATCTCTACTTTATAAGTTTATCTTTTAAGTTTGATATATTTATATATGTTCATATTTACGTTTGTTGCAGCTTGGAATATCAACAAAGAGCAGGCTTTTATTCCATCTTGTGTGATTATTACCTTTCTCCCCATATAGAGATATTAGGAACTGTTCCGAAGCCGGGAAGAATGCCAATCCAGAAGAGGAGGAGCGTGGATACAAGAGACCAGAAGCCAAACCAGAAGAGGTAGAAGATGATGTTGAGTTGATGAGTGGCCTCTGCCTCTGCCACATCCCCAGAGGAGCGCTTATCCTTCACCTCCTTCTCCATGAAGGCATTCACCATGGTGCCTGGAAGCTGCACAACATCATACAAATATTTGTAGCATAATTTTGTTTTATTATTTTACTCCATCTTGTTCTTGAAGGCCAGCGTCATATGTGCGTGGCCTCACCTGATTTTAACACAGATATTGCCTCATCTCCAAACACAATGGCTAACTAGAAAATCCTCAGCCCGATGATATATGTTAATGTTAAATACACATGCAATCAATAGCTTAAATGATTATGTGATTTTTAAAATTTGTGATGTATTTAAAGCATTCATGAAAAGAGGTTTTCAAGCACTCTTTCTTGCATAATATAAATCTTTATACCCCAAACCTTGCAGTCAAAATGTATTACTCATCATGTTTCCCCAACATAAATTAATGTGTTATTTGAAAGCGGACGAGTCTTCTGTTAAAATCCAAATCATCCATTGGCCACTTTGTCAACAAACTTTGTTTAGCCGACCAGTGATCTTGTGCAAACACCTGCTTAGTAAAGTCTTGCTAACACTGGGGCGCCTTTAGATTGGGATAAAGGAGTGATCTGGCTTAGAGAGCCTTTTTTGTCCATTAATGTTTGTCCAATGGTACAGGCCTAACGCCCTGACAGACCCCAATAGAGGTCACATGATTATATACATGTGGCCACCTGGTGGTCAAAAGAGTACAGGCAGTTCTTGCCACACAGTGTTGCCACTTTCAGCGATACACAATAACTTTGGTTGGTGTATTTTGGTTGATTTTAGTAGATAGCTTGCTTGTGTCACAGTTTTTAGTGGCTACATATCATTAAAGCCTACCCCAGACCACTGTAAAATTGCCTATGACCTCTGTGGTTTCATGAATGCTTTAATGATCTGATATATACCAATCCTATGACAAAGCATAATGGCCAGAGAATCTTGCCGGGACCAGTGGCGCCACCATCTTCCTGTTGTTGAGAATCAGACTCCAGGCCGGGGAAGACGCTGGGGATGAGGCAAATAAACTCCCCTATCACCACGGTGATGGCGCACAACAGCTTCCTCAGCGTCGGGCGCTTTCTTATTATAATCAATCTGTAACGCAATTTGAAATTATTTGTTTTTAAAGCAATCAAGATTTTTTGTACAAATATTTTACTCAAGTTAGATATTACTACAAACTATATCATATTTCAAATGGATAAAACAAATGTCTCTGACCTTGTTGAGAACTGTAATGGCACTAGGAAGTTGGCTAGGAGGGATATGAGGTAGGGAGCGGTTCTTGTTCCAGACAGCGAGTAGTTGATGAGAAGGCTGCTGGCAGTCTGAGAAGCTCCAGTCAGGAAAAGAAGTTTCTGCGGATAATTTCTTTCCAGTTGTCCCAGGTGACCCGGGAAAAACAGCTTCACCACAACAAGGGCTATTCCCCAAAATATAGCCGTGGCTAATGCTTGGCTGAGCACGCAGAAATAGGGGTCTATTTGCTCCACCAGGGAAACAGCAGGGGACGTGGAGTTGCTCCAGGGTAAAGATCCATTGAAGTTGGGCGATAATGTGGTCACATCTCCGGGTTCGGTTTGTTTAGGTTTCAGCGAGTCCTGCCACAAAGGACTGGCTATATATGTGATGACCTTGAGAAGAATAACCGATATTGTCAGCAGTAATTCCAGAACTTTGCGTGGCGGGAGCATCTTGAAAGGTGCTGCTATAAATCCAATGTCCTGAATTCTATTTCTTGGCTGCAATAACACCTAACAACCCTAAAACATATAGCACAGGTTATCATCAGAAGATTCTGTCTGGTGTGAATGTTATATGCATTCTAATCATTTATCAGCAAAGCATATATACTATTCAATAATTGAATCTAACAATTTAATCGGTCAGATAAAAAAAAATAATTATCATATATTTATCTCCAAAACAAGACTATTTCTATCATATCAGTCCCTGCCACCAAAGATTAAAAGGTGCGCACAGAATCAACCACACGTCATGACTATTCATTAAAATCTGGCTGAGCACTGATTAAATGACTGTTCATATAGATTGTTATTGGTTCGCGTCCCAGTCAACCAACAACTCGGTGGATGAGACTCGCATGTATGACTGGATTTCTCATGTATTGTTATCTCAATATAAATCCACTAGAGTATAAATGTTAAATTACTTACAATGACATACTTGCATGTTCCAATAAGTGTGATTGACTGTTTGAATATATGTAACAAGTTTCCGCCAGATGTCACGGCGGCAGCATTGTAAATGTGGTGTGAACGTTCAAATCGATGAACACATTTCAAGAAACAGAAACATGATATACATGCCATGATGCCATAATGCCATGATGCCTTAATGCCACGATGCCTTGATGCCATGATGTCATGATGCCACGATGCCACGATGCCTTAATGCCACGATGCCTTGATGCCATGATGCCACGATGCTATGATGTCATGATGCATTGATGTCATGATGTCATGATGCATTGATGTCATGATGCCATGATGCCATGATGCCTTAATGCCACGATGCCATGATACCATGATGCCATGATGCCATGATGCCATGATGCCATGATGCATTTATGCCATGATGCCATGATACCATGATGCCATGATACCATGATGCCATTTTGCCATGATGCCATGATGCCATGATACCATGATGCCATGATACCATGTTACCATGATGCCATGATGTCATGATGCCATGATGCCATGATACCATGATGTCATGATGTCATGATGCCATGATGTCATGATACCATAATGCCATGATACCATGATGCCATGATACCATGATGCAATGATGCAATGATGCCATGATGCCATGATACCATGATGCCATGATGTAGTAATGCCAAAATGCCATACTGCCATAATGCCATGATGCCATGATACCATGATGCCATGATACCATGATGCCATGATACCATGATGTCATGATACCATGATGCCATGATGCCATGATGCCATGATGTCATGATGCCATGATACCATGACGCCATGACGCCATGATGCCATGATGTCATAATACCATAATGCCATGATACCATGATGCCATGATACCATGATGCAATGATGCCATGATGCCATGATGCCATGATACCATGATGCCATGATGTAGTAATGCCAAAATGCCATACTGCCATAATGCCATGATGCCATGATGCCATGATGTCATGATGCCATGATACCATGATGCCATGACGCCATGATGCCATGATGTCATAATGCCATAATGTCATAATGCCATAATGCCATGATACCATGATGCCATGATACCATGATGCCTTGATACCATGATGCCATGATACCATGATGCCATGACGCCATGATGCCATAATGCCATGATGCTATGATGCCTTGATGCCATGATACCAAAATGCCATGATACCATGATGCCATGATACCATGATGCCATGATACCATGATGCCATGATACCATGATGCCATGATACCATGATGCCATGATACCATGATACCATGATGCCATGATACCATGATGCCATGATACCATGATGCCATGATACCATGATGCCATGATGTCATGATGCCATGATACCATGATGCCATGACGCCATGATGCCATGATGTCATAATGCCATAATGTCATGCCATAATGCCATGATACCATGATGCCATGATACCATGATGCCATGATGCCATGATACCATGATGCCATGATACCATGATGCCATGACGCCATGATGCCATGATGCCATGATACCATGATGCCGTAATGCCATGACGCCTTGATGTCATGATGTCATGATGCCTTTATGCCATGACGCCATGATGCCGTGACGCCATGATGCCGTGACGCCATGATGCCGTGACGCCATGATGCCGTGACGCCATGATGCCGTGACGCCATGACGCCTTGATGTCATGATGCCATGATGCCTTGATGTCATGATGCCGTGATGCCTTTATGTCATGATGCCGTGACGCCATGATGCCGTGACGCCTTTATGCCATGACGCCATGATGCCGTGACGCCATGATGCCGTGACTCCATGACGCCGTGACGCCATGATTTCATGATGCCGTGACGCCATGATGCCATGACGCCTTGATGTCATGATGCCATGATGTCATGATGCCTTGATGTCATGATGCCGTGATGCCTTTATATCATGATGCCATGACGCCTTGATGTCATGATGTCATGATGCCTTGATGCCATGACGCCATGACGCCATGATGCCATGACGCCATGATGCCATGATGCCATTATGCCATAATGCCATGATACCATGATGCCATGATACCATGATGCCATGATGCCATGATGTCATGATGCCATGATACCATGATGCCATGATGCCATGATGTCATAATGCCATAATGTCATAATGCCCTAATACCATGATACCATGATACCATGATACCATGATGCCATGATACCATGATACCATGATGCCATGATACCATGATGCCATGATGTCATGATGCCATGATACCATGATGCCATGACGCCATGATGCCATGATGTCATAATGCCATAATGTCATAATGCCATAATGCCATGATACCATGATGCCATGATACCATGATGCCATGATACCATGATGCCATGATACCATGATGCCATGACGCCATGATGCCATGATGCCATGATGCCTTGATGCCATGATACCATGATGCCATGATACCATGATGCCGTAATGCCATGACGCCTTGATGTCATGATGTCATGATGCCTTTATGCCATGACGCCATGATGCCGTGACGCCATGATGCCGTGACGCCATGATGCCGTGACGCCATGATGCCGTGACGCCATGATGCCGTGACGCCATGACGCCTTGATGTCATGATGCCATGATGTCATGATGCCTTGATGTCATGATGCCGTGATGCCTTTATGTCATGATGCCATGACGCCTTGATGTCATGATGCCATGATGTCATGATGCCTTGATGCCATGACGCCATGATGCCATGACGCCATGATGCCGTGACGCCATGATGCCGTGACGCCATGACGCCTTAATGTCATGATGCCATGATGTCATGATGCCTTGATGCCATGACGCCATGATGTCGTGACGCCATGATGCCGTGACGCCATGATGTCATGATGCCTTGATGTCATGATGCCGTGATGCCTTTATGTCATGATGCCATGACGCCTTGATGTCATGATGCCTTGATGCCATGATGCTGACAAAAGAAACCTAGTGGATGTGCATACCTCTGCTGAATATACATAATGTAATTAAACGAAGCAGAATTACAAATATACCAATTTGCCAATAAAGCAGCAACCATAAAAACCATGGCATAGCAAGCCTCACTTCATCTAACACGGCATAGCAAGCCTCACTTCATCTTAAATGGCATAGCAAGCCTCACTTCATCCAACATGGCATAGCAAGCCTCACTTCATCTAACATAGCATAGCAAGCCTCACTTCATCTAACATGGCATAGCAAGCCTCA
This sequence comes from Amphiduros pacificus, assembly GCA_949316495.1. NCBI lineage: Eukaryota > Metazoa > Annelida > Polychaeta > Phyllodocida > Hesionidae > Amphiduros > Amphiduros pacificus. Next base: position 53,797,352 of record OX439005.1, on the reverse strand, counting down.
CTTCATCTAACACGGCATAGCAAGCCTCACTTCATCTAACACGGCATAGCAAGCCTCACTTCATCTAACATGGCATAGCAAGCCTCACTTCATCTAACATAGCATAGCAAGCCTCACTTCATCTAACATGGCATAGCAAGCCTCACTTCATCTAACATGGCATAGCAAGCCTCACTTCATCCAACATAGCATAGCAAACCTCACTTCATCTTACATGGCATAGCAAGCCTCACTTCATCTAACATGGCATAGCAAGCCTCACTTCATCTAACATGGCATAGCAAGCCTCACGTCATCTAACATAGCATAGCAAACCTCACTTCATCTTACATGGCATAGCAAGCCTCACTTCATCCAACATGGCATAGCAAGCCTCACTTCATCTAACATAGCATAGCAAGCCTCACTTCATCTAACATTGCATAGCAAACCTCACTTCATCTTACATGGCATAGCAAGCCTCACTTCATCTAACATTGCATAGCAAGCCTCACTTCATCTAACACGGCATAGCAAGCCTCACTTCATCTAACATGGCATAGCAAACCTCACTTCATCTTACATGGCATAGCAAGCCTCACTTCATCTAACATTGCATAGCAAACCTCACTTCATCTTACATGGCATAGCAAGCCTCACTTCATCTAACATGGCATAGCAAGCCTCACTTCATCCAACATAGCATAGCAAACCTCACTTCATCTTACATGGCATAGCAAGCCTCACTTCATCCAACATGGCATAGCAAGCCTCACTTCATCTAACATAGCATAGCAAGCCTCACTTCATCTAACATTGCATAGCAAGCCTCACTTCATCTAACATGGCATAGCAAGCCTCACTTCATCTAACATGGCATAGCAAGCCTCACTTCAACTAACATGGCATAGCAAGCCTCACTTCATCTAACACGGCATAGCAAGCCTCACTTCATCTCCCATGCACCAAGCCTCACTTCATCTAACACGGCATAGCAAGCCTCACTTCATCTAACACGGCATAGCAAGCCTCACTTCATCTAACACGGCATAGCAAGCCTCACTTCATCTAACACGGCATAGCAAGCCTCACTTCATCTAACATGGTATAGCAAGCCTCACTTCATCTAACATGGCATAGCAAGCCTCACTTCATCTTACATTGCATAGCAAGCCTCACTTCATCTAACATGGCATAGCAAGTCTCACTTCATCTTACATGGCATAGCAAGCCTCACGTCATCTAACACGGCATAGCAAGCCTCACTTCATCTAACATGGCATAGCAAACCTCACTTCATCTAACATGGCATAGCAAGCCTCACTTCATCTAACATGGCATAGCAAGCCTCACTTCATCCAACATTGCATAGCAAGCCTCACTTCATCCATCATAGCATAGCAAGCCTCACTTCATCCAACATGGCATAGCAAACCTCACTTCATCTAACATGGCATAGCAAGTCTCACTTCATCTAACACGGCATAGCAAGCCTCACTTCATCTAACATGGCATAACAAGCCTCACTTCATCTAACATGGCATAGCAAGCCTCACTTCATCTAACATGGCATAGCAAGCCTCACTTCATCTAACATGGCATAGCAAGCCTCACTTCATCTAACATAGCATAGCAAGCCTCACTTCATCTAACACGGCATAGCAAGCCTCACTTCATCTAACATGGCATAGCAAGCCTCACTTCATCTAACATGGCATAGCAAGCCTCACTTCATCTAACATGGCATAGCAAGCCTCACTTCATCTAACATTGCATAGCAAGCCTCACTTCATCTAATACGGCATAGCAAGCCTCACTTCATCTAACATGGCATAGCAAGCCTCACTTCATCTAACATGGCATAGCAAGCCTCACTTCATCTTACATTGCATAGCAAGCCTCACTTCATCTAACATTGCATAGCAAGCCTCACTTCATCTAATACGGCATAGCAAGCCTCACTTCATCTAACATGGCATAGCAAGCCTCACTTCATCTAACATGGCATAGCAAGCCTCACTTCATCTAACATAGCATAGCAAGCCTCACTTCATCTAACACGGCATAGCAAGCCTCACTTCATCTAACATGGCATAGCAAGCCTCACTTCATCCAACATAGCATAGCAAGCCTCACTTCATCTAACATGGCATAGCAAGCCTCACTTCATCTAACATGGCATAGCAAGCCTCACTTCATCTTACATTGCATAGCAAGCCTCACTTCATCTAACATTGCATAGCAAGCCTCACTTCATCTAATACGGCATAGCAAGCCTCACTTCATCTAACATGGCATAGCAAGCCTCACTTCATCTAACATGGCATAGCAAGCCTCACTTCATCCAACATAGCATAGCAAGCCTCACTTCATCTAACATGGCATAGCAAGCCTCACTTCATCTAACATGGCATAGCAAGCCTCACTTCATCCAACATAGCATAGCAAGCCTCACTTCATCTAACATGGCATAGCAAGCCTCACTTCATCTAACATGGCATAGCAAGCCTCACTTCATCTAACATAGCATAGCAAGTCTCACTTCATCTAACACGGCATAGCAAGCCTCACTTCATCTAACATGGCATAGCAAGTCTCACTTCATCTAACACGGCATAGCAAGCCTCACTTCATCTAACATGGCATAACAAGCCTCACTTCATCTAACATGGCATAGCAAGCCTCACTTCATCTAACATGGCATAGCAAGCCTCACTTCATCTAACATGGCATAGCAAGCCTCACTTCATCTAACATAGCATAGCAAGCCTCACTTCATCTAACACGGCATAGCAAGCCTCACTTCATCTAACATGGCATAGCAAGCCTCACTTCATCTAACATGGCATAGCAAGCCTCACTTCATCTAACATGGCATAGCAAGCCTCACTTCATCTAACATTGCATAGCAAGCCTCACTTCATCTAATACGGCATAGCAAGCCTCACTTCATCTAACATGGCATAGCAAGCCTCACTTCATCTAACATGGCATAGCAAGCCTCACTTCATCTTACATTGCATAGCAAGCCTCACTTCATCTAACATTGCATAGCAAGCCTCACTTCATCTAATACGGCATAGCAAGCCTCACTTCATCTAACATGGCATAGCAAGCCTCACTTCATCTAACATGGCATAGCAAGCCTCACTTCATCTAACATAGCATAGCAAGCCTCACTTCATCTAACACGGCATAGCAAGCCTCACTTCATCTAACATAGCATAGCAAGCCTCACTTCATCTAACATGGCATAACAAGCCTCACTTCATCTAACATGGCATAGCAAGCCTCACTTCATCCAACATAGCATAGCAAGCCTCACTTCATCTAACATGGCATAGCAAGCCTCACTTCATCTAACATGGCATAGCAAGCCTCACTTCATCTTACATTGCATAGCAAGCCTCACTTCATCTAACATTGCATAGCAAGCCTCACTTCATCTAATACGGCATAGCAAGCCTCACTTCATCTAACATGGCATAGCAAGCCTCACTTCATCTAACATGGCATAGCAAGCCTCACTTCATCCAACATAGCATAGCAAGCCTCACTTCATCTAACATGGCATAGCAAGCCTCACTTCATCTAACATGGCATAGCAAGCCTCACTTCATCCAACATAGCATAGCAAGCCTCACTTCATCTAACATGGCATAGCAAGCCTCACTTCATCTAACATGGCATAGCAAGCCTCACTTCATCTAACATAGCATAGCAAGCCTCACTTCATCTAACATGGCATAGCAAGCCTCACTTCATCCAACATAGCATAGCAAACCTCACTTCATCTTACATGGCATAGCAAGCCTCACTTCATCCAACATGGCATAGCAAGCCTCACTTCATCTAACATAGCATAGCAAGCCTCACTTCATCTAACATGGCATAGCAAGCCTCACTTCATCTAACATAGCATAGCAAGCCTCACTTCATCTAACATGGCATAGCAAGCCTCACTTCATCTACCATGCACTAAGCCTCACTTCATCTAACACGGCATAGCAAGCCTCACTTCATCTAACATGGCATAGCAAGCCTCACTTCATCTAACATGGCATAGCAAGCCTCACTTCATCTACCATGCACCAAGCCTCACGTCATCTAACATGGCATAGCAAGCCTCACTTCATCTAACATTGCATAGCAAGCCTCACTTCATCTAACACGGCATAGCAAGCCTCACTTCATCTAACATGGCATAGCAAGCCTCACTTCATCTAACATGGCATAGCAAGCCTCACTTCATCTACCATGCACCAAGCCTCACGTCATCTAACATGGCATAGCAAGCCTCACTTCATCTAACATGGCATAGCAAGCCTCACTTCATCTAACATGGCATAGCTAGCCTCACTTCATCCAACATGGCATAGCAAGCCTCACTTCAACTAACATTGCATAGCAAGCCTCACTTCATCTAACATGGCATAGCGAGCCTCACTTCATCTAACATTGCATAGCAAGCCTCACTTCATCTAACATTGCATAGCAAGCCTCACTTCATCTAACATTGCATAGCAAGCCTCACTTCATCTAACATTGCATAGCAAGCCTCACTTCATCTTACATTGCATAGCAAGCCTCACTTCATCTAACATGGCATAGCAAGCCTCACTTCATCTAACATAGCATAGCAAGCCTCACTTCATCTAACATGGCATAGCAAGCCTCACTTCATCTACCATGCACCAAGCCTCACTTCATCTAACATGGCATAGCAAGCCTCACTTCATCTAACATGGCATAGCAAGCCTCACTTCAACCAACATGGCATAGCAAGCCTCACTTCATCTAACACGGCATAGCAAGCCTCACTTCATCTAACATGGCATAGCAAGCCTCACTTCATCCAACATAGCATAGCAAGCCTCACTTCATCTAACATGGTATAGCAAGCCTCACTTCATCTAACATGGCATAGCAAGCCTCACTTCATCTAACATGGCATAGCAAGCCTCACTTCAACTAACATGGCATAGCAAGCCTCACTTCATCTAACATGGCATAGCAAGCCTCACTTCAACTAACATGGCATAGCAAGCCTCACTTCATCTAACATGGCATAGCAAGCCTCACTTCATCTAACATGGCATAGCAAGCCTCACTTCATCTAACATTGCATAGCAAGCCTCACTTCATCTAACATTGCATAGCAAGCCTCACTTCATCTAACATTGCATAGCAAGCCTCACTTCATCTTACATTGCATAGCAAGCCTCACTTCATCTAACATGGCATAGCAAGCCTCACTTCATCTAACATAGCATAGCAAGCCTCACTTCATCTAACATGGCATAGCAAGCCTCACTTCATCTACCATGCACCAAGCCTCACTTCATCTAACATGGCATAGCAAGCCTCACTTCATCTAACATGGCATAGCAAGCCTCACTTCAACCAACATGGCATAGCAAGCCTCACTTCATCTAACATGGCATAGCAAGCCTCACTTCATCTAACATGGCATAGCAAGCCTCACTTCAACCAACATGGCATAGCAAGCCTCACTTCATCTAACATGGCATAGCAAGCCTCACTTCATCTAACATGGCATAGCAAGCTCATTTTCCACTTGCTTGAGCTCATATGTTTACCATGTTACAGTAAGAGTAATCAGGATATATTGACAGTCATATTCCAATACAATTATCCCATGCCAATGATGAATAGCATCTAATATGTATGATAGTATTTGTAATTGTGTGATTTGTGTGATTTGTGTGATTTTGGATTAGATGTGCGTTTTCAATTGTATAGTTTCATTCAATAAAGCCACCTTCAACATAGCCAATTGTATATGTGAACTCTAACAAAAAGAAGAAATATTTAAGCTGATGATCAGGGTATTACCTACCTCATATCCCGCACTATATGCAGGGTATTACCTACCTCATATCCCGCACTATATGCAGGGTAGCACCTACCTCATATCCCGCACTATATGCAGGGTATTACCTACCTCATATCCCGCACTATATGCAGGGTATTACCTACCTCATATCCCGCACTATATGCAGGGTATTACCTACCTCATATCCCGCACTATATGCAGGGTATTACCTACCTCATATCCCACACTATATGCAGGGTATTACCTACCTCATATCCCGCACTATATGCAGGGTATTATCTACCTCATATCCCGCACTATATGCAGGGTATTACCTACCTCATATCCCGCACTATATGCAGGGTATTACCTACCTCATATCCCGCACTATATGCAGGGTATTACCTACCTCATATCCCGCACTATATGCACCAAGCTGGACTCTACATACTGAAAGGAAATCAATGAAAATTATCTTTTAGTTACGTGATTGTGGGTACAGAAGATCATTATCTCCTATCCATCTTTGATGTTTATTCTATAGGTCAATCGATCGTACTTGATGAATACTTTCTCCACTAGAATATGAATAAAGAATGTGAGATTACCCTTTAAATTCACAAATTATAGGATTATGGCTCAAAGATAGAATAGTTGGGTCTTAAATAAGATGATATCAGATTGGCATTTGGATTCCTACAAATGCACACGCATACGTCAGTCACATGTGACTTTACACTTTGAACAGCGCTCTGATACCTGGAATATTGAAGTCCATAACAATACTGAGCGCTCAGGGATGTGTACTGTGCTTAAAACATTAATGACGCTTTCAAATTGTAAAGTAAAGAGTATCATTAAAATAATTTCACCAGATATTGACCTAAGACGGGCAGTGTTGCAAGATTAGCTTAATTATGTACGTTTTGTACTTAATTTTGTAGGTTTTGAATTGTTTATTAAATTAAATTTTATTTCAGGTATTCCTTTATGAGGCATGATACCTGACCTTTAGCATGAAGCCAGTCTACCCTCTCTCTGACTGCATCTTGTATATCGCTGTATCTATCCATCTTGTGTGCATTCCCGTCCATGTATAATTTCCCTGGGTGCTAGTGTTATTTGGGGTGAGCTTGGCTGGATGGACAGGTAGCGTGCAGGCATCAGCTGACCATTCCTCTTATGTAATATAACATTAATGATGTGGGAAAATAAGACTCCCTAAACCACAAGTGATGTGAAGATTATTGTGGGAACACTTCTCTGTATGAAATATCCACAACCAAGGCGTCTTGCGATGGGACAAAGACAGGAATTATATGATCTTATAGTTCCGTGAATCATAATTTGATAATATTCTTTTGTGAAGAGTGCGACAGTGATGATATAAGTAAGAGCAATGCAGCCAAAGAATGATTTAATATCTCTGATGCATCCGTCTCAGGACCTGGTGTGATTTGGCATCAGCTGTGAAGCTTAGTGTGAACACCACCAAGACAATGGCATGGCAAGGTACGTACACCCAGACAATGGCATGACAAGGTACGTACACCCAGACAATGGCATGACAAGGTACGTACACCCAGACAATGGCATAGCAAGGTACGTACACCCAGACAATGGCATAGCAAGGTACATACAACCAGACAATGGCATGGCAAGGTACGCGCACCCAGACAATGGCATGGCAAGGTACGTGCACCCAGACAATGGCATGGCAAGGTACGTGCACCCAGACAATGGCATGGCAAGGTACGTACACCCAGACAATGGCATGGCAAGGTACGTACACCCAGACAATGGCATGACAAGGTACGTACACCCAGACAATGGCATAGCAAGGTACGTACACCCAGACAATGGCATAGCAAGGTACATACAACCAGACAATAGCATGGCAAGGTATGTGCACCCAGACAATGGCATGGCAAGGTACGCGCACCCAGACAATGGCATGGCAAGGTACGTGCACCCAGACAATGGCATGGCAAGGTACGTGCACCCAGACAATGGCATGGCAAGGTACGTGCACCCAGACAATGGCATGGCAAGGTACGTACACCCAGACAATGGCATGGCAAGGTATGTACACCCAGGCAATGGCATGGCAAGGTATGTACACCCAGACAATGGCATGGCAAGGTACGTACACCCAGACAATGGCATGGCAAGGTACGTACACCCAGACAATGACATGGCAAGGTACGCACACCCAGACAATGGTATAGCAAGGTACGTACACCCAGACAATGGCATGGCAAGGTACGTACACCCAGACAATGGCATGGCAAGGTACGTACACCCAGGCAATGGCATTGCAAGGTACACACAACCAGACAATGGCATGACAAGGTACGTACAACCAGACAATGGCATGGCAAGGTACGTACACCCAGGCAATGGCATAGCAAGGTACGTACACCCAGGCAATGGCATAGCAAGGTACGTACACCCAGGCACTTTGACCTTATAATGCCCATATGATGAATGACAACATGATTACGTCAGTGCAATACTTTTTTCAGTTTTCATCCAGTTCTGTTGTATAAACCACACTATGATCTTATTCACCCCGAATTGATAGTGGAGATTAAAGAAGTGTGTATATTAACAAATCACTGTTTTAACAGCTCAGGTTTTATATTCAGTGTTAATCACAGTATGCACATTGAACATGGCTTATGAGAGCGACTTTTGACATTATAACTGGCCAGTTTACACACGACATGGTAATCTTGATTATGCCACACAGCAAACAGTATTCATATTCCCGATTATATGGATTGCGATAATCGTTCAATGCGCCATGCCTACAATGGTATCTGTTACAGATCCCGAGTAGAAGGTCCCAGGTTGTCATGGAGGTGGAGATAGTTCACCATGGTGGCTATTCTGTCCTGCCTGTACATGATGTTTAGTGTTGATTACCATGCATATAAAACACTTTGATAATACACTGTAATGAGAAATTGCAATTAATGCTTTTTTTTTTAAAGGTTATATACATAGGATAGATTAAAGACATATAGTAGTGCCATGACAATATGATACAACTCAGATATAAATGACCGAGGTCTGGTATTTTACAGGAAAAGTATGACGTTGAGAGTGGGACGCTAAGTGGGGAACTATAAGGAAATCCATGAAGATAAGGGCGACATCAGGTGTAGGTCTACTATTAACACGATGCCTAAAAGGCCTGAGCGAACTTCCTTGATGAATAGAAATAGGCGCAATCTTCAAAGTGGAAATTAGTGTTTGGATGGCATTCCCTATCAGGGCAAGCTGATAGTACCTCAGTCAGCTTGTAGTATTAGTCAGCTTGTAGCCTACCACTGCGCGTACACCAGGCAATGACGTCATTACAGCCTCGCAGTCTGACAGCACGTGCACGATCCGATGACGTAACTCAAATATCATGTACTGTATGCATAGGTGCACTTTGCTGCTGGTACTTTGCTTCTGTGATCACGTGGTCTCACATCCTTTAGTCACATGGGCAGCAAGGTATGGAATGAGCTGCCACAAGATTTAAAATGTTATACAACTGTGAAGCAATTTAAGGAGCACATCAAAGTATTGCATGGTCCTTGTGACTGCTCTGTTAATCGTTGGAAATGCTTATAAATATTGCACATTTTGTTTCCTCGTCACAAAACAGCCTTAATGCTCATTTTTTTGTTGAATTTGTAAGTGAGTCTGAATACATCTTTGTATTGTATTGCATTATTGACCAATAAATGGTGTTCTCATCATCAATAATCACTACTGTTGCATCCTGAATTTGGAGGGAAAATGCACGTGCAAATTAAACAATGAGGACCACATGACGTCATAACGATTATCAGGTGAAAATGACGTCATAGTGTTGATAAATTCTGCGTTGCCTTTTGCCACCTGTATTTGATAAAGATAAAAGTTATCTAACGGATTTTGATGCACAATGGATTGGATGCCTCAACCAAAGGTGATTCGATCACAACTGATGAAAATCAAGAACCTTAGGCCGACCATGCCTGACTTCAGTGCAATGAAGAGGCCTCAGTACTGGTGAGAATATATACTACTCTCCTTTGCTCCAGGCCTCGGGCTAACTTACATAACACCAGTAATCAGAGAGAGGAGACCTACAGTGACCGGCAAGTGTCCGAAACCGGCAGATGAAACTCGGACATTTTTAACTCAGTCAAATATCGAGTAAAACTGTTCTGTACTAACTGCAATTGAGCTGAATATTGTGCCTCACACGTCATCTTGTTATTCTTATTCCTTTCAAAACGTTAAAAGAGTTTATTTGTTTTCACCGCACAAATGATCGCATCACTGTCAAATGACGTCAGAAGTGGTGACGTAACCAATATCACCGTATAACTCAATGCAGACTCGGACAATCTGCAGGTTTGCTCAATGCGTGAATATCCTGATAATTCTGTAAATATTAAACGTGTATCATTTTTACTCCACAGGCCATTAAGACTGACGATCTTCTATTGACGTGAAAAGTTTTTATCCAGTTTTTAAAGGTTTTGTGAAAATTAGGAGTGAAAAACATGAAAGTGTCCGGATTTGGCTGCCGGTCACTGTAGTAAAGCTGGCTACACTGCTAGTACTCTCCTTTACTTAGGACTCACTATCATAACACCAGTAATCAGAGAGAGGAGACCTAGTAAAGCTGGCTACACTGCTAGTACTCTCCTTTACTTAGGACTCACTATCATAACACCAGTAATCAGAAAGAGGAGACCTAGTAAAGCTGGTTACACTGCTAGTACTCTCCTTTGCTTTGGACTCACTATCATAACACCAGTAATCAGAGAGAGGAGACCACGTGAAGCTGACTGCATTGCATGACATGGTTTAACACACCAGATGGCAGCAAGGCCAACTCGAGCAGAAAGAATTGATATCTCAGCAATGAGAGGCCCTTCTCATCAAAACAGAATCCTTTACAAAAAATATATATTCCTGTAAAGTGAATGACGAAGCTCAATTTATTCTATCTAATATTGAAGGCTCAGAATTTATTTTTGATATCTTGGGGTAATTCCTCCAAGGTGATATTAAGGTTCCTTGTGGTCTATTGGATAGCATGTTTGCCTTGAATCCTGATGTCATGATTTCATATCATACACAGGAAACCCTTTCTTCAAATTGTATCAGTCTTATTGTGAATTATAAGGAATGGAGTCCTCCAGAATATTATCAAAGTCAAATATTTGACTGTGTCCTAATCTTTGTGTACTTAATATGCTTAGATTCTATCTAATTACAATCATTTCCCATACAATATTATAATAATGATAAATAAATTCATATCAAGTATAAGCTGAAACCAGATCGCGTTTGTTCAGAGCGATATTGATATTGATTCGTCAAAGTTGAGTAATAATTTCTCCTTCCTTGGCCATGCGTCACCATGTCTATTAAGATCAAGGAGAACAGATTTGGGCCGACAGTATATAGGATTATGACGACGGCATATTACATATGACCACAATATATATCAAACACCTAACGCCGAATATCGGTTTGTGCAACTTTTAAAAACACGGTGCGTGTGGGCATTGTACGTATACTTGAGTCGATACAAGGGGGAATAAATAGCTCTGGTCAAGATCCAAAAGTCTCACTTCTACCTTATATTATACCTGGATATGTCTGCAGCTCAGTTGTATCTTTGACATGATTCATTATTAACCCACTTCAAGGATCACTTAATTGAAAAGCTGGCGTATAGTATCATAATAGTCGTACAATGGATTTGTGACATATTTCCTCGTTTATTCATCGTATTGATATGGCTTATCAGGACGATAAAGACACGTTATCTGACCATTTATTGTCCAGTCAAACACACTACTGATTGTTGAGCTGAATAAGGTCAACAAGAAGCTGTGGGCAGATGTCATGGGTTTCAGGCTATTTACCAGAGATGAAGATACTTTATAAACATGTTTGTATATAATATACATGGAGATAGATTTCATTTGACTTTTTTGTTTACCAATTAGGCAAACATTCTGGAGCAAGAATCTGAACATTAACATTATGGGATGTTGCGGAGGAGGAGCGTGGGATATAGACTTCAAGCTGAGGGCGTCCCAGGTCATGCTACAAGGGTTCATCTTCATAGGGGGTCTCATGTGCAGCATCCCGCTGGGATGGACCACCAGGATATTCTCAGACAACTGCATTCTATATACCTCAATGACTGTGCTGGAAACCAGAAACAATACGTTTGCCCTGGACACTGAGCTGACCACGTGGGGCGGTCTGGACATGTGTTATTATTGCACATATTCCTCTGTCTGCGCAGCCATCTACTCTATCATCTGGATCTGGTTCTATGTGTTGGTCAGTGACTGGAGCAAGAGGAAAACAAGAGATGGGTATGTGAAACTTTTACTCCATTATTATGATATACTCCAAAGTATATACTCCCTTGAGTGAGCCACAATAGTGCAGCGAAAGGGTAAAGCAATGGTGTCAAGGTGGGGCTGTTTTGATACCATTATCCGATAGTGCCGGATTTCATGAGACTTTGATAGTCAGAATGTCGTCCCATTGAAGCTACTTTTATAGCCCATCTGACTGACACATTTATTTTCTTCCATCCCCCCTCCGATTGATTAATGGTTCGTCCCGATCTTTATGAATAGCCATTTGATTAATAGCCACCCATCATCATAACCATGTGGTGGGTGACAATAGTAAGCAATATCCATTTGACAGTTTGCACACTTTGATATGGAGTTGCAGTTATACACTTTCTCTCAGGTTAGATATGGAATGTATGGGCATCTCTTGAGCAAAGCAGAATCAAGCACAGGAGATGGCTACGGTAGGAAAGACAAACATGGTGCGGAGAATCTGACTACAAAATAGCATGTATACACGCAAGCCATGATGTAAGAATTGTTTGTTCAGCCAGACATAATAATTTCTTGTCATAAGCAAATGCTTAACGCCTTGGCTCATGTTATGACAAACATATTGAAATAAAGTACACCTCTCTATTATATGACACAATCTTACCTCATTATTTGTTTTTGCGATGTTTGATTTCTAAAAGACAATAAACACATTAAAATTATGCAAATGTACTTTTAAATGTCATCTTGACGTCTCGCACTACTACAAATTCATTGATTTGATTTGATTTGATTTGATTGATTTAGTTTGATTTAATTTGATTTGATTTGCCATTTTCCCGTATTTGATTGGTCGAGACATGCGGCGGCGTCACCGTTAGAGCCAAATACATTAATTTTATTATCATGGAAGGAAATGTAAAGATTTAATAAAATATGCAAGTGATTAATTTGAGCCAGGACGTAAAGGCTCGTTATGATGCTTCTGTTTATCTGTAAGGTATACCTACATTTTATATAGATATAAAGTATATCAAAATATTCTTATCTGGTTAACCAATTGTAAACCCACATATAGAAGATCTGTGTACTGTGCAATATTTTCAATCCATGCCAAGTGTGTGCATATGGGAGTTAAACACCTCCAGGTCTCCAACGGATAAGCATCATACAAGATGTGTTTACCTTGGTGCCAGGATAGAGCCCATGTGATTTGGCCTTCATTCAACAAAAAGAAATATAGGAAATGTGTAAAAAGTTCTTGAGTTTTCTTCTTCAATGCCATTGGTCTCCGTTGATTGTCTGAATATCTGTGCATTGTTTACGTAATGTAATGGTTTAGGTTTCACACTACCATTGGCCTTGGTTGATTGTCTGAATATCTGTGCATTGTTTACGTAATGTAATGGTTTAGGTTTCACACTACCATTGGCCTTGGTTGATTGTCTGAATATCTGTGCATTGTTTACGTAATGTAATGGTTTAGGTTTCACACTACCATTGGCCTTGGTTGATTGTCTGAATATCTGTGCATTGTTTACGTAATGTAATGGTTTAGGTTTCACACTACCATTGGCCTTGGTTGATTGTCTGAATATCTGTGCATTGTTCACGTAATGTAATGGTTTAGGTTTCACACTATCATTGGCCTTGGTTGATTGTCTGAATATCTGTGCATTGTTTACGTAATGTAATGGTTTAGGTTTCACACTATCGGTAAAGAATAACATCAGAATGGACCTGAACATTTGGCTGTAAATGGATACATAATGGAATATATTCAAATTAAAAACAAATTGCTTTATACATCTCAAGGGCATGTACAAGACCTATCCATTTTCCGTCACCAAATCAATACGAGATGATAGGTTGATATAATCATATAGGTTGACATAAACATATAGGTTGACATAAACATATAGGTTGACATAAACATATAGGTTGACATAAACATATAGGTTGACATAAACATATAGGTTGTTATAAACATATAGGTTGTTATAAACATATAGGTTGATATAAACATATAGGTTGTTATAAACATATAGGTTGATATAAACATATAGGTTGACATAAACATATAGGTTGACATAAACATATAGGTTGACATAAACATATAGGTTGACATAAACATATAGATTGACATAAACATATAGGTTGTTATAAACATATAGGTTGATCAATATAAACATATAGGTTGACATAAACATATAGATTGACATAAACATATAGGTTGTTATAAACATATAGTTTGACATAAACATATAGGTTGACATAAACATATAGGTTGATATAAACATATAGGTTGACATAAACATATAGGTTGACATAAACATATAGATTGACATAAACATATAGGTTGACATAAACATATAGATTGACATAAACATATAGATTGACATAAACATATAGATTGACATAAACATATAGATTGACATAAACATATAGGTTGACATAAACATATAGGTTGACATAAACATATAGGTTGATATAAACATATAGGTTGACATAAACATATAGATTGACATAAACATATAGATTGACATAAACATATAGATTGATATAAACATATAGGTTGACATAAACATATAGGTTGATATAAACATATAGGTTGTTATAAACATATAGGTTGATCAATATAAACATATAGGTTGACATAAACATATAGGTTGATCAATATAAACATATAGGTTGATATAAACATATAGGTTGATCAATATAAACATATAGGTTGACATAAACATATAGGTTGTTATAAACATATAGGTTGACATAAACATATAGGTTGACATAAACATATAGGTTGACATAAACATATAGGTTGACATAAACATATAGGTTGACATAAACATATAGGTTGACATAAACATATAGGTTGACATAAACATATAGGTTGACATAAACATATAGGTTGACATAAACATAAAGGTTGATAAAAACATATAGGTTGACATGAACATATAGATTGACATAAACATATAGGTTGACATAAACATATAGATTGACATAAACATATAGGTTGACATAAACATATAGGTTGACATAAACATATAGGTTGACATAAACATATAGGTTGACATAAACATATAGGTTGACATAAACATATAGGTTGACATAAACATAAAGGTTGACATAAACATATAGGTTGTTATAAACATATAGGTTGACATGAACATATAGGTTGACATAAACATATAGGTTGACATAAACATATAGGTTGACATAAACATATAGGTTGACATAAACATATAGGTTGTTATAAACATATAGATTGACATAAACATAGATTGACATAAACATATAGGTTGACATAAACATATAGGTTGACATAAACATATAGATTGACATAAACATAGATTGACATAAACATATAGGTTGACATAAACATATAGGTTGTTATAAACATATAGATTGACATAAACATATAGGTTGACATAAACATATAGGTTGACATAAACATATAGGTTGTTATAAACATATAGGTTGACATAAACATATAGGTTGATATAAACATATAGGTTGACATAAACATATAGGTTGATATAAACATATAGATTGACATAAACATATAGGTTGACATAAACATATAGGTTGATATAAACATATAGGTTGTTATAAAAATATAGGTTGATCAATATAAACATATAGGTTGACATAAACATAAAGGTTGATCAATATAAACATATAGGTTGATATAAACATATAGGTTGATCAATATAAACATATAGGTTGATATAAACATATAGGTTGATCAATATTAACATATAGGTTGACATAAACATATAGGTTGTTATAAACATATAGGTTGATATAAACATATAGGTTGATATAGACATATAGGTTGATATAGACATATAGGTTGACATAAACATATAGGTTGATATAAACATATAGGTTGATATAAACATATAGGTTGACATAAACATATAGGTTGTTATAAACATATAGGTTGATCAATATAAACATATAGGTTGACATAAACATATAGGTTGATCAATATAAACATATAGGTTGATATAAACATATAGGTTGATCAATATAAACATATAGGTTGACAAAAACATATAGGTTGTTATAAACATATAGGTTGACATAAACATATAGGTTGATATAAACATATAGGTTGATATAAACATATAGGTTTACATAAACATATAGGTTGACATAAACATATAGGTTGACATAAACATATAGGTTGATCAATATAAACATATAGGTTGACATAAACATATAGGTTGTTATAAACATATAGGTTGACATAAACATATAGATTGACATAAACATATAGGTTGACATAAACATATAGGTTGACATAAACATATAGGTTGACATAATCATATAGGTTGACATAAACATATAGGTTGACATAAACATATAGGTTGACATAAACATATAGGTTGACATAAACATATAGGTTGACATAAACATATAGGTTGACATAAACATATAGATTGACATAAACATATAGATTGACATAAACATATAGGTTGTTATAAACATATAGGTTGACATAAACATATAGGTTGACATAAACATATAGGTTGACATAAGCATATAGGTTGATATAAACATATAGGTTGACATAAACATATAGGTTGACATAAACATATAGATTGATCAATATAAACATATAGATTGACATAAACATATAGGTTGACATAAACATATAGGTTGATATAAACATATAGATTGACATAAACATATAGGTTGACATAAACATATAGGTTGATATAAACATATAGGTTGATCAATATAAACATATAGGTTGACATAAACATATAGGTTGACATAAACATATAGATTGACATAAACATATAGATTGACATAAACATATAGGTTGTTATAAACATATAGGTTGACATAAACATATAGGTTGATATAAACATATAGGTTGATATAAACATATAGGTTGACATAAACATATAGGTTGACATAAACATATAGATTGACATAAACATATAGATTGACATAAACATATAGGTTGACATAAACATATAGGTTGACATAAACATATAGATTGACATAAACATATAGATTGACATAAACATGTAGGTTGATATAAACATATAGGTTGATATAAATATTCCGTCTCCAAATCAATACGAGATAATCAGTAATAAAAGCATAGGTTTGATATAAAAATATAGATTGACATAAAATATAGATGTGACATCAACATCCATGATGATATACAAAAGCGTAGCACCTCTTAATCATAGATCATGATTGGCATAAGTCCTCTCCCCAGTCAGCAGTGAAGCATTGGCTGCCAGTGAGAGAGGGTATGGTACCTCTATGACGGATATAAGATCATAGATCATGACTGGCATAAGTCCTCGCCCCAGTCAGCAGTGAAGCATCGGCTGCCAGTGAGAGAGGGTATGGTACCTCTATGACGGATATAAGATCATAGATCATGACTGGCATAAGTCCTCGCCCCAGTCAGCAGTGAAGCATTGGCTGGCAGTGAGAGAGGGTATGGTACCTCTATGACGGATATAAGATCATAGATCATGACTGGCATAAGTCCTCGCCCCAGTCAGCAGTGAAGCATCGGCTGCCAGTGAGAGAGGGTATGGTACCTCTATGACGGATATAAGATCATAGATCATGACTGGCATAAGTCCTCGCCCCAGTCAGCAGTGAAGCATCGGCTGCCAGTGAGAGAGGGTATGGTACCTCTATGACGGATATAAGATCATAGATCATGACTGGCATAAGTCCTCGCCCCAGTCAGCAGTGAAGCATCGGCTGCCAGTGAGAGAGGGTATGGTACCTCTATGACGGATATAAGATCATAGATCATGACTGGCATAAGTCCTCGCCCCAGTCAGCAGTGAAGCATCGGCTGCCAGTGAGAGAGGGTATGGTACCTCTATGACGGATATAAGATCATAGATCATGACTGGCATAAGTCCTCGCCCCAGTCAGCAGTGAAGCATTGGCTACCAGTGAGAGAGGGTATGATACCTCTATGACGGATATTAGATCATAGATCATGACTGGCATAAGTCCTCGCCCCAGTCAGCAGTGAAGCATCGGCTGCCAGTGAGAGAGGGTATGGTACCTCTATGACGGATATAAGATCATAGATCATGACTGGCATAAGTCCTCGCCCCAGTCAGCAGTGAAGCATCGGCTGCCAGTGAGAGAGGGTATGGTACCTCTATGACGGATATAAGATCATAGATCATGACTGGCATAAGTCCTCGCCCCAGTCAGCAGTGAAGCATTGGCTGCCAGTGAGAGAGGGTATGGTACCTCTATGACGGATATAAGATCATAGATCATGACTGGCATAAGTCCTCGCCCCAGTCAGCAGTGAAGCATTGGCTGGTAGTGAGAGAGGCGAACTGAACCCTGTCAATCATCAAATTAAAATGCTATCCAATTGTTCCATATTGGTTTTCATATTTATTTCATTCAAACTGTTTTCCTTTTAAAAAGAGTAACCAACATACATTAATGTCGAAATCCTAATATATAGTTATTATTGATTCAACAAATGACCTATTCAAATAAAAAGCCATATTAAAAATATTTGGGATTTTACGTCATTTGCAACATTGTTTCAGTTATTTCACGACGAGACCTGATATAGTTCTGTCGATGTAACAGAGAGAGTGCTGCCTCACTGAACTATCATGTCACAGGTTCTTGTCATTGCAACCCATCAGGTCAGATTTACACGGACAATGGTTTTAATCTTCGAGCACGGGCCTCAGCTCATATAAGACATTGAATCATCGATATAGTTGTCCTAGCTTCACTGGATATCTTGCCCATGTGTATTGTATAACAGATAGGTTCTGTGTGTTTCAGACCGCCACCCGACATCCGCCTCGTCTTGCCTACTCTATTCGTGACAGTGGTTCTCTTTGTATGTTCCCTAGTGTCTGCAGGAATAGTCACAGCGGGCACTGGTGACTGGTGCTATAGTATAGAGAACAACCTTCCAGGGTAAGTCTATAGTATAGAGAACAACCTTCCAGGGTAAGTCTATAGTATAGAAAACCACCTTCCAGGGTAAGTCTATAGTGTAGAGAACAACCTTCCAGGGTAAGTCTATAGTATAGAGAACAACCTTCCAGAGTAAGTCTATAGTATAGAGAACAACCTTCCAGGGTAGGTCTATAGTATAGAGAACAACCTTCCAGGGTAAGTCTATAGTATAGAGAACAACCTTCCAGGGTAAGTCTATAGTATAGGGAACAACCTTCCAGGGTAAGTCTATAGTATAGAGAACAACCTTCCAAGGTACATCTATAGTATAGAGAACAACCTTCCAGGGTAGGTCTATAGTATAAGGAACAACCTTCCAGGGTAAGTCTATAGTATAGAGAACAACCTTCCAGGGTAAGTTTATAGTATAGAGAACAACCTTCCAGTGTAAGTGTTCCCAGCCTTATATGCTGTTTGCATGTCCCCTATATTATCTTGGCGGTGAGTGTCCTCTGGTGGCAGATTCTATTAAGGAACTCATTTGAAGTGTACTCGGTTATACAAAGTATAAAGAACAATACAAGTAATGTAGGATGTTGTCTAAGTGATATAGGGCAGAAACAAGTCATGTATAAGGTGTGATTGCTTAATGCTACAAGGATGCAGTGCAGGAACCAGTGACTAGTCATATACGGTGATTGCCATGTGGAAAAGTGTAGGAACGACTCATGTAAGGTGATCACCGAATGTTGTAGTTTTGATAACAGCCATGTAGTGTTATATCTTGGGGCCATTGTAAAGGAACAATAAAGGAATTATACTCTTTTGTTTTCATGGATGTTAGTGGTAATTGTTATAGAGGTAAAGTTGATTCCATAGAATGTTACCCTATTGAATGCCATACACTTGGAGTTATTATTGGGTTGTCTTTCTCTTTGAAGCCATCCATGCTCCTATATTTCTACTCGGGACTGGGGCAACGTGGAGGCCGGGCATCTAGTATACACCTATTCCTGCATATCAGTGGTAAGGGACAATCTATGATAAACAAAAATCAGTGTTTAGTTTTTATGATTAAAAAAATAATATTCCATTTTCTATTTTCGTTACACACTATTAATTGGGAATTGCATGCGTTTAAATGAATATTTTGTTGCAATAAGAGAAACGTTGGTTCATAAGTACAGTGATTGATGTAGGGATATGGTGGTTGGTTTCAGGGAGGGGCGTGGTTACTGGTGATTGATGTAGGGATATGGTGGTTGGTTTCAGGAAGGCGCTTGGTTACTGGTGATTGATGTAGGGATATGGTGGTTGGTTTCAGGGAGGGGCGTGGTTACTGGTGATTGATGTAGGGATATGGTGGTTGGTTTCAGGGAGGGGCGTGGTTACTGGTGATTGATGTAGGGATATGGTTGTTGGTTTCAGGGAGGCGCATGGTTACTGGTGATTGATGTAGGGATATGGTTGTTGGTTTCAGGGAGGCGCGTGGTTACTGGTGATTGATGTAGGGATGTGGTGGTTGGTTTCAGGGAGGCGCGTGGTTACTGGTGATTGATGTAGGGATTTGGTGGTTGGTTTCAGGGAGGCACGTGGTCACTGGTGATTGATGTAGGGATGTGGTGGTTGGTTTCAGGGAGGCGCGTGGTTACTGGTGATTGATGTAGGGATATGGTGGTTGGTTTCAGGGAGGGGCGTGGTTACTGGTGATTGATGTAGGGATATAGTTGTTGGTTTCAGGGAGGGGCGTGGCTGCTGGTGATTGATGTAGGGATATGGTTGTTGGTTTGAGGGAGGCGCGTGGTTACTCGTGATTGATGTAGGGATATGGTTGTTGGTTTCAGGGAGGGGCATGGCTACTGGTGATTTATGTAGGGATATGGTGGTTGGTTTCAGGGAGGCGCGTGGTTACTGGTGATTGATGTAGGGATATGGTTGTTGGTTTCAGGGAGGCGCGTGGTTACTGGTGATTTATGTAGGGATATGGTGGTTGGTTTCAGGGAGGCGCGTGGTTACTGGTGATTGATGTAGGGATATGGTGGTTAGTTTCAGGGAGGCGCGTGGTTACTGGTGATTGATGTAGGGATATTGTGGTTGGTTTCAGGGAGGGGCGTGGTTACTGGTGATTGATGTAGGGATTTGGTGGTTGGTTTCAGGGAGGCGCGTGGTTACTGGTGATTGATGTAGGGATATTGTGGTTGGTTTCAGGGAGGGGCGTGGTTACTGGTGATTGATGTAGGGATTTGGTGGTTGGTTTCAGGGAGGCGCTTGGTTACTGGTGATTGATGTAGGGATATGGTGGTTGGTTTCAGGGAGGGGCGTGGCTGCTGGTGATTGATGTAGGGATATGGTTGTTGGTTTCAGGGAGGGGCGTGGTTACTGGTGATTGATGTAGGGATATGGTTGTTGGTTTCAGGGAGGGGCGTGGTTACTGGTGATTGATGTAGGGATATGGTTGTTGGTTTCAGGGAGGCGCGTGGTTACTGGTGATTGATGTAGGGATATGGTTGTTGGTTTCAGGGAGGGGCGTGGTTACTGGTGATTGATGTAGGGATATGGTGGTTGGTTTCAGGGAGGCGCGTGGTTACTGGTGATTGATGTAGGGATATGATTGTTGGTTTCAGGGAGGGGCGTGGCTGCTGGTGATTGATGTAGGGATATGGTGGTTGGTTTCAGGGAGGGGCGTGGCTGCTGGTGATTGATGTAGGGATATGGTTGTTGGTTTCAGGGAGGGGCGTGGTTACTGGTGATTGATGTAGGGATATGGTGGTTGGTTTCAGGGAGGGGCGTGGTTACTGGTGATTGATGTAGGGATATGGTGGTTGGTTTCAGGGAGGCGCGTGGTTACTGGTGATTGATGTAGGGATATGGTGGTTGGTTTCAGGGAGGGGCGTGGTTACTGGTGATTGATGTAGGGATATGGTGGTTGGTTTCAGGGAGGCGCGTGGTTACTGGTGATTGATGTAGGGATATGATTGTTGGTTTCAGGGAGGGGCGTGGCTGCTGGTGATTGATGTAGGGATATGGTGGTTGGTTTCAGGGAGGGGCGTGACTGCTGGTGATTGATGTAGGGATATGGTGGTTGGTTTCAGGGAGGGGCGTGGCTGCTGGTGATTGATGTAGGGATATGATTGTTGGTTTCAGGGAGGGGCGTGGCTGCTGGTGATTGTCTTGGGAGGTCAGGTCGGACTGGCGGCCTTCCGACTACACTTCTATCAGTCACTCCTGGATGACCTAGGCAGTTCAGATGACAGCAAGGATTATTCCGGATCGTCATCTTATGAGGAAGAGATATGTCTGGGGGAGGTGGAGCTCATCCAGACTACCAGGAATACACCCAGGAAAACATCCACTCATTCCTCTTCCACTGACGTTATGATGGACTCGCAAACAGAAGTCCATTTTGGCTTCCAGAATAATTATTTTAGTGATTTCGATGATGGGTCAACTAAACAAATACCAGTTAGATTAAAAAGGACATTATCGTCAGAAGATATTAAACGATCTCAAAATTTAAGGCGGAAGGGTGTGACGTCATTGTCTAGATCGGACGAGGATTTCACATCAGTGCAGCACATGGTGGAGAGGGATATATTTTTAGAATCATTGGAAATCGACAGATCAGAAATCAAATCAAAGTATCACGTGACTGACATCGACGCTGGTAATGCTAATAACCACAATGCAAATTATAATTATGAAATGTGTTTAATTTCCGAAGGGGAAGATGAGACGATAAATAGTGAAACAAAACTGGTACATACTGATGTTTCAGTGTGCTAGAACATGCTCATTTTTATTTGGTTCAAAGGTTTTTTTTTATCCCTTCGATCATGATAAATAATGATATTTCACAAAAAGCCACAATATATTCATCAAAAACTTTACATTTAATGTCCACAAGTATTATTTATTCAAATATACTCTTTGTTTATACCCAGTAATAAATGTCCAAATATTGCAACTGAAGTTAAGTTTACAAATTCATTGTAAGGAGTTATTTGCATTAAAATGGGTGACGTCATATGTTTGATTGTTGCCCTAAATAGTGGATTTAATATCTTAAACAAGATCTTACCGCATTATATGAAGGGCACATATATTATGTAGATTCATATTACCAAATATTTATAATATAAGGAAATTAATTCACTAATGAATCATTTATTTGCGTCCAGCGTTAATATGCACAAAATTAGTTTTGAGGAATCTGATCGGCCTGATTAATGTTTGTAATTATATGGAGATGCCTTATTTATTGGCTAACCATCCACCAACCCCAATCCCCGCCCCCAGCATATGTTAGCAACATTGGCATTCTCAAATATGGCATTAACAAATATTTACAAAATAATTAAATAAAATTAGTTTAGACATAAAACATTTATTTTCGTACAGATCTATGTGATTAATAGCTATATACATGAAAGTAATTTTGAACGGTATCTATAGAATTTTATGAAATATTGATATTGGTGCCTTGGTTGCTCAGAGCTGTTACATTGTGTGTGAATAATTACCCTGACGTAAACGGCATGAATATCGTGACGAGTCAACAATAAGCACTAAATACTTGGCTGCACTTTGCTTTCTCCCCAACCTCTTTACTAGGGCTTTAGGGCTAGATACCTACTATAACATATTGATATGCCGACCCGGGAAAGTTTTGGGGTTGAAATTTCTGTGAACTTGGGTCAAGGTCATGGTCATGGTTAGCACATTAGTCACCCCGCTTGTGAATGCTCAGTTTTCAGCAATATCATATATTTTCTATTTTTTGTTTTTTATCAGGGATAGGTCAAGACTTGGAACATTGTTACTTCATTGATTATGCACTCCTGACTATAAGAATAGAGCGATGGAAATGTACGCCATACATATGACTGAACTGTGGTTGGCGCAGATGGAGGTGGGAATAGAATGGTTTTGAGAAAAACCAATTTTTCAAAATAAACAAAATGTGATATCTGACAGAAATAACATTTATTGGCACTCCGCCCAGCTTAAAAAGAGAAGAAAAATGACAAGCTTTAATTGAAATATGAAACGTTTATTGCATTGGATGTCATTTTCTAAAAGATGAAAAAAATGAAATAAGAATAAAAATGACTCAATCTAAGGTCTCTAAATATATGAATCGGTAATGTCAAAACGGTTTCAGTGCAACACGTGGATTTCGCAGAGTTCCCATTGAGACTGACTGTCTGGCAGCCATGACACCTTATCGAACTGGATGAGCACGTGATGGCAGGAGCATGCTTTGAGGCAGTCACAGACTATATCACAGACCACATCCTCTCCCTGAATACCATACATTGCTTCTACTTGACACTGGTAATGATAATCACACTCAGTGCCCCCTGGTGGCAGGTACACTATAAAGTAGGGCTCTCTACAATTGATGCTCTTGCCATACACCTGGATCTGAACTGTTCCACCAGGTCCAGGCTGATATGATATATCGCCATTTGATATTGGCACCTCTATCTTAAACTTCATATATTCAGACCCTAATGGCGTCACACAAGTGGAAACATTATGGTCCAAAATATTAAAACTCTTTGTAATCTCTTCCAATCCACCTTTGATCCTCTTGAGTGAAACAGACTGAATTTCTGAAATTATAAATATTTTGATAGATTCACATTTATTCCAATATAGGTTGCACCCATGTGTTGGCTTACTATGGTTGTTGAACAATCTTCTTTTGTGTTTTCTTTTGCAAATTCAACTTTCGAAACAACAGGATTTATTTTTAACTGTCAGACCAAACTAACTTGAGCAAACAGGCGGAGTTCCTGAAAAAATCCCATCAGTTTGGCACTTGCGGTTCGTGTCGCCTGCTATTGGTACGTAACCCTGGATGCATTCATATGTTACAACCTCTGGGTAAATGAAGGTATCTCCGGACTTAGTAGCATAATCAACATCTCCTGGGTCGCCACAAGGAACACCTTTTGGAATATTTGATGAATAGTTTTATGAAAGAAGAATGTAGTGACTAATTATTGTCCATTGAAGGTGCACAGTAAATAGTTATAACAGTAAATTTACTGCTAATTTACAGCAAAGGTTGCTGGCAGCACAGTTACCAGTATCACACTGTAAATAGTTATAACAGTAAATTTACTGCTAATTTACAGCAAAGGTTGCTGGCAGCAGTTACTACCAACCTTTGCTGCAGATTAATACTAACTTCTATTTTTTACGTTTTCAGAGACTTTTGCAGAAAGATATTAAAAATTTGTTTCGCATTGATTACCGATGAAATGAGACGTTCCATTTGATCTGTGCTTGGTATTGTTATATCTCTGTGAAATCTTTATTTTATTTTAAATATTTGGTTGTGGAAAAAGATCAAAGCAACTATCAGTGTAAATTTCAAAGTATTGGAATCTCATCATTTACAATACAAATAGTTGTTATGACACTGGTGATAAAGTGGAAATTCCTATAAAGACATAGCAAAATTTACAAAGGGAATATTAAATCATTCTCCACTCCACACTGGAGGGAAAGTTTTTTTGTTTTAGTTTTTTTTTGTAGATATCCTAAATATGACATTATATATTTTCTGGACTGCCTATGTTCTGTGCATGTTTTACCGTGGCATGTAGGTGGTTTCCCGGAGAAGTTGCCGTCGGCCTGGCAGACCCTGGACAGATCCCCGCCCGAGTGAATATACCCTTCATGGCACCAATACATAACGGACTCGGTATATACAAAGCTGCTGCCAGATTTAGTGGCGTTCCTAACGTCCCCTGGGTCACCACATGGCACACCTGAAAATCCTTATCTCACATAAATTCCATTTAAGTTTCTCTATGCTGTATCTAAATTCTAAAAGATTAAATTGTGTAGAAAGAAGATAGATTTTGTTTAATTGAATCAAAGTAACAGTAAGATTAAGCTATTTACCAGAGCATACTGGGGGAGTGCCTGAGAAGCTCCTGTCAATAGTGCAGTATCTCACCAGATTCCCTTCTGAGAGTTGATATCCTGGGAGACATTCATATGCGACATCATAGCCAAGTCTTACTGCTGATGCTGATCTGTTAGCGTTCACCACATCTGGCGCAGCACAATATACTGGACAACAAGAAATAGTCGGGATTTTTTTTTTTTTTTTTTTTTTGGCAGAAAGTGACACCATTGTCTATGCCATAAAGGAAGCGTAAAATGAACGGTACTCACTATTTCTGACACTTAAATTAAACAATCTGACAATTAAACATTTTAACTGTATTAGATAGCCTAGAATAATGGTGCATGCTATACAGGTGGTAAATCTGATACTCACAGGAACATATAGGATATATTCCCGAGAATCTCTGGTTCATTTGGCACTGTCTCACTAAGTTCCCGTATGTGTGAGTATATCCCACCTTACACTGGTACTCTACTGATTCAGGGTACACAAAGTAGTCACCAGACCTATCAGCATGGTGTACCTCACCAGGGTCTCCACACGGTACACCTATCAAACAGCAGGAATTACTCAACATATCTTAATTTCTTTTGTTATTATGCTGATCAGCTACAAATGGAGTAGTCTACTGTAAGAAATAATCATTTTACAGTTGTACATCAATTTGCCTCAGTATATTTGATTTTTTTGAACATTTATTATAATTATTTATCGTTTTCTTTTAACAATATTGATTCAATTCTTGAATTAAAGAGTCTCTGGTCAATGTGTCTTTTTTTTCAACTGATTTCAACTGGATTTGAAGTAGGTATTTAGACCTGTACAGATAGGTAGAGTTCCGGACAGGGAGCTGTCATTGAGGCAGATCTGAACTGGATCTCCTCCAGAATGCTGATAACCGGGCTCGCACGTGTACACCACTTCTTCTCCAACCAAAATAGTCTGGACTGATCCGGTCACCAGGGCGAATGGAACTTGTGGAGGCTCACAGAACACTAATGCAGAAGGAAATATTTCAATAGATCTGTATTTAAAACTACAGCTACTCCAAGAAGAGGCCTCACTGCCTATAAATAGATAGACTCAAACTCACATGAACAAGTTGGTGCCTGCCCAGAGAAGCTTCTGTTACTCAGGCAGGTCCTGTCCAAACTGCCTGAGGTATGTTGGTGTCCATGATGGCAAGTGTAAGTCACATTATCACCCTCCAAGATAGTTGTGCCCGACTTCTCCGAAAAGTCAACATCTGGAGCTGTGCAAGCCACTTATAAAGGCAACGATACCAAACATTCAGACACTCGAGTATCATAAATGGTCATAATAGGTTATCATAGTGATAATAATAAAAGTGAATTATAATCAACCAAAAAATAGGAAAAGAGAATACTTTAAATGCAGATATAACTGCAGGGAAAGTCTATCAAGGGAAACATCATTTCCGGTTCCAAGATATCATTGGTTATTGATTATGCGTCTTATGCTGACTCACGTGTACAGACCGGAAGTTGTCCAGTAAATGTCCGGTCTTCCCGGCAGGTTCGCTCCAGGTCACCGGAAGTATGTTCATACCCAGGCTTACATACATAGATCAGTGTTTGATCCTTCAGTACATCATCGTCGGACTTTGTGGCGTTTGGATGGATTCCTGGATTTCCGCAGGTTACTGATAAAAAATGTGATCCTCTCATATTCTTGATCTGACTGGGTTTTTTCTTTTGTTTTGTTTATTATTATTATTTTCTTAAAGCAGGATTTTAGAATTCGCTGATTATTGTGCCGAATTATTGTTGAAGTAAATGTTGCTAATTAAGTCTTTAATGCTTTAAGTTTTTGTACTACTTTAAGTTTTTGTCTCTATATTTATGTGTACTCTACCTTTCACAAACCTGTCTAATGGCTGATTCTGACAATATTCAAAGTCATTCTTACTTTTAATAGACATTTTCAATTGTGACACACATCATCATCATTAATTAAGAATGCAAACAGTTTTACGGAAAAGTAAAGCGGATCCTGAGCACAACCAGCATATATTAACATTGGATCAGTTATATTCATATGTCCAGGAACAGATCTTACATGTGCATGTTGGTGGTGCCCCTGAGAAGGACTGGTTCCACTGGCACGTCCTGATCAGATCCCCGGCTGTCAGTGTGTAGCCCGGGTAGCACTCATATACCGCCGCGTCAGGGTACACCACCTCGGTCCCCGTGTATCCACCATTATCCACCGCACCTGGGTCTCCACACAACACCGCTGCAAACACATCACCACATTTATATGATTAATTGATAATTTTTTTGGAATAATAAATGGTTAGTTAGACATCAATATGGTTACAAATATAATAAAATCGTTAGTTAGACATCAGTATGGTTAGTTAGACATCAATATGGTTAGTTAGACATCAATATGGTTAGTTAGACATCAATATGGTTAGTTAGACATCAGTATGGTTAGTTAGACATCAATATGGTTAGTTAGACATCAATATGGTTAGTTAGACATCAATATGGTTAGTTAGACATCAATATGGTTAGTTAGACATCAATATGGTTAACATATATTAGAATGGTTAGTTAGACATGAATATGGTTATAGATAGGTCAGGTGAGTACAGACGTGTACATATTGGTGGGGTGCCAGAGAAGGAAAGGTTGCTCTGGCAGACTCTGTCTAGATGTCCTGCGGCGTGCTCGTACCCAGGGAGGCAGCTATACTGAACCCTCTCACTCTCCCACACGATATCAGCACTGGAACTGGCGTGCTCCACCTCCCCGGCCACACAGGCAGCTTAGGCAACAAACAATATATCATAGTCACATATATAAGTCAATGAGAAAATATATTTTTATCTGAATATTTATTAGCTGTTATATTTGCTTTTAATGATTTAATATATTTTTAACAATTGCAATTTATACACAGCTTACTTCATGTTAACAATTGACGATTTTCTAGTGATCACAGTTGACCTGGTAGGTTGATCAACTAACATAGACAGTATTCTTTACCGTTGTCACGTGATCAAATAAAGATTAGACATCAGGGAAAATGACACAGAGAATAGCCAATGGGATTTAATTACAAGTATGGCATAACAAGCTGAAAGCCTACTGACGTGTGCACACTGGGGGATGTGTTGAGAGTGTTTGGTTTTGTTGGCACTGCCTGATGAGATCTCCTGTAGGGTAGTATCCATCATAACAGGAATACTCCACAGACTGCGGATATATCAGATAAGTCGCATTCCTTGTGGCGAAGGCAACCTCCCCGGGATCGCCGCAGATCACTCCTGTAGTCACAAATATTAAATATATAAACCATTTCCACTGCAGATCACTCCTGTAGTCACAAACATTAAATATATAAACCATTTCCACCGCAGATCACTCCTGTAGTCACAAACATTAAATATATAAACCATTTCCACTGCAGATCACTCCTGTAGTCACAAACATTAAACATATAAACCATTTCCACCGCAGATCACTCCTGTGGTCACAAACATTAAATATATAAACCATTTCCACTGCAGATCACTCCTGTGGTCTCAAACATTAAATATATAAACCATTTCCACCTCAGATCACTCCTGTAGTCACAGACATTAAACATATAAACCATTTCCACCGCAGATCACTCCTGTGGTCACAAACATTAAACATATTAACCATTTCCACCGCAGATCACTCCTGTAGTCACAAACATTAAATATATAAACCATTTCCACCGCAGATCACTCCTGTGGTCACAAACATTAAACATATAAACCATTTCCACCGCAGATCACTCCTGTGGTCACAAACATTAAACATATAAACCATTTCCACCGCAGATCACTCCTGTGGTCACAGACATTAAACATATAAACCATTTCCACCGCAGATCACTCCTGTGGTCACAAACATTAAACATATAAACCATTTCCACCGCAGATCACTCCTGTGGTCACAAACAGTAAACATATAAACCATTTCCACCGCAGATCACTCCTGTAGTCACAAACATTAAACATATAAACCATTTCCACTGCAGATCACTCCTGTGGTCACAAACATTAAACATATAAACCATTTCCACCGCAGATCACTCCTGTGGTCACAAACATTAAATATATAAACCATTTCCACCGCAGATCACTCCTGTGGTCACAAACAGTAAACATATAAACCATTTCCACCGCAGATCACTCCTGTAGTCACAAACATTAAATATATAAACCATTTCCACTGCAGGTCACTCCTGTGGTCACAAACATTAAACATATAAACCATTTCCACTGCAGATCACTCCTGTGGTCACAAACATTAAACATATAAACCATTTCCACCGCAGATCACTCCTGTAGTCACAAACATTAAACATATAAACCATTTCCACTGCAGATCACTCCTGTGGTCACAAACATTAAACATATAAACCATTTCCACTGCAGATCACTCCTGTGGTCACAAACATTAAATATATAAACCATTTCCACCGCAGATCACTCCTGTAGTCACAAACATTAAACATATAAACCATTTCCACCGCAGATCACTCCTGTGGTCACAAACAGTAAACATATAAACCATTTCCTTGTCAATCAATAAGCAATCAATGCACAGAGCCAGATAATTAGTTTGGTTCATGTTGGGAAATTATATAAGGATATTCATTTAGAGATAGTGGAAAATGCAGTAATATTCCCAGTGATGTTAACTAGCTGTAATTTTAATATTTTAATCTATTGTGTGATAATTATAGGAATAAATCCGTTTGTTTTACGTGTAAACCAGGAATGATGCCTATGGTTTGTACCTGAGCAGGTGAGGGCGGTCCCGGTGAGCTGCCTGTTATTCTCGCACGTGCGGACACGGTCCCCTGCCGTCGGTTCGTACCCCGGGTGGCATGTATACCTGATGGTCTCCCCTTCCAAGACCGTCCTGCTATCTGCATCGGCGTGCTCAACTGCCACAGTCTCGCAATACACTAGTACGTGATCAAAGAAAATAGAACGTCTTATTCGCCTTTTTGTGTAACATGTGCATACAATGTCAAACATTTTTCAACACGCTTGGGCAAAATTCACACAATTGTTTGCAAGAATTATACATATCTGACAAGTAAAGAATATACCTGATGGATACAAAGGGTAGGTCCAGGGATAATCTACAACATTGTGTATAGTTTTATTTATCGTTTGTATGGGGTTGTGCGTCACTCAAAGTCATTTCAGTCATTTCATGACGAGGCCTATTTGTTGAAGATGAATAAGGAACTGCTGCTGGTAAGCTTGCGCTCTAACCAACTGACCCATGGTCCGCAACAATTTTGTTTAGTTGAATGAAGATTGTCTACATTCTTAGAAAATGAGTAAGATAGTAGTTTTGTAATGTTTTATATTGTGAATGGTGACCGTTATTTAAACGTTTTGTTGGGAAAAGACTTTGGATCTTGATTTAATGGTTGATGTCCCAGCAGCTTGAGGTGCAATATCGGTATTAACCATTCACATTAAGGTAATAATATTTTCATGAATTATTAGCATACGTGTCTAAAATCCCAGAATAAGCATGTGAAATAATGGAATGCAAACGGGGATAATGGACATATTGTATTGTGTTGAGCACCTTGAGTCCTCTCTACTGGCTCAAATAACGGCTCAGATATATGTGGTCAGATATAACTTTGTGATTCTAGATTAATGAAGCAATTTTCATATCAGAAAACCAGTTTTGAATTACCTATTGCAGTGGCAAGATCAAATGTTTTGGATATTGTCTGTGCAATGCTACCACCGACATTTAAAAAGCAAATCATCTGGACTGGACGTAATGTTTGAAAATTTAGTGGAAAACCCCATCTTACTGATTGCTATCACCTCATCTTCAGATGTCGATGAAAAGCATAATAATATAATTGCCATGATTTTGTATTGCCTCAATTAATTCGCAAATATGTTAATCTTCACAACACTAGTCAAAGCAATATTCCTATCACATTTAAAGTTGACCAAGTAGTCTGGTAAAGGGCCATTTCCACGTATTTAGAAAGGTTTCCCAAGCATTATAAGTGGACTGGGTGGGCAAATTACTTATAAACCCTTTCTCGCTTCTCCCGAGAATTCATACGTGAGGACATTGTGGGTCATCACTAGGAATGGGAGACATTGAATATGAAATGGGTAGTACAAAACTTCCTATTGCAGTGGGTACATGGGGCCAAAACTAGAATACATTCTACATATACATAATCAAGAAATAATTTTAGCACCTTTCTCTTATTGAAGAAAAAACATATATGAAAATTTACAGAAAGAAATCAGCTTTTCAAGTAGTTAATCCATTTGTGCCTACATTTAATTCCTTTTTTTCAACTGATGTTTTTAATTTGCAAAGTTTATTATCATTTTATTATGTACCATTATGATAAAAGCAACGTATTGGGGGTTATTTTCTGAAAATACACATATATCTTATATGTATGAAACTTTAAAAGATTGCATTGGATCGATTTAAAGTCTGTCGATTTTCACCTTTTGTACACCTACCACATTCAAGCTATTTCTAACCAATTTAGCTTGTTAATAAATCTCAAAATTGACAGACTTCATTTTGATTTTATTTTCAGCATAAATTTTTTTCCTATGCATTAAAATATGTACTTTCATAAATTAATCAACAATAATTTGATATTACAGAAATTGTTTCAAATAGCTCAGCATATCAAAATTTCTTCTAATTTCCCTGGCAGACTGGTCCAAAACTTAACATTGCTCTGATATTGTTAATTGAATGGATTTTGATGAATAAAGACTATATGAGCTCGTTTTTGAAAGATGCAGATGATTGAATATTGATATGTATAATAAAATCCACAGAAATAGGAGTTTTATTTTCAAATTCATTCAAAGGTCACAGGCAATATTTTATAAAAATAGCCTACAATTCTTACTATTCAGTCTTGTATCATTTGTGGATATGTACCACACAGTAAAAAGGTTATATGCCTGTGTCTGTCATTTCTACCGATTATCAATTCCCTCCCGCTTTCCATTGGCAATATCTAGGTAGATGGACCATGACCCAACCCCTTCCTAATCCTTTAATAAGTAGATTATACCTATACAGACTGGTACCGATCCCGTGTAGGACCTGTCGGCCTGACAAGATCTCGTGAGATTTCCCGCGACGTGCTGGTAACCTGGTTTGCACCTGTACTCCACACTTTCATTCACCATAATATCAGACGTTGGGCTTCTCGTTGTATTGGAAATGGGCATTTTATTGCATGATACTGAAAAGAGAGGAATTTCAAGATTCTCTCAATTATCACATATTGGTTGAAAACAACTGTCTTTTGGATCAGCAAATTTTGAACATTCACGAGGTCTGTATTACTTTTCTGTCTACTGATATTTTATATTGAGTCAAGCACTTCATTATTTGCTGCTCCCTATTTTAGAATATCTAGAAAATGAGGATTCGAAAACTTAAAGGCTTCATCTCATTGGGTTTGTTACATTTTTCTTATTTCTATTTGGATCATACATTATTAATCACATCCTTTATTCATTTACTGATTAGAATGCACAATATGAAGAATTCAGAAATAACGGCAACATGTTCGTTTTTTTATATTATTTCTGAGTATTCATAAATCTAAATCTATTACTTTGAACTTTAATTTCTTCAGAACTAAACTACCAAATTATATTTTCTTGAATTCCAGATTTTAACGAAGAAAGGGATCTTCCTACGCTTTTGTTTTAAATTGTTCAACAAAGACAATTAAGTCTGAAATAATAGAGATGTTGGTAATTCAAGTATTTATTAAATATTTATTTGGTATTTATTTGAATATTCATGTGACAATGTTACATAACTATGTGTATATTTTCTATTTGTCCTGCGTTCATATTTAGAGTTGCTTCTACTATAGGCTTCCTTGATGGGAACTATGGGTGAAACTTCTCCTGATTCTTCATTATGAAATGTAACTGAATACAATATAAGCAGCCAAAATGTCTTCTGAATTTCTGGTTTAATAAGAAATCATAAATTTCAAGCATACTAAACGGCAAGCGCTTCTTAACTGAAGAGACAGGACACCGTTGTGGACTATGTGAATACTTGCCCACACATTGCAGCCAGTTGGTGGACGGGGACCAGTAGAAGGTTCCCAGGAAGATTTTGCCGGAATGTTGACTCACAGCAAAGTCCTCCACGCAGGTCTTGGTGCGGGAACCCGTCGCACGCATGAAGCCGTCCCGGCAGCTGTATCTGGCCTTAGTATCCTTCGCTACAGCATACTGCATGCAGTCGTGGTCAACATTGGCAATTTGAAGAAGATCTTGACAAAAACAGTCTATAAAAAGAATTAAGACATCCATGTCATGACTTTGGTGTGAACAACGTAACCGAAATGTGGACCTGGACGAACTCATCCATATAGCTTAATATGAAACATATCGTATATACCCACCACTTCCTTCTACATCAGCCGATATCAATGGGAACTTGATCAATACAACTAGGAGTGAAAACATCATGCTTAAAGAAGAATACATTCTGCTCTGTTTTGCTGTTCAGTGCCCTAATATTAACATAGAAGATTTTAAACCAACAATTTGACGAATCAATCCACTATTCCTATAGGTTTACCAGGTACATTTACTCTCCTGAAATAATGGGGTGGTTTTTCTGTAGATTGTTATATGAGGTAAGGGTAATCATTATCGTTAATTCTTTGGAAAGTCATCAAATATCCAATATATAGTTAGATATGTTTTGATACACGCTAATTGCTGTGAGTGGTGTATCAGTTTGAGTGTCTGCTTTCATTGGCGAGAACTTAATAATCAGATTCAATTAGGTATTACATGCCAATTATCACATATAGATATTGATCTTTTGCACCACCAGGATTATTCGCCATAGAAATTATGCTTAGAATACAGATATACTCATATATTCTTCTGAATAAATTATAATGCTACTGAAACATAAAGGATACCGAGAACAATGTTGTATAAATGGCAACATCAATATGTCAATCCTCTGTTGGATCAAAGTTTAAACTGGTACAAATATCTGTCACAATATTTATCGATGATAACATAATATAATAATATATCTTATTAAGGACGGAAAATCGCGTTTACTGCTCGAACTTCAATATCTGTTATCCACCAGGTGTTTTTTGTGTCATGTACAATGCACACAAAACCAACCGTGGAATCATGAGAGGAATAAAAAGACAATTATGGGAATCATTTGCCATAATAGGAGCTCGAGCAGTGAGAATTGCGGTTTATTTTTCACCATCACAAATGTAATCTAATTCGATAGTGTTATTATATTTTATGTGTGTAATTATTATGTGTGTAATTATTCATGCTTAAATGTAACTGTATATATATCGGGGAGAGAGAGAGAGAGAGAGAGAGAGAGAGAGAGAGAGAGAGAGAGAGAGAGAGAGAGAGAGAGAGAGAGAGAGAGAGAGAGAGAGAGAGAGAGAGAGAGAGAGAGAGAGAGAGAGAGAGAGAGAGAGAGAGAGAGAGAGAGAGAGAGAGAGAGAGAGAGAGAGAGAGAGAGAGAGAGAGAGAGAGAGAGAGAGAGAGAGAGAGAGAGAGAGAGAGAGAGAGACAGACAGACAGACAGACAGACAGAGACAGACAGACAGACAGACAGACAGATAGACAGAGACAGACAGACAGAGAGACAGAGACAGAGAGACAGAGAGAGACAGAGAGAGACAGAGAGACAGAGACAGAGAGACAGAGAGACAGAGAGAGACAGAGAGAGAGCAATTGGAGGAACTAATAACTGAGCATAATTATCATGATATATTATGCATAACAGAATCCCACATTGATCACACTATTGCAGACAGTGCAATTCACCCTGATTATGATATAGGGAGAGAAGATAGATGCAAGGGTGGTGGTGGGGTACTGATTGGTATTTATAAAAGGTGTCTGTCAGACCCTAAGGAGGAGAGTCTAAAAACTGACTGTGAACTTGTATGGAGAAAACTTAATATAGCTGGAACAAAACCACTGTTACTATAGGCCAACAGAGAGAAATATATCTAATGTCCAAGTACCAAATGCATCCCTTGGAAAGATTGCGCAGTAAGACACAATTAATCCTAAAATATTACTAACAGGGGATTTCAATGTACCAGATATCACACGGGAGAACATGTCCTATAATCTAAGCCCTAAATACAGCAACCTAAATACAGCAATGGTTGATACTTTTAATGAACATTGTCTCACAAAGGTAAATCCATACCCAACCAGGGGAGGTAATAGATTAGATTTGGTTGGAACAACAAACCCTAGCCTAGTAAATAAAGTATATATCTGTCCATCCAGGCATGAGTGACCATGATGTGGTGATAACAGAAATTAATGCAAAAGCCACATTAGCCAAGAATAAGCCAAGAAATGTACAACTGTACAACAAAGTAGACATGAATGCAATAAAACAAGACATGCATGTCTTTTATGAAGATGAGGTTAAAGATTCCAGTCTCCCAGTCGAAACTCTGAATGGTAAGTTCACAGTAAAGCTTATGTTCATCAATAAACAAATCCCATTAAGAAAATATCTTGTAGATGAGATGTTCCATGGATGACAAAGGAAATCAAGAGACAAATACGAAGAAAACTATACAACAAATCTGAAAAAATGAAAAAGGATTCTGACCGTACAAATTTCAAAAACTTTTGAAAACACATATAAACAAACATAAGTTGAGAGAATCCCATAATGAATGTGTTCTTGGGCTACTTGATCTTCCTGACACTGAATTCAGTAGACAATCAAAGGGAAAAAGGTTTTAGAACTATATCAGATCAAGGCAAGGATACTGTTGGCGTTCCAGTGCTATGAACAGACTTGTCTGGTATCAGCGCTTTACAAATTTTATTATTATTATTATTATTATTATTATTATTATTATTATTATTATTATTATTATTATTATTATTATTATTATTAT